>JAWPHD010003907.1:0-202321 GCA_037043455.1 Cyrtodaria siliqua | reverse complement strand
ATATTATTATTTTTTGATATGATGCACCAATATATTAAAACTTATAGTATAATAAGGGGAAATAGTGAATACTTAAAATTAAAATGATTGATTTAAATGTAACCAGGGTAAAAGTAAAAATGATACTGGATATATAAATCGAGACACGCATTTCAAATGCTTCAAGATTGCCGTATGTCCCTTTAAATGCAGCACTACTGTAGACACCATTTCAGAGATGGGTATGACAAATAAATTAATATATATATGACATGGCAGAGTTTTTGACCGATAATGTTTTTTTTGCATAACATGTCTTCTGAAAAGGGTCATATTTGCAAGTTCGGTAATTTATAACGTTGCCATCGTTATGCTGTTCTGAAATATTCTATAGTATACGCCAAGTTCGTTTCGGATATATTCTATACTATACGCCAAGTTCGTTTCTGAAATAGTTTATAATATTCGCCAAGTTCGTTTCTGAAATATTCTATAATATACGCCAAGTTCGTTTCTGAAATTGTCTATAATATACGCCAAGTTCGTTTCTGAAATATTCTATAATATACGCCAAGTTCGTCTCTGAAATTGTCTATAATATACGCCAAGTTCGTTTCTGAAATTGTCTATAATATACGCCAAGTTCGTCTCTGAAATTGTCTATAATATACGCCAAGTTCGTTTCTGAAATTGTCTATAATATACGCCAAGTTCGTTTCTGAAATATTCCATAATATACACCAAGTTCGTTACATGGCTTCACGATATGTTACAGGAAAAGTGATACATTTTTCTTGTTCACGCCTGACAATACTTGCGTTTACTATAAAAAAAAAACTTCCATCTAAATTGCCTTGTTTACGAAATGCTTCTTGGTTTATTGATGCAATGTGTCATCAGACGTGGCAGGCTAAAGGCAGAATATGCTTATTAACACATAAACTGAAACAGTTGACGAAGCACTCGGAAGCTTTACAACTTAGAGAATTACGCTAACAAATAAACTGAATAAAAAATAAACTGTACACACTATGACGAATTCGTGTACCAATTATGTTGTATCCTCTACACGCTGCGCCGACGCTAAGCACAACACAGTAAGTGTGCAGATCCAAAAGGTTTATTTATAGCACAGGTAATGTTTATGTAAACACAAGAGCTAAATAGTCAGCGTGCCTTTTTAACGAAGCGTACGTTTCTAATCAGGTGTTCCTGTTAACGGCTGTTTACATCGGGGTATTTAATGCAAATTTGACGGTAATATTAGACACAAAGTCTCTATCATCTCCATTAAGGTTAACAATAAGCATATTCTGACGTTAGGAGTTCATTCAGTTTATAGAACATAGAGCATAGGGAAAAAAGTCTGCTTCTCGTCTACTGAGACGCTACTGCATAACAAATCGGAATTTAAAAAAAAAAGGTGAAATAAACGTTTGTGTTTTACAGGTGCAGAAACCGGAATTAAGGGTCGTGCAAAATGGCTCGTATATTTGAATCACTTTATAGTAGGATGGGTACGTATTTGACGTTTTTAATAACGTTACCACTATAGTACAACATACCGCCGTAAGTTATATCTTCCCTATACGCACATATACATGACAATACTATTCTTATGTATGACAAATTCTATATGTATTATTAATTATCTTACCATTTTGCTCCGTGCACATGTACAAATATAAGAACACACACAAGCCTATGTATAGGAACCAATCAGATTACAGATCGTAACAAATCGTTATAGTTTAAACCCCAGCGTTCGGTAGAGGCCACCGTCATTATGTATACACTGTAGCCAGTTAGTATTTCGTCTGCTTCAAGATAAAGGTTTCAGCACTCTGACCAAATACTGATCTTATTTTTACAGGTACAGCTATTAATAGATGGACCAAATTCAAAATTTGACAGTTAGGAATAAAAGTTTTGTTCTAGAAAGTATGGAAAATAAATACATTATAATTATTTTGATATATCTGTATTATGTTCAATGTATTTACATGCCAAATTTATGGTTTAAAAATGCTTTATTTTTAGAAATTTGTGATTAAACCTCTCTGAGCAGCATAATACATAAAATGATCAGAATAGTTACTCTGTGGCCATTTTGGGATTTTTATACTCAACCCTGGCCTTTTAACATATTTATTTTACATCGATTGCCAAACAAGTTCTTGCAACTTAGGCCAGACCAAAAAATACCTGTGTTTCTGGTTACTCAGCTGAAAAAATTAGGGTAGGTAGGTCGGTATTTTTTTTATTTATTTTTATTTATTTTTTTTTGCCCATTTGGTTTGGACGATGTTAAAGGTATAAGTAGTTAATTTGAAGTGAATTTGTAAGGAGAGAAGGAAAATAACCTCATGATATCTAACTTGTTTGTTTTGAATAAAATAAATTGAAAACAAATAGTTTCTGCCATTATGAGTTCATCTGTTGACGGACGGCAGAAGGAGTGACAGGCAAAAAGTGATCACAATAGCTCCGACCCTGAGAGTATCATCTTACATGTGGCTGTGAAAGATTGAATTTTATCATTTCCTGAGGCTGGGTGGTATTGCAAGAACAAATCTGCTGGCAGCATGTCATGATTAATGTTTTTCATAAACTTCTGCTCTGTCCCATGGCTGCATTTTCTAATTATAATAGCCAAAACGGACGCGCAGTGCTTTTTTTTTTTTTTTTTTTTTTTTTTTTTTGCCCATGTGGTTTGGACGATGTTAAACGAATAAGTAGTTAATTTGAAGTGAATTTGTAAGGAGAGAAGGAAAATAACCTCATGATATCTAACTTGTTTGTTTTGAATAAAATAAATTGAAAACAAATAGTTTCTGCCATTATGAGTTCATCTGTTGACGGACGGCAGAAGGAGTGACAGGCAAAAAGTGATCACAATAGCTCCGACCCTGAGAGTATCATCTTACATGTGGCTGTGAAAGATTGAATTTTATCATTTCCTGAGGCTGGGTGGTATTGCAAGAACAAATCTGCTGGCAGCATGTCTTGATTAATGTTTTTCATAAACTTCTGCTCTGTCCCATGGCTGCATTTTCTAATTATAATAGCCAAAACGGACGCGCAGTGCACCATGAATGCGGCCATGTTTTAGCGCATGTTTCGTACTCAATTATTTCGTACATTACCGATTCGTACCCAGTTTTTTCGTCCTTTTTTTATTTATTTTTTTATGACAAAATACTGTAGGGTCGGCGCCAAAAAAAAGGGACGGTCGGGTAACCAGAAACACAGGTATTTTTCTTTCTGGCCTTATACTAATTGGATTAATTATCCTGCTCAAGGATAAATAACATGGCCAGCTACGTTACGCGGCTGTATCGCGTTGGCTCTACAAATAATACGACACCTTAAACCAAACTTTACGTTACTAACCTGCATTTTATAAAGCAAGATTTCAAATAATGATAAATAGTTACGGTGTCTGAATGTATCGTATGATATACCATGCAAACAATTGGGATTAAATGTTTTACTGTATACAGACACAGTGATTCGCATTAGTCATGACTGTATTATATTCTCAGAAGCCATGTTATGTGATTAAATTTTAAAATGCGAAGCACTGGTATGACATGGCGTGTTTTCCTTTTTCACTTATAATGTGTGATCCAATGGAAGTATCAGCATTAGCTCTCATTAAGTTAAAGCGTTTCCGTAATTGAGGGGTTAACGACGTTACGTTGTAAACATTCTCGCCTCTCACCGCTGCGGGTTCGAGGAAAAGTGGGTGGTCTGCCTCCACCACAAAAAAAATCGAACGTCATGGATAACCTTACATGTGTTGAAAATGACTTAAAACACCATACAAACAAAAAACTCTCATTCATTTAAAACAGAATATTTCATATAAAATATACGAATATTATCAACAAAATAGTAAAACATTATTAAATAAATGTTCTAGATTTAAAGTTAAAACTGCCAAAAATAAATGATAATAACCTTGTAATTATAATTAAATAACGAACCAAAGTTGTTATTTTTTAAATTATTTCCCTCTACATTGAAATAAAAACAAACTGATAATTTCTGTAAAGCAGGTAAATTATAACGTTTTGCTTTTTTTCACCGCAAATATCTGTAAGGATAAATGGCGGTAAGGAAATCATACATGAGGGGTATTCTTCATTAGTACAAATGCGTAACTTAAGCTTAAAAATCCACTACCGGAGAGCGTCATGGTAGGCTGACCTCGGAGCCACTCCTGAGCCAATGATGGACAGTAGAACCAAGAAGTTGTGTCGAATGATATCTGGCCTGGAACGCCAACCATTCTTCAGACTGTTCTTAGACTTGCGCTCAAGTACTCAAATTTCGTTCATACATCATGACATTCAAAGACGGACAATCGGTTGAGCTTGCTGTTAATTTGTACATAGCTGCTTGTTATGCACGTTTATCAAGGAAACTTATAGAAATAGTTTTTATTGAACGTTGCATACCTTGGCTTAAGTCGAAGAATGTTCCCTAGAATGTTATGTGAATTCAAGGCCTAATCTGTAAGTCTACACATATATCACGCCTACTAGACACTGCAACCGCCTCCAAAAAGAGGTGATAATACGTCGTTTCGGAGACACGTCCGATGCGGTTGCGGAGAGTAAATTGAAGCAGCAACGGTGTGTGAATTTAATATTTTCGTTTTTTTTCGGCCCTAACTCGGTCTTTTTCAAAAATCGGGGAATGTAGTACGTTATAGGAATGTTTTCCCTTCCTGTCTCATATGTTGGTTTCGAAATATATTGAAAAATGTGGTCTGTAGAATTGTCATAAATCAATCGACGAGTGTAATTTTCTCAACTGGACATGGTTTTTACTCCGTTTTTCTGCTGTTTCATGAGAAATCTGCCCATGAATGAGGTCTATGACTTTGAAATCACCTATCTTTCATCGTTCAATGAAACAAATTCAATCGAATATAAATTGAAAAGAATTATGGTCATTTTTTATGAAGAGGCTGTGTTGGAGAGTAAGAGGCGGATACGGAGAGTAAGAGGCGGTTTCGGAGAGTAAGAGGCGGTGTCGGAGAGTAAGAGGCGGATTCGGAGAGTAAGAGGCGGTTTCGGAAACATATACTCTATATAATAGATCTATACTGATTTTAATTGATAAGTAACGTATCAATACAATTGTTTATGATGAATTATTTGTGCAAATACTTGTTACTGGTCCTACCCATCATTGAACAATAAGCTACTAAATTTACCGAATCTTCCGTTAAATGCACGATGCAACCTACAGTTGATCTGATCCGAAATCGCTTAATAGATGCAAATGAATTCTAAATAAATGATAAGCACATTCATTTAGTACAATCCTCTATCAATAATAGTGTTGTGTGCGTTCTTATAAAGTTTAAAAAACTTTAATTCATTTTGCATCAATTTCAAAGCCGATCATCATCCTAATAATTATTTACCGAGGACCAGATTCCCAGAAATATATTTTTAGCTAAAAGGTCAGCAACAATGTGCGTTTATCGTCAAGTATAGACTGTTAGGCATGAAATGGAACAACTTTTTTTGATTTGCCAAATTACACAATACCTACAATTTACGTAATGTATACCAAACTGCATTGTATGTATAACATAAATGTGTAGTTCAAACTAAAGTAGAAATCTATTAACTTTAAACAAAAAACATTTTATAAAATAACTACATTTTCTGTCAATTGTAAAAAAATGTGTGTTTCATTCCATGCCTACCTGACTATAGTACATACTGGTATTGTATTGAACAAATGCCATTATATACATACACCGGCTACGTCACAACTGACGATAGGCCTCTATACTAAGACGCATTACCGAGCAAAATATGGCTTTTGTCTGCATACGCATAACCGCCAACGGATTACTTTATATTTCAATAAATTGTTTATAAATCATTTTGTAACAAATTATTTGTTTGTACAAATACAGGAGTTCATAGTTTAATAAGTAAAACCTAATGCTTTTATTTACCATCATTTTACCGTCTGAACATAAAGCTTTCTATTTCATGACTTTTGAAGTACTTTCATTTTCGATTTATAAATAGGCATTATGCTAATTAGCCACGAGCTACTCACGAGGTAGCGACAAACTATTTAATAAATTATATCGGTCAACTTGTGACAGATATTGGTCTAATTATGGATCTGACACGGGTACGTATATAGAAACTTGTCAAAATTAGAAGATAGTGGCCAGTCCTTCCCAAAATAAAACTATATATATGGATAGGACCAGTAACAAGTATTTGCACAAATAATTCATCATAAACAATTGTATATGAAATGAGCCAGTCTGTTAGATAAAAGAAACATTCTCCTTTAATAAATCTACTTCCAGGACGACAATATATGGTGGTTTGCACTCGGACTGTTCCTGGTGGAGATTACACCGGATTCTCTGACGTTCACCGCCACATATGGACTGGCGGCCGGCTGTGCCGTGTTGCTGTTTGGGCCAGTGGTGGGTGACTGGGTGGACAGGACGTCCAGACTTACTGGTAAGACAATTTTAGATTATTTGTTAATATAAACATCGGCAATCAAGAATAAAGTAGTTCATGCAATTCAATAGAATTGCAGTCAAGTGTCGATCTTACGGATAGCTGGTTTGCAAAAAAGGATAACGAAGAATAAGTGAGTGGTCTTCATCCACCTAAAAAATATCGACTGTCATATAAGGCTAAAATATGCTAAAAATGACGTTAAACGCCAAACAAAAAACAACAAACACACACGTATATTTAGACACAGTATATGGCGAATAGTTCAATAATTAAAAGAAATGAATTGGTCAGTAGTTCAAAATAAAACATATAAACGTCTAAAAGCATACGTTTGTAAAGCATTTAGTTAAGACGTATGCATTGTATGTACTTTTTACGAACTACTGGACCGTACCGAGCTACACGTATATACGCATAAAAAACCGCTATGAATACTTTGAACATACCACTGCCATTTACCGTAAAACAACATTCGATTATTGAAATTTTAATTTCAGTTGCTCGTGTTTCTGTTATTGTACAGAATTCTGCACTGATACTATGCTCAATCCTCATCTACCTTGTGATCGAATTCAAAGCCAAAATAGCCACCATCTTACCGGATGAAGGTTTATTGCGCATGTGCTATGCTCTAATCATAGTCATAGCAATAATATCGAACCTGACCAACATGGGTAGAAAAACGGCAATAGAACGAGACTGGATTGTAGAAATATGTGACAAAGATAAAGATATGCTGGCAAGTAAGTTTGAAGAAGGCTTAACATACTAGTCAGTATTGGTAGATAAAAACGGTACGTCAATTTCAAATAATTTCCTTAGTAGTTGGGAAACATCGGGATTGTTATAACATACCGAATTACCGGTCAACATGGGGTGTAGTTCTGTAACTGGACTTTGCTATATAAATACATGACAGACAAAAGCCGCCATCGTGTCAACCCCACTCCTTCAAAAATGAAAACAATGCAATAGTGCTATAAAAATTATGACAGGCAAAGGTCGACATCGTGTCCACCCCACTCCTTCAAAAATGAAAACAAGGCAATAGTACTATAAAACTTACATGACGGGCAAAGGCCGCCATCACTAAAAGTATAAAACATAACACATTAAGACTACAGGAGTTGTGGGCATGTATACAATTCCAAGGTGCCAACCTACCAATTGACTTGAGTTTTTATTTCCGGTTAGGCACTTTGCTCAAAACACTGAAATAGTGTTAAAAACTGTTACTGGTTTGTTTCATTTATTTAAAAACGATATACTGAGCATTCTGCATAATACATTGATATACGTTTTTTTCTAGACGAAAACGATTGTGTATATAGTATATTAGTCCAATTAAAGCAGGGTCCCAATGATCAGTACATGAAAAAATGCTTATTAATAAATGCAGACAATTCTCAAGTTTTTGCGTCTGTGTGATCAAGATCGATTCAGGACGTTTCGGCACCAAACCATTTCGACACCTAGACGAATCGGCACCTAGACGTTTCGGCATCAAACCATTTCGGCATCTATTTTATTTTTTACCCTAGACGTTTCGGCACCCATTTATATTTGAGTATTATAATGAAGTAAAGAAGTTAAGAAATGAAATATTTTCTATAAGATCACTTTTAATTCATTTAAAATGCAAAGTTGATTGCCTAAACGGCAACTACGAAGCGGTTTTGCGCCTGAATACAACTAAAACATGAACATAAATAGGGCACATATGATAATCACTTGTAAAATTTAAGTAAATATGACTTTTATATTATATTGTAGCATGGTCACTGAATTCCCTTTGTAATAGCTCAGGTGTAAATCGTTTAATTGAAAATACTTGAATATGTTCCCTTTAACATGTATAATAATGCATACCTAAGACCAAAAAAAATAAATTTGTATTCATACAGTATCTTTTAATTCTTCACTTTACCTTCCTGTCATCTCCATATCGACGACTACATGTAAGTGACTTGAACAAAGCCTCCACAAACTAACCCATTATTAAAAATCGTCTACATATAAGGCATGCGTTATACTTTTCTTATTTCTAGATAACACAGCTGTGACACATATATGGGTATATCCAGTAAGATTAAAGTCTGTAGTGAGGACCAGGTATGTGCACGATTGGTGCTGACCTTGAGTTGTATGCGAGTACTTTAAGTTTCATCTAAAAGATTGGTTCTATTTTCGTTTTATATCCTACAGCCCTCAGTGCCACAATGCGACGTATTAGTCTACTAACCATGGTTATCGCCCCTATCGCGACTGGACAGGTACTCAGTCGGACGTCGCATTCTACTGGAGCTCTTGCAATTGCTGGATGGAACGCTGTTACTATATTTATAGAATATTTTCTGTTGTTGAAAATATACCAGGAAGTACCTCAGCTCCAGCGGTTGAAAACTCGAGGTACATTCATATGTCGTGCATTTTTTTTTAGAAAATACATGATATGTGTGTTATAGTTTTGGCATTTTGCAGAGCAGTAGACAAAATAGCATTGACATTATTTTTTTTATCACATAGTATGGCTTCTACGGGTGTAAAACATATAGATATAAAAATCGAACAGGCTAAGCAGCATTCAAGGACGACAGTCAACCACAAACACACACAGAAACAAAAAGGAAATGTAAAGATGAATAAAAGGCCAAATAAGATTTCTCAAACACAAAATGGTTGACAATAGGGCTACCGCCCTGGAACGTTCAGTGGCAAGCAAGGCCGCTGGGGTTTAAATCAGGTTCTAGGGTGCACCAAACCTCACACTTACCCTACTGTCAACCAAATAAAACGGGACAGTGTAAATAAAGAAATCCCCGCCATGAACTTCCCTAACCAGCAAGGCAGCATTAATAGGCAATATAACATAAAGATGCTCGTGCACATATAAATACAAAAAAACAATAGTCTAGAAAGCCACAAAGTCATGACTTATGTATCGCAATATACTAGTGTATCAACTATGCCATTGGGGTCCGATTCGCTGTTTTTATACACAGAAAAGCATTGCGTCCCAATTATTTGCAATGTGCATTTACGTATCGTCAGACAAACTTTAAAATTACTCATATTTTTAATCGTATAAAATGCATTAAGTGACGTTACATTTGGTTTAAGAATAGAAGTCAGATTTCAGATAACCCTAAAAACTACTCATATTTGTAATCGTATCAGTTAAGTGACGTTTCAGTTAAGTGACTTACATTTGCTTTAAGAATAGTAGTCGGATTTCAGATAAACTTTAAAATTACTCATATGTTCAATAGAGAAAAATGCATGCAAGTGACGTTATATTTGCTTTCAAGAAATCGATTTCAGAAACAAGTTAAAATTATTATTCGAGGCGCTTGTTTCAGTCAAAGTTTTTTCAGTAATAACATGAGCAATCTTAGCAAAAACATACACAAAGTATATATCATTGGAACTGGTGTTTTTTATTGCTAAATATACCTTAGTTTTAAAGAAATAAATATTTTACAGCCAAACAACTGTTTTGATAAGGCTTTTCCCATGAAAACTTCTTGTTCTCAGCAGAATATTAAGAAATCACAAATAACTTCATTTAGCCCCCAATAGTTTGTTGTACAACGTTCATGATGTCTTAATTTACGTTTGTCCAAACATTAAAACCATTTTTGGATAAAAAATACTGAAACAAATATTTTGTTCTCGTTTTTGATGCAGCAGAATTTTGTACTGAAAATGCCCTAACAAAATCAACGTTCAAACGTGAAATATTCTTTTTCAACCGACTTTTGAAAGTAAGGTATTTTTGTTTATCGCTAAAAATGTTTGCTTCATTGATATACAGTTGACTTTGGTAATAGTTGAATTTCGTCTAAGAAGACCAAAAAATACTTTGGCTGAAACAATCGCCCCGAACAATAGTCATATTTTTATGAGTGTAGTATAATGATTTATAAATGACGTTACATTTGGTTTAAGAAGTAGGTTTTCAGATAAACCTTAAAATTATTCAAATCTGAAATCTTATAAAATGAATTACTTGACCTTAAATTGGTTTAAGAAATCGGATTCGTGAATTAATTATGTATCATCCCAGACTATGTATTGGGTATAATATACAAGCCCAGTAATCGACGTCATCAGCAGGTGCACGAGATGATCATCCGTAACGAAGATTTGTCTCGACTCGGTAAGTAAACACACGCATTTCAGCTTTAATTATCAGTCCATAAAGATATAATTGTGCTTAAAGTATCGCAATCAATGGTAAAAAGATTAGCACTTCTGCTAATACTTAGAGAATTGAGAGCAGAATCAAAGAAAGTTATTTTAGCGAGATGATTCTCAGCGGAGTTTTTTCATTTTTAACTTTCTTTGATTCTGCTCTCAATTTGCTAAGTATTAGCAGAAGTGAATATTAACCTAGTTTTTTTACCATTGATTGCGATACTTTAGGCACAATTATATCTTTATGGACTGAGAATTAGAGCTGAAATGCGTGTGTTTACTTACCGAGTCGAGACAAATCTTCGTTACGGATGATCATCTCGTGCACCTGCTGATGACGTCGATTACTGGGCTTGATATAATGCAAGGATTTGTACAATAAGCTTATTGTACAAATACTTGTATAATGTCATATTACATAATGCCCGGTCAAAGTACACACTGCATGCTGATATAGACAATGATAACTTTAGAACGGAATTAGGTAGACGTAGGTATTTTAAACAAACTGTTAGTCAAGTAGTCTAATACTTAAGACAGGTCATAATTGATGTGCATATGTATACTGGTGTATTGTATTGGTATGTTTCGTGCCGAAACCGAGATTAATCAAGTGATAGATATGGAACATATGTCACGAGAACACGTTGTGCATTCGGGTGAAATGCATGTTAGAATATATAGAGGATCTGACATGAGTTGTCATTTCATACAAAATTTTATTAAACGAGTTCAGGAATTTGTTATTAAGCGAGCCTCCGGCGAGCTTAATAACAAATTCCTGGACGAGTTTAATAAAATTTTGTATGAAATGACAACGAGTGTCAGATCCTTTTATCACATGGCTCAAAAACTACACATTATTGCTTGTGGTGAATCTACATACGGCGGACTGTTACCCTCACAACATCGCCGATTCAGTGCCATATCCACGGACTCCACGGACTAAGGAAATACGTAATGGGTGTATTATACGGAATACAAGCAGTTCCATGTGATAAAATTAAATATTTCTGATCATGGGGCCTAGTTTAGTAATTATCGAATATGCAATTGATTACATAATGATGGTATATTGGGATTGACACTCAGATCGCATCCATTCTCAATGTGCTTTACCTGGTCTCCCTCATTGTGAGGTATTATGTATGTAGCAACGAGAACCAGTCTAGTGCGACCTCTACATGTATGTCTCTCCCAATGCAATCACGTGGCCTGTGACCGATTTTGATAGTAATTATTGAGCAATATTATTGGGCAATATCGTTTCACAGCAATTACTAGTTTAAATTTTATATAGCTGTTAACCACTACTAAAATGGTTTATACTGTTGTTGTTATACTGTTGTTGTTTGCTCCCCCTTCTCTCTCTCTCTCTCTCTCTCTCTCTCTCTCTCTCTCTCTCTCGCTTGCTAGCCCGCTGTCTGTTTACTTCCTTATTTCTTATTTCTTTATTTATTACCTAGATCTGCGATCCAGATGCTTTAGTTTTCAACAGAAACTATCACGTGAATGTGCATACAAGACTAGATATATATGTTTCAGAGAACCCTAACCAGATGTCAATAAATATGATGCATGGTGTGGAGACGGCGATGGAATTTACCGACACGGATCAACCAAACAATCAGGGTACATGGTCACTTTGAATTTAATTTCCCTGTAATTCCACTTATGTTGTATTTATTTGCCCGTTTGTTTGTTTGTTTGTTTGTTTGTGTGGTGTTTTACGTCATTTTCATCACATGCAATGTTATATATGACGGTGTCGACTTTTTGTGGTGGAGGCAGACCACCCACTTTTCCCGCAGGGTCGAACCAGTACTTTACACTTCCCGCCATTCGTAAGAATCGACACTTATTCACTTGCAAGTCGACCTCCCAGTGGGATTCGAAACCACAGTGGTGAAAATGTAACATACTCGACACCACTTATAAAGGAACATGTCCGATTTCCTTCTATTTTCATTGACTGGTAACAATGAACTGCTGCTGTAAAATTGTATAAATTTGTTTATGCGATTTTTAGCAAAATTAATTCATCTTACATCCTAAAAGAAGAAAATAACGGTTTCTTTCAGCCAGTTTTAGAACCCAACATTTCAATTTTAAAGTCAGAATATGCTTATTGTTAACCTTAAAGGAGATGACAGAGACTTTGTGTCAAGTATTTGTGTATAATATTACCGTCAAATTTGCATTAAATCCTGTGACGTACCCAGCCGTTAATAGAAACAACTGATTAGAAATGTACGCTTCATTAAAAAGGCACGCTGACTAACTAAACATTACCTGTGCTATAATAAAGGGGATACAGCGTAATTAGTGGACACATATTTGGCATAGCGTGTAGGCCTACAGTTAATACTTTTATTCAGTTTATTTGTTAGCGTAATTCTCTTAGTTGTAACGCTTCCGAGGTCTTCGTCGGCTGTTTTAGTTTATGTGTTAATAAGCATATTCTGCCTTTAATTGCAAATCTACAAAATGAACTCCACTGCATTCATTCTGTAGAATTTACCTTAAAATAAAGCTCTCATTTCTGCAGATTATGACATGCTAACATTGTTTCACATTCATGCATTATATGATACAAATAATGAAAAAGAAATAGATGTTTTGTAAATTTGTTATCAAAAACTGTTATGCGTTATTAGTGCGTTATAAGTTTATTTTCAAATTACCACTTTTTTCCTCGAGTGACATTAATTCAGTATCAAATTTATGCTGTTAATTATATTGTTTATTATATAACTTAACGTAAAAGAAGAAATTAAAAAATATTTTAACTTTAAACTAGTGTGTGTTTTAACAAATATGTTAAGAAAGTAGTTCCGGCAAAGTTATATCATCACTAGTGATGATATGAAAAAGTTATATCGTCACTAGTGACGATATAACTTTTTTGTGTGATACTAAAATTACGTCATTCATAGTTCAATGTAAATTTATGACAGTTATGTAATAAATATCACTTGCATCGATTGTTTGCATGATTGATGTAGGATTGTTTCCTTTAAGATGTTTGATAAAAAAAATATTTAAGTATTATAAGTGATACTAGCTATTGGAATCATAGAATATTATTTATTTTGAAGAGATTGCTATAGTATGATATTAAAATGTGTTTAGCTGTTGTTTTAACATTACATACCAGTTATTATTATATAACCTATAAATAGACGCGTTTTCATTGGCTAAAAAGTAATTTTTTAGAAAAAATATCTAGCGATATTGACCTGTTTTTTTGATATTGACCTGTTTTTTTTATATTGACCTGTTTTATATAATTGTTTTTTTGATATTGACCTGTTTTATATAATTGTAAATTGAGGGTTATATAATAAAACAGTTATGGACTTTTCAGCTGTTATACATGATGTTGATATGCACCAAAAAATCATTATTGACCTCGGCTATCGCCTCGGTCAATAATGATTTTTTTGGTGCATATCACATCATGTATAACAGCTGAAAAGTCCATAATTGTATAATATTTGCTATTTTTATATTTTGTTCATTTACGCATTGAACGACTTGTATGGCGACAAAAGGAATGAGCATTCCAGAACCACCCTCCGTTTATATAGAGATAGAAAAGTATGCAAAATTGACCTAAAACATTCTCACCAAAGATGACCTGCGGAGTTACTGCAAATTCTGTTGTGAACACTCCATTTTTCGCTGGAATCAGGATTATTGTTTCCTTCCAATACTCAAGTAACGCCTGAACCAGGATAGGGATGATGCTGAAGATCTTAAATAAACATGGATAATCAATGACCCCGTTTCTTCCCGGGAACCACACGGGGTGTAATAATGAGAAACCGATTGCTCAAATATGACATGGTATAAAGAAAAGGGGTGACCTAGCAAACCATGAATCATTTAACCGACATTACGTGGTCCGAGTATTAACTTTCATACCTCATCCATGCAACCCCTTCTCCAAGAAGCGAAGGGGTTGGCTGGGGTATGAAATAAAACCTTAATTTCGGCTTAAAAAGTTTGCATATTTAAAAATTAAAACATTTGATAGGTAACTTTAAAGAAGCTATTGAATTTTTTTTAGTAAAAAATGTTTTTTAAACATGTTTTCGAAGTATCCGTTATAAAATCCTGCTTATATAAGCTTTCCCATCGCGTAATGGAATTAAGGCGGGACCACGTAACGGAAGCAATGCTTGTTGTAATGCCGCTACTCACACACATGTAAATAAAATGAACTAATTATAAACTGCCATACTCTACTTGTGTCATCTGGAGCTTGGGGTTCGGTAATTTCGAAAGGAGTTTTGAAAAAGAACCATATACTAAACCATATACAGTATATTTTGACAAGTTGGTGGTAGATTTACATTATGTGCCAACATGTTGGTGAGCGTGATGTAAATGTTAATATGGTTGTGTCTGTTTATTCAGTGTACTTTAAATTTGGACCAGTTATAGATAACTCTAGTAATAATAATTGAATTGAATGTTTTTTACGACTCATGAACACAGTATATAAATATTGCATCCCAGTGAGAGTGACAGTGGATATTGTCAACCTGAGGAAAATATTGTCAACCGAGGCGAAGACGAGGTTGACATTATTTTTCCGAAGGTTGACAATATCCACTGTCACCCTCACTGGGATGCAATATTTATTTTATTATACCGAACAAATGTTTTGATTAAAATTTAAATATACGAGGGGGAAAAATCGCAATAATTTGTTGTTGTTTTTTGCTAAGGGTATGGGCAATTTATACATGATTGTAAACGTGAGGTATAATAATATATGTTATTTAGAGCCGCCCCAGAGAGAGAGGGGAAGGATACATAGGAATCCGGGAACGGTGCCCTATTCTTATTATCGAATAGATTTAACGTGCTCGGAGGATAGACCGATACACGGGACCGCCCGGTTTACGTCCCAATCCGCCGATCTAAGGGAAAGTGTCTTGCCCAAGAACACAAAGACGAAACTCAGTGGCACCAGGAGGATTAACCCCGGGGCCTTCGGTTACTAATCCGCCGCGCTAACGATTGCGCCACGCCAGCCTTAAATAAAAGTTAAATAATAATAAAAGTAATCTATGCTCTTGTATTACATTGCATTTGTATCATACGATCACAATTCAGCGCATTTTTTTTTATTGTAACCCGAGTAGCAGTGTTTTATACAGGTTAGTTCGTTTTACCCTTAACCCGCTCAGCACGACTATAATAGCCTTTGCGTCCATTGTAAACCCAGATCAGCCTGCTGATCAGCTGATCTTGGGTTTACAATGTCCAGCTGTTGATCAGTCATTTTCCACAAAACACCCCTTTGTCACATAAATGGAATGGTCTTAATTCAAAGAAAAAAAAGTCCATTATATATATATATAGCGGATTAAGGGTTAACTGATACACATGATATGTATATTTTTACAGATGCTGACAAAGAAAATGGTTCTGATAAACCACTGGATTGCAAACCTCAAGAACAAGAAAAGACTAGTTTGTGCAGAACAGTGTTTTCCAGCTTTATAATTCTTCACAAAGGGTGGAAGATTTACAAAGGATATGACGTTGCCTTCGCTGGTTTTGGTTTAGCTGCCTTGTATCTCACTGTTTTGGGCTTTGATGGTATAACTACAGGTGGGTTTATGTTTATCAACTTTGTACCTCGCTGGTTTTTTTTGTGTTTTGTGTGCTGTGTGTGGAGGGGGTGGGTTGGAGGTGCGAATGTTGCTACAGGTGCTTTTTGTCTTCTAGTTTTTGTAACTCACAGTTGTGGTCTTTAATGTGTACCTACGTGTGTGTGTTTTGGGGAGGGGATGGGTGGGGGTGCAATGGCTACAGGTGCTTTTTATCTTTTTCACATCAGAGATACGTTCGTAATGTCATGGTAAACGTTGTCTTTTGCCAAACAATGTTCAGCATTATAGAAGGACTATTGCGATTGCGTTGTTTTGTGGTGTGTGTTCCCAAACATACTTTTTTAAATGTGTTTGGATATTTTATACTTCAGCCAACTCTTTCATCCAATGAGCACCGAGCGATTTTCAATTGTTGTCTTAATTTCATGTTAGAACAATTTTTGTAATATCTATTAAGATATTTCAGTAAGTGTTCACTGTATTGGACTTCCAAATTTGGAGTAACTTAGCTCCGCCTTCCATGATTCTGATAATGATACAGCTATACCCAATAAGTGTTACGTAAACAAACATCGTGGGCCACTACAACTGAAATCAAAATTGTGCAGGCATTAAATAAATAAGCCATATTTGAAAATAGTGTGAGGTAATCGTGCAAGAATTATTTTACTAGACAATGAACGGGTTCAACTAATGCTCACGTGTAGGTAATATGCAACCGCCAGAGAATGGGCGGGTTGATTTATAAGTCGGTTATAGTTCACTTATTCGAGTTTTGAACTTATTTCCATAGAATTTATTTCCTTAAAATTCGAATAAATGAACTATAGCCTATACTTAATATGATTGAAAGTTCGATAATTATTAAACAAAGCATGTTTTGCAATACAGTTTAAACAGATGTGCACAACCCAAAGTTCAACAAACCCAAGTCATTTAAGTTGTTCTGTTTTCAGGTTTTGCATATTCTCAGGGCCTTAGCGAAGACCTGATTGGCGGGTTGCTAGCCTCTGCTGCTTGCACTGGTATCATCGGAACGTTTTTGTATCCTAGTGTTCGAAAACGGTTTGGTTTGCAGCGGACTGGCTTGTACGCACTGACGGCTCAGATATCTAGCCTGACTTTGTGTGTTGTCTCAGTTTGGTGTCCCGGAAGTCCATTTGACCCATTTTATTTTTCCAAATCAGCTTCAGTGAATGTTGTTACGAATACAACTACAATACGAATCGATAACGCCAGGACATTTGCCAATATTTCTGCAGATATATTGCCGTTTGACACTATTGCAAATGTGACAGATGGACCAATGTCATTTCCGGAAGCTGTGACGTCATATGCTTCCGTTGCAATGCTAATGACGGGTATTATAGGTGCACGTGTCGGCAAGTATAATATTAGTTTATCTTTAAGTATATGAAATATTAACGAACATTTATGTTTCCAGAAACGAATGTTTTGGCAGGCATAATTATGTAGTATGAACCCAGAAACGAATGTTTTGGCAGGCATAATTATGTAGTATGAACATGTAGATAAGTCTTGTCACTGAAATTCCCTTTGTATTTGCACAGGTGTAAATCGTTAATTGAAAATAATACCTGTCAGAATAAATGGTGTAGTCTAAGTAATAGATAGAGTATGGTTTCATTGAGTTGGTTAATTTAAATATCGAGATGGTCGTAGCCCATCGGGGTGTTTAAATTAACCATCGAGATGAAACCATACTCTATTTGTTTTGTAGCATGTCCATTTCGGCTCTATTTCAGTTATTCTAACTGTTATTCAAACTGTTAATCTGACAGGTGTTATTTTAAATTGAACGATTTGTGCCTGAAGAACGCGAATTTTCAGTGACCATATTTCAACTACCATTTATCGGAAGTTAAGTATGGTAGTTACATGGAATGGACATGCTACAAAACAAATGGAGTATGATCTAATCTCGTTGGTTAATTTAAACATATCGATAATTAAATCAACACAAACGACGAGACCATACTATATCTATTACTTAATATTAGGTATCTAAGAAACTGAACTTCAGTCTGATAATAGAACGTGCGTTTTATGGTTATTTCATTTTATATTTGATGTAAATATGCATTCACCGAAACTATTCTTTTTCATTATAGGATTGTGGATGGCAGATCTCACAATAATGCAGCTATTTTTAGAAACGGTTGTTGTCCATGAACGAGGTATCGTTAGTGGCATGCAAAATGCTCTCAATCAGCTGATGGACATGTTGAAATTCGCGCTAGTCATTCTACTTCCGGTACCGCAAGTGTTCGGTTATCTGGTTATAATATCGTTCTTTTTTATTTGTGTTGGTTGGACAATGTTTGCAATATTTGTGAAAAGGTCACGTGGTTATTTGTTACCGTGTGCAAAACCTTCAAGCAAGTTTAACGGGGAAACTCTTGCTTCAACATAGTATTTGAAGTCGTCAATGCTTGTACATCCACACCATAATTATGGATTTAGGCAATACCCTAGCAATTATATAGTTTTGAGATTATGTATGTCTCCTTGCTGTGTTCTTCTGTCAATATGAAATAGGTATCTGTTATTGGCGCCAATGCAACATGGTTCCTCTCCTTATTTATACAAAACAAATATAATATATTATTATAGACTAAGTGTTATATCTTTAAAATGTTATTCCTTCATCGTTGTCAATAAATTCAGAAAATTATCAGACTGACCCGATTGCACTGATTGTCCTATTAGATATGTTCGTCAGGTATGGACCGGAACTACCGTTTATAGACAAACTTTTGGTATCCCTATGTGTACAAACTGTGCATCTCTTGTCGAAAGATTTGTTCTTGTATTGCTTTGAAAGAGATTTCATGTTGAGTCTTTCATCCGATAATCAGGCTGATGTAAATTAAGCCTTAAATGACACCTCTTGGTGTTGAACATGGACAATCCTTTCTTTTTCTACTATGGTTAATACTATCTACCCAAAAGAACTTCAACTCAACCAAGTTACATTTGTTATAGGGTCGCTTCTTTTCTTGATTAACACCTTGTAACTGTATCATGTATGATTCAATGTTATTTGATATTTCCCACAATGCTCTAGCATTATCATATATTAAGGTATACTTCCCCGCCATACAGTAGTCAGCGTGCGGCCTCTCTGATACTCATTTGAGTATAGCACTGTGTATTCTCTGTATATATTGTTGTATATATGTTATTAAAGAGTATTAAACACTATCTATGTTGTGCTGATACATTCCATCATAATTGAACTTATTATTAATACAACAGGAAATATTATAACTGGAAATATTACTATCGAAAATGGTGAAATAATTAGCAGAATCTATGACAAGAGAGATGATTTTAATTTTGATTATTGTTAATTATCCCCACTTAGATGGGGATGTTCCCCGAGCTACTTCTTATGGGGTCTATGTTTCTCAACTTATTAGTTTTTCCTACAGCTTGTAGTCGTTTTGAGGACTTTAATATTCGTAATATGTGTATCACTAGCAGGGTTACAGTTACCATAAACTTCGAAAAACCTTTGCAAACCGTTATTATCTAATCTGATTAGTCTCGGTCAGCTAGACCGTATCATGCATATGTCTCACTTGCAGATTTCGGCCTGGGCAGATTAGGTCAATTAAAGCGCCCACTAGCGACTAGCACAATTTATTCGCGCGTTTTTTTCACGCTCATTTTGTTGATGCAGCAGTTAAACTGTTTAACGTCACTTGCTGCTTCTCATAAGTTAAAATAAGAAAATATTATTAAATTAACTTAAAAATATGTTTTTTGAAAGTCTCGTTGAATCTCTAAAAATCTCACCAAAATCGCCCAAAACGAGAGGGCGATTTTAAACGTCCTATTTTCCCCAGGCCCTGGTTCTGGATCCGTGTAGCATAGCGTAACGAAGAAATCAGAAGCGGGCCGGGTGACCGATGCTATAATCTGATCTACTTTTAGAACATACAATTAAGAACTCTGCAACAAGGACTATCACAACTTGACTTCTATAGTGATGTGATTTGAAAACTTCGTAAGATCCTTGGTCATAATCACGTTCATACACTCTTTGTTAGACTTGTTAAAAAGTGCACCAAAAGAGGTTATGACTCTATCATTTTGCAATGCACTGCATGTATTGAGGTTGACAGTTCCCCACTTTGCTTTCGTATTTGTGCGATGACCGGACATATTGTGGACCCTGTGATGACGTCTATCTAAATCCTTGTAGGACGGTAGCGTTTGATGTTTGTCCTAAATTGTGTATGGTCGTACCCCAGACGGTTTGTTCACTTGATGCTCTGGCTAATGCCAAGTCATTGAGTACTTATTTTGTTTGTTTTATATTATATATACATGATCATTTATGTGTTTAATTATATTGCCTATTAATGTTGTGAGACGTGAGAGTATAATAGATAATTAACGTGAATTATCGAGATTAACGTAATATTTATTATGATTGTAAACCATTATTCAAATATCTGTCTGAAACACATAGTTTTTGCCTACTGGCCTTAGACTTATTTTCCAAAGAATTGCTATTGTGTGAAACCGATAGTGCGAGGACTGATAGCACGAGTTGTAAATAAGCTTGACCGAAATGTATCCACTGTACAAACAAATTATATGTATAGAGTTGTTTTGTTTTCTTTCTCTCTTTCTTTTTCTGATGATTTTCCCCTCTGTATTAGTTATGCTATATACTATTCGAAATTGTTTGTTTAAAATAGTAGGTGTAAGTGCTCTTTTGTAGCTTTACTCCATGATAGTATTATACATGCTCTTCTCAATGTAATGTAACCGCCTCATTGTAATAGGCGATGAACATTGTATGATGTTTATGCTGAATAAAATAATTGAATTGAATTGTTGTCTTGTTTATTAGAGAATATATAGCCTGGCGGGGATATCTTTATTATTACTATATTTGATAAGTGCCACTGGAAGGAGAAGTATTTAATGGAGAACTATTATTATGTTCTTTCTTTACTAAATTGAGCAAATGAACTGATAATGATAATAGCATAGCGCTTGGAATATAAATGCTGATTTAACACTATAAGACGAGTGTAACACATTATGTACTCTTTCGGGAAAACAGTTTTGTTTGTATCGAGTGTTAACTAAAACTACGATTCTCCTTAATTCGTGTTTAAAACGCGGCGCTTTATTCATCTATTGGTAATTGATTACTCGGGAACTTCTATTTTAAGAACATATTGATGCCTCAGAATTTCAGAACTAGCCGATTAGCAGCTTAATATAGACAGCTATTTTTAGAATAGAGCCTATATTTATGCAGGTTTCGATAATCTCCGTACCCGAGCACCTGCTATTTCCGATAGTTGTCATTGAAAATACTACCGACGAATTGATGCTTTGCATCAAATTTTCTTGTTTATACTGACCCGTTTATTGGGATGACATTACAGTAAAACTTGCTAATAACGAATTCCCGGGGACATACAAAAATACGCTATAACCGAGGTTCGGCTATATCCGTAACAAATTCGTTATAGTAAATACGGCGGCCCGTTTAGGAGACAAACTTTTTATTTTTAACTCGAGCGCTCGACTTAGTATCTCGATCGCTCGACTTGGTATCTCGAGCGCTCGACTTAGTATCCCAGGCGCTTGACTTATGTATCTCCATCGCTCAACTTAGTATCTCGAGCGCTCGACTTACGGGATGGCGAGTTGTCCGTCGTCCGACCTTCCGTCCGTTAACTTTTACCTCGTTAAGACGATAAGGACTTCATTTTCATCAGATCTTTACCAAACTTTACCAGATCTTTAAAATCAATGAAAGCTCGGATAAGGTAGAGAAACAGCCGGATCGAACCAGTAACACAGAAGTTTTGGCGTTTGATTTAGTTAAAAATGCTATATTAAAAATGTTAAGACAATAAGGCGTTCGTTTTTCATCTGATCTTTACCAAACTTTACCGGATTGTTAATATCAATGTCAAAATACAAAACTAAATCAAGGGCCCTAACTCTGCTGTTACTAATCCGATCTAGCTGGTTTTTTAACTTATCCGAGCTTTCATTGATATTTGATATTAACAATCTGGTAAAGTTTGGTAAAGATCGGATGAAAAATGAAGTGCCTAACAAGTTAAAATGTAACGGACGGACGAACGGACGACAGACGACGGACGAGCGCTCGAGATACTTAGTCGAGAGAATATGTCGAGCGCTCGATATACCGAAGTCGAGCGCTTGAGATACTATGTGGAGCGCTCGAGATAAAAAATAAAAAAAGTGCGTGTCCCAAACGGGCCCTAAATATTTGATGAGGCATCATTGCAAAACGAGATGTGTACTACCGCATCGAATGTTATGGTGTACGGTTTGACTGCAGATAGTTTATCCTTATCATTTGTGTATTTAATAAAGCACTTCTTCATTGTATTTTTCGAATTGTTTTCATTACACAAATTATGGGTATTATAATGTATTCTAAAGTATCGCCTTTCATTTTTTAGCTTTACTGGTCAGAGAAAAGCAGAGCTTATGCTGTGGTGCGGCATCCGTCGTCCGTCGGTCCGCCTGTCCGTAAGATTTCTTTTTGTAGCGACTACTTCTCTGAATCTACTGAGTGGATTTTCATGAAACTTTACAGAAATGTTGCCCATGAAGTCTAGTTGATCCTAGCAAAAATTCATGTTGATGTGAAATCCAAGATGGCCGCCAATCTAAAAATAGATTTTTAAAAAACAAGTTTGAAGCGACTACTTCTTGAAAACTCTAAGTGATATTGATATGGGACTTTTTCTAAAACGATCAGCATGACATGATGTTGGTCCTTGTCGAAAATCGTTTTGATTCGACATTAAACATGGCTGCCAGCGGCCATCTTTGTTTACATAGATTTATTTAGTAAAAACTTGTAGCGACTACTCCTCTAAATCTACTCGACGGATTTCCATGAAACTTCACAGGAATGTTGCTCTTGATGTATAAATGATCCTAGCAACATTTCATGTTGTTCGGAAATTCAAAATGGTCGCCACAGATAAAAAAATAGATTTTCAAAAAACAAGTTTGTAGCGAGTATTTCTTGAAAACTATAAGTCATATTGATATGCGTCTTTTCCTAAAATGATCAGTATGACATGATGATGATCCTTGTCGAAAATTATTTTGATTCGACGTTAAACATGGCTGCCAGCGGCCATCTTTGTTTACATAGAATTATATAATGAAGACTTGTAGCGACTACTCCTCTGAAACTACTTGACGGATTTTCATGACACTTAACACGAATGTTGCTCTTGATGTCTAATTGATCCTAGCAAAACTTCAGGTCGGCCGGAAATTCAAGATGTCCGCCACTACTAAAAATAGATTTTCAAAAAAAACAAGTTTGCAGCGACTACTTCTTGAAAACTTTAAGTGATATTGATATTGGACTTTTTTTAAAATGATCAGAATGACATGATGTTGGTACTTGTCGAAAATCGGTTTGATTTCGATTTTAAACATGGCTGTCAGTGGCTATCTTTGTTTACGTAGAGTTATCTAGTAAAAGCTTGTAGCGACTACTCCTACTTGAAAGATTTTCATGAAACTTCACAGGAATGTTTCTCTTGATATCTAATTGATCCTAGTAAAATTTCAGGTCGGCCGGAAATTCAAGATGGCCACCATGGCTAAAAATAGATTTTCAATAAACACAAGTTTGTAGCGAATACTTCTTGAAAACTATAAGTGATATTGATATGGGACTTTTTCTAAAATGATCAGAATGACATGATGTTGATCCTTGTCGAAAATTATTTTGAGTAGGTAGGTCATTTATGTATAGTAGAAAGAGAATTGACCCGAAGACAGAACCTTGGGGATACGTCTTTAGTGACTACTTGAAAACTATAATTGATATAGATATGCGACTTTTTCTAAAATGATCAACATGACATGATGTTGATCCGATTATTTTGATTCGACATTAAATATTTTGATTCGACATTAAATATGGCCGCAAGCGGCCATCTTTGTTTACATAGAGTTATATAATAAAAACGTGTAGTGACTACTCCTCTGACACTACGAAACGGATTTTCATGAAACTTCGCAGAAATGTTGCTCTGGATGTCTAGTTGATAATAGCAAATTTCAGGTCGGTCGGAAATTCAAGATTGCCGCAATGGTTAAAAAAAGATTTAAGAAATGTGATTTTATGGTGACTACTTCTCTAAAAACATAGGTGATATTGATTTGGAACCTTAACAAAATGACTGGCACGACATCTTGCAGGCTGATCAGGGTTTAACTGTCTTGGTGCTCATCATTCATTTGATCGAAACACCCATTTGTACTACAAATGGACTGGTCCATTATACATTCATAGACGGGTAAGGATTTAGTCTCTTTTGTATTTTGACTCTCAGAAAAAGACTGAAAACAAATTGTAGGATTTTAAGATTTTATTTTAATTCTGATAACCTGAGACAAAAGCAAATCTACTGAGATAGTAACATAATTCTGTGGAGAAATTGCATAACATGACCTGTGTGTGACCTGCTATATTTCTGAATACAGATCATTCCATTTCTGTACCACAGTGTGATTTCGAGCAGAAAAAAGAGGATATACTAAGGTTGATGTTGTATGGGATTTAATTGATATAGTTTTATAATTAAACTTTTTGGTAGCATTATGACATTTTTATAAGCTGGAAAAATATATATTCTTTAGAGTAGGATAAAATGGAATGAGATTATAATGTTGCATAATAAATCATAATATTTAGGAATATTGCTCTTGATGTCTAGTTGGTCCTAAGTAAAAGTCAGGTTGGCCTAAAATTCAAGATGGCCACCATGTCTAAAAATAGATTTATTAAATACAATTGTGTGGCACTTACTTCTCTAAAACCATAAGCGGTTTGGTACCTTTACCATGGTACTTTTACCAAAACGACTTTTATAAAACTTTACAGGTATGTTGGTTTTGATGTCCAGTTAGTTTCCGGAAATTCAAGATGGCTGCCACAGCTTAAATACTCGTTTGTGGCAACTACTTATCAAAAAACATAAGTGGTATTGTTGTGGAACCTTTACTAAAATGACTGGCATGACATGTAGTTGGTCCTAAACCAAATTCATTGATTCTATGTCAAACATGGATGCCTGCGACCATCTTTTTTTAGATATAGTGATACTAGGAAACACTTGTGGCGACTACTTCTCTGAAACTATTTCCATAAAACTTCACAGGTTCACATGGCTGTTCAAGCTATCAAAATCTATCAGTAGAGCTTCAAGGTCATTGACCTCTTGTTAAGGTTCATATCCATTTGAGGCTATATGCAATATGACCGTGCGATATATTTCTTAAAATGTATTCATGTAGAGTATAATCAGGAGAGTATAATCAGGTAGTTATACTTGACAGAGGCTAACACTTTAGAAATTATATCAAACAACTTATTTATTAAAAGCATTTAATTATGTTTCAAACACCACTTAACATCTTCCTTTTGACAAAGTCGTGGAAACTTGCACTTCTCCGGGCTTTCCTTTGATACCGGAAAATACATAATTATGCCGAAGTTATTGTAAACAAAAATGGCTGATTCGCTATTTTAAAACAAGGGTAAATTACCCTGGTTTCTTTGAATAGGGAATGCAAAATTACCGAGAATTCGTTATATCCGAGCCCTCTGGTTGTGTAAGTCCTCTGGGTGAAACCATCTCGGTGAAACCAGCTGATGTGTTAGGAACGGTGGAGACGGTACCTGGACATAGAGGTCAGGAGAGTTTGTGGAGGCGACGACACGTGTTTGGAGCGACAATGACACTCATCATATCATCAACCCTTTGAAGGACTGGAGGCGATCTATGGGAGTCAATCCAAATGCGATAGTTTAATTTGTAATAAACTAGGTCCATGACAATTTTATTACATTGAATGTAATAGTTTAGTCTGGTAAACAATACCACTCGGCTTGGTTAATATTGCATGTAGTATACAATCAATAATTCATATTAATTCATGATACTTTAACGCTCTTACAAAATATTGATTTGTGATCGTATTACATTTTATTTTAATTGTATTACCACCACTGTTAGCTAAATAAATTAAAACAACGGCCAAGTCTCGAATTCTCCAGACCAAACATTTTCATAAAAATAACTAAACCGAAGTGAAGTTAACATGTGGCTTTATATGATATGGAACTAAAAGGCAGTAGGCCTATGATTGTTTACATTTGTGTTTGGATTGACACCAGTCACTCGTCAATATCGTCTGCAATTTGTTTTGATGCCTTCGAGTTTAGCAAAAGTGCATCCGCAGCCGGGATGGTGAAGATACTGTGTTTGAAACATTCTCGCCTCTCACTGCTGAGGATCGAATCCATCCCACTTTGAGCTCAACTTGTGAGAAAGTGACGATTCTTGCTGACAGCGGAAGGTGTACATTACTGGTTCTATCCACGAATAAGTAGGTGGTTTGCCTCTACCACTAAAAATCGACCACCATATATAGCCTAAAATGTGCCTGTAGGAGGGTTATAGAAAACTGGCCAACAGGTTCAAGTTTTGTGCGTAAATATAACAAGAACATTTTGGTCAGTAGTATTTATAACGAAAACTATCAGAACTAGCAGTTGCTCGGTTATGGAGATTATCGAAGCTTGTAGCGTATACCAATAAGGCAAGGGACAACTTTTTATAATGTTGTACAATGTTTTACCCGAACAATGTATAAATGTATACATGCGATAAGCGTTATCATGAATGATATAAATATATAGATCACCAACATCGTTTGTCATCATACATCAATTGTAGGTTCGATAATATCCGTTCGAGAGCACCGACTATTTTCGATAGTTCCCGTTATCGTACGGAATATACGGTATAGTCGACTACTTTCGGTAGTTCCCGTTATCGTACGGAATATACGATATGGTGCGGCTTTACCCCCAACCAATATATTTAGTGAAATAGCATGACATTGTTTTTGTTTATGCTTGTACAAATCGCACTGAAGGAGTAACATACCAATCTGAATTACATGATATTCTGAGCATGTTTTACCTGATCTGTGTTGATTCAGAATTAGATTGGTAATCCCATAAGCAGTCTTGCACAAATATAGGCGCTGTTCTAAAAATAGCTCTCTATGTTAAGCTGATAATCGGCTGGCTCTGGGGCACCAATGTGTTCTTAAAATAGAAGTTATCTCTGTAGGCTGGTTCCCGAGTATTCAATTAACAATATATGAATAAAGTGCCGTATTTTAGATACGTATTTGGGAAAATCTTAGTTTTGGTAAACCCTCGATACAAACAAAGCTGTTTTTTTCGAAAGTGTATACAATTTGTAACTGTCACAGGATGACCCTAGTGGTTGGGGCTAACTCAGGAAAGAATCAATGACGGTGAATGCATTTACATAAGTTTAATGCAACTTTTAAAATATGTTTGATATATATACAATTATCTAAAAAAAAAAAGCGAATACACAGATTAACTATGAAAAGAATGTTCTCATAAACGTTTAAGACGTTCTTAGTATTGTTATAAATACTGAATGTATAAGACACTAAAGTGTTGTTAAAGTTATAACAATGTTGATTTATGATCTAGCGTGATAAGTGTGATGCGCAAGAGCTCATGAAGATGATGATGTGCGAATCCAATGGGTGATTGCCATCAAATGCCTTCAGTAAGGGTTGATGACGCGATGTTATGATGATTAACCTCCACTGAGATTGTGGGTGATGTTCCTCCAGTGAGGACTGATAACGGGCCCACTTTGTGTCCCGGGGGTTGTCGCTACTAAAACCTGCCAATGCTGCGCAGGTACGGGGACCGTCTCCACCGCTCGTTACGTTAATCGTGGAAGCTTAGCTCCACTCCGGAAGGCTTACATCCACACCTGGATGGCTAATATCCAACCCTGGATGGCTTAGGCTGTAATTATACATAAGTTTTAGATGTCGGTTGACAAACATAACAATCTTTCATAATGATTATTACCCAAACAAATCATTATTCAATAAATATATGTAAGCTGTACTAATGATGAGTAGCAATTTATACATATTCTACAACGCCATGTATACGCCATGTACGTCGCTGTTAATCAATGCCCCTAATACATGTAATATAAACATTATCAAATCACTCGTATATTACACTCACGGAGTTTTGCATGCACGCATGTCAACTAATGACAACATTATACAACGCTATGCATAGGCGTCGAACATTTATCCTAGTCACTCATCTCATTGTTAACTAATGTTAACATAAACAATCGTACATTACAATCACTGAGTTATACGCCAACGTTAACTAATGCACCTATTATCCACTGTTATCAAATTAATATTGTTTTACAATTAATGATCAATTACAATAATTACATCTAATAAAGTAACTTTAAAATCATATGCTAGTCTAAAGTTAATGTTTGAGAAACATCAAAGCTAACCGGATGTCGTAACCGCCAACCAAGATGGCGCCGCCCACTGAATACAAATGTACGATAAAAGTTTTAATAAAATAAATACTGACCACATATTGCCTGTGAATTTCGACGTCCAACCTCTGTTCCAACCAAAGCAACTATATCAAGCAATCCCGGCAAGTACTAGGAGACAATGGATTTAATAGCAAACGTAACGCCCAAACCATTATTTCCCCCGTTCAGTCCGTGACATACGTGGCTAAATTCTCAGTATTCAAATCTACACGAGAGGCCCCTTACACAATTTTGCCGTTTAAGGAAGATAGACCTATACGTTTACATGCATTAGCACAAAACTAAACATATGACACGGCCTCTCTGGCGGCCACTTAAAATGTGCACGCTTTTACGTGTTACATGAATATCATGGATATTGTGAATTTGTTTCAACTCGAACAATAGATTAGGGTGTAACTGACAACTTACAAGAGCTATGTACGACCAATACGCTCTACCCGTGACATTTTGTGACAGTTACACTCGTCTTATTGTGTTAAATCATCATTTAGATTCCAAGCGCAATGTTATTATCATGTCAGTTCATTTGCTCTGTTTAGTAAAGAAGGAAATAACAATCGTTCTCCATTAATTGAATCTCCTTCTAGTGACACTTACATTTGTATCAAAGATAATCTCAAATATATTCGTCGGCCGGCCTACGAATAATCATGGATATTAGTACATAACATCTGAAGAAGAAGAATGAAAAGAAAACGAAGAATAAAAACAACAACAACAGTAACAAGAAGAAGAAGAAGAAGAAGAAGAAGAAGAAGAAGAAGAAGAAGAAGAAGAAGAAGAAGAAGAAAGAAGAAGAAGAAGAAGAAGAAGAAAAAGAAGTAGAATTATACTAATCTGATAACCAAGTTATTTAGTTTTCTTAAGAAAGTATCAGTACGGCCGCAGCCTCACCAATAACAATTACGGCAGATAAGTCAGTACGGCGTGTGTTATATCAGGTCAGGATCCTTCAATAAAGGAGAAATATTGAAGGATCCTGATTAGGTCTGGTATAATCATAGACATAAATAAAACTGGATCCTGATTTGATGCGTTGATGTTTTTATTAACTTTTAAATATTTATGAATCTACCTGGGTGTTGACTGTCCGGACTTGGAATTATACGTTGTGTTTTATGTGATTCAAAATAATAGTAGTGTGAGATATATTTTACTTGACAATATTTCTAAAAATAGCTTCCAATAACAAACCGTTGCTATTTATAAATATTATCTGAACTTATAAAGTCTTGTTTAGCATAACATCTAACGTACGAATGATAATCTAAGGAAAAAAAGCGTTTCAGAGACGTGAAAAACAAGGAACTTTTAATTTTGTAAATGAAGAAAATCCATGAGATAATTTAAATTAAAGTTCGAAAGGGTCAGTCTATTTTAAGAACCTGATAGTCAAGGTCACACAGTTCCAAGTAGCGCAGGCTGTTGTAAAAACATGTCCAGAGCACTAAACGACAGCGATTTGACGACGTATAAATTGACTGTGGTTGGGGACGGAGGAGTGGGGAAAAGCGCGCTTACTATTCAGTTTTTTCAACAGTTGTTCATGGAATACTTCGATCCCACCATCGAGGATTCATACTCTCAACACACCGAAATTGATGGAGAACGGTGTATTCTTGACGGTAAGCACTGATATAATTAAAGATAGTTTGTTTGTTTGTATGGTGTTTTACGTCATTTTCGATTTTTTTTTGTGGTGGAGGCAGACAACCCACTTTTCCTGGGTAGAACCATCACTGCACTCGTCGGGGGCCACTTTCCGTCACTTATGTAAACATAAACTAATTTTTCAGACAAATCTATGTATCCTGACAATTTTTACTCTATTTTCTATTAGGTTACCTCTTCCTGGAAATTTGATACCAAAGAATTTTGTTTTATATAAATTATCGAAGTGGCACGTGACCTTTTTATAAATAGACTAAAACTGAGAAATCATTTTGTTTACAAGCCCAGTTTCCGTCATGTATTTTATCGAGTGATAGATTCAACTAGGTCTAGATACAGTAAACTTTTATGAATTAGAAACTTGTTTGCCAGTCTATTCAACAGTTTAATTGTACAAATGGTATGTTTGCATTGTTCCATCAGTCACATCGATCGTTATAACAATGCGCCTGGTAACGTCAATGTAAAAGTTCAACGACGAAAATGTACAGTAACTCTGTGTAAATCACACAGATACAGGTTGTACGAGTTGCTTCTCTTTGGTTAAATTATATAATCACGGTATATATTTTAACTGCGTCCACTAAAGAGTGATAAAAATATGACGTCATTACAGTGTTATTTTTTAATATACTGACGAGATAAAGAAACGCCTCATCGGGAATTTCCGCTATATATTGTATGTACACTATGCTGCTGTTAATCGAATGGTACATGGCTACGTAAGACCTTTCTTTTCGGGAAAAATACTAAAACAACACAAAACACAGCAAATAGTATTTCTTCAAAGTTTGATTATTGGCAGAGTATCTGTTTGGCTCAAGCATGTGAGCAAACTTAGGATGCAAATTTCTGCAAACTCTTTACGTTAAATACAGTACTAAAATAGTCAATTTTTCAAAGAGCAACTTCAATATTTATGAATTTCTTGTTATAAAGTGTACTGTGATTAAAACATCTACAACATCACAGTTGTGTCCTTTCTCTAACCAACTGCAACTTTGTTTTACAAAACATGTTGGGATTTCTTTGGAATATTATGTGGCATTAGTGTGCGGTATATACAATATATAGCGGAAATTCCCGATGAGGCGTTTCTTTATCTCGTCAGTAAAGTTTATTATGCGGCAGTATGCGCGCGAATCCCCAACGCCATAAAAGGAAGTAAACACATTTTTCGGAGAAATCCCTTTCGTTTTTGTACCACTTATTTACCTTTTGGTTGTTTTTCCTGTTTCCAGTCTTCAGTTATAAACGTCTGACAAAAGTGACATCGCGTAAGTAATTTGCAGTGTAAAAATGTTTTTTAAATGAGAATGACGGAAACTGGGCTTGGACGGAAACTGGCCTCTAACGAGTACACTTCCCGCCATCCGTAAGAATCGACACTTCCTCACAAGACGATCTCCCAGTGCCATGGGATTCAAACCCGCAGCGGTGAGAAGCGAAGGTTTACAACGCAACGTCGTAAACCATTCGGCCACGGAGACAGTAAAGCTTTGTAGGGTATGGTAGGGTAGGGTACGGTAGGGTACGGTAGGGTAGGGTAGGGGTAGGGGGAAGGGGATGGGAATGGGTTTGGGATGGGGATGGGGATGGGAATGGGTTTGGGATGGGGATGGGGATGGGGTATTGACGGTAAGCACTGTTGATATAGATAGAGAACGATGTATTATTGACGGTAAGCACTGTATTCCTGACAGAGAACTGTGCATCAATGGCGGTAATCAATAGTATATAGATAGAAAACTGTGTATTATTGACGGTAGTCACTTATATATATACGGTAAAGAATAGTATACATCTTACAAGACCCCATCTGGAGCACTGGATCACGAGGATTCCGGGAAGAAAGGTATTTAAAAAGATAAATTCGAGACAAATTATCAACCAAACAGTGCTTAAACTACCAAATATCGAGCGCTTTAGGCTTTAAACATCTTTTTCAGGATACACACATAAAATTTCAACAAAAAAACACATACATTTCGGGAAAAAATATTTAAAAGCAAAAACATAAACCAAATAATACTATAAACGTCCGCTTTATGCGCCCATGCCAATAATGGTATAACACAGTTGTAAGTGGTATCAGTGTATGACACAAACGTTGCTATAAGTTTAAAGTTTGTTAGAAAATAAACTAATTCCGAAGACACACTAGCAGATTGAACAAATTTGTCTGGGAGTGTACGAGCGGTCAGGCGGTCAAAAGTATTAGAGTTCTCAGAATTAAACGGCTTCTGATTCAATGCTTAAGTAAACATACACCGACATTTTAAAAACACTGACATATAAAAAAAAAAGGTGTAATAATTTGGAAAAACAGAAATATCTTATAAAAATAATAGTCTTTTTAAACCTATATTGTGTGTACAATTTGTTGCAAATGTTAAAGAGAATATCTGGTCAAACAAAAAAGGCTGATGTATTTTATTGTTGTAAATTACTGGTCTTGGCTATACTGAAGATATTAAACCAACAACAATGTCTGCTGCCCTGGTTTGAAGCTCAGATGTTGAAAAGTCTGTACAGTAACCCTATGGGGAAAAAATGAGGTGTGAGACCTGAAGAGTAGCTTATTTTTTATCATAGTCACACAGACGCCTTTTTTAAAGCCCGTTATGCACTTTGATTCAATTGATTTGTGTGTCAGATTTCAAAAATAATTTCAACACGGACAACATTGCTGCATTATTAGATGAAATGATATCAGTAATATTTGATAGTAAAACCTATGATGATTCAGTTGTGAATAAATTAACTAAGAAAGTCACTGACATTATTATTAGTGCTGCTGAAAAGTGTGATTTAGTTACTAAAAATAAAGTATTTTAAACAGTAAGCCGAGGAAAATCCCAAAACCATGGTTTGATGAAAGTTGTAAAGTTCTTAGGAATCAGTATTTGACTGATAAAAATAATTTTAGGAGGAACAAGTCCACAAATAATCATGACATCATGATAAATAGCAGAAGACGGTATAAGAAGAAAATAAATAGAAATTTAAACTTTTTCATGCTAAGATCAATAAGAAATTGAGAGGTCTCAAACATTCGGATCCAAAGACTTACTGGAGTTTGTTTAACAAGTATTCATCCGATAAAAAACATATTAGCAATAAAATTATTAGTGAAGCTTTTCATGAGCACTTTATTAAGCTGAGTGCAAATATTTCAGATGACGATAATGATTTTCAAGATCTAGATTGACATAATATCAGTTCTAACAAATGCAGAATTAAACTCACGGATATCACAATAGCTGAAATTAGCAAAGCTATTAGTAAATTGAAAAATAATAAATCGTCCTCAATTTTTGATGACATATTGAATGAATACTTGAAAAACTCTGTGGATGTATTGTTACCTGTGTTTTGTAAACTTTTTAATATTACTCTGGATTCTGGTATTTTTCCAGATGTTTGGAGCAAGGGTGTTATTTTACCTCTTTATGAAAATAAAGGCGATATTAATGACCCAGATAACTATAGGGGTATATATATCCTAAGTTGTTTTGGCAAATTGTTCACATCTGTTCTGAATCAGCGTTTGAATTTATATTTAGAGTCAGATGATGTTTTATGTGAAGTAGGAAAGGGTACGGTACAGTCGATCATATTTATGCTCTGAAGATGCTTATTGATTTTATTATTGCCAAACGTAAGAAATTATATTGTTCTTCTATAGAGTACATTAAAGCATTCGACTCTATTAATAGATTAGCCTTATGGCAGAAATTGCTCAAACAAAACTTAGATGGCAAACTTATTAAAAGTATTGACAATATGTATGATAAAGAAACATCTTGTGTTAAATCAGGTATAGAAATTTCAGGGTTCTTTGTAAGTCAGTCTGGTGTAAGGCAGGGTGAACATTTATCACCAGTTTTATTTTCTCTCTTTCTCAATGATCTTGTAGATTTCATGTCCCAACATTACAATGTGCTAGATATTTTGTCTGATACTATTCGTAATGTGTTAAGCGATGAGGATGTTGAGGTTTATTTAAAGCTTTTTCTGCTTCTTTATGCGGATGATACTGTTGTTTTAGCTGAAAGTGCAGACGATTTGCAGTTAGCATTACATAGTATGTCTGTTTATTGTAAAACCTGGGGTTTAAAAGTGAACTCGGCGAAAACTAAAATTGTTATATTTTGTAAAAGCAGGAGAGGCTTGAGAGATCCTCCAGATTTTTATTTTGACGATAGTGTGTTGGAAGTTGTTGATAGCTTCTCTTATCTTGGTGTACAATTTGCATTTAATGGCTATTTTGGTCAAACTAAGAAAAGATTAGTGGACCAAGCAAGAAAAGCTATGTATTCCTTAATTAATAAAGCCAGAAAATTGTTGTTACCACTTGATTTGCAACTACATTTGTTTGATGCTATGGTTGTGCCTATACTTTCGTATGGATCAGAGGTCCGGTGTATAGAAGATATAAAAATTATAGACCAATTTCAGTCTAAATACTGTAAATTTATTCTAAACTTGAAACAAACTACACCGAATTGTATGTTGTATGGTGAGCTTGGAATATTTCCGATTGCAATACACATAAGAAGTAGAATACTTAATTACTGGTGTAAACTAATAAATGCTAAAAAAAACAAAATATGCAATTTGCTATATAGAATGGCATATTGTCTTCATAAAAACAACATAATTAAATTTCCATGGATACAATTTGTTGAAAAGTCACTCAACGAACTTGGAATGTCTAATTACTGGTTACATCAGAAAGTTTATAGCCCAGATTATTTTAGAAAATTAGTTAAGAGTCGCATAAGAGATCAATTTGTTCAATCTTGGAATAGTGATATACAAAGTCTAGGTAAATGTTCAAACTATAGAATGTATAAGAAAGAGTTTGTTTTTGAGCAGTATTTTAATAATTTGCCATTTGGTTTGTCTAATACTTTATGTAAATTCTGTTGCATGAATCATAAAATGCCTATAGAAAAAGGAAGACATTTAAACATAGAAAAAAAATCTACGCACATGTACACTTTGTAATGCTCATTTGTTGGGTGATGAATTTCACTATTTATTTATTTGTTAACACTTTGCAAGTGACAGGGAAACAAATATCGGTCAATATTTATAAATAAATCCAAATTCTGTTAAATATGAGCTACATGTATTAATGAATAGTAAAGATAAGAATACATTATTAAAATTAAATTAGCCAGACTTTGTGAACTCATTATTAAAGCTTGTAAAAATGATAACTGGATATAGTTTTGCTCAAAGATTGATAGAAAAAAAAAGTTTCTTTCATCTCAAAACATATAGATATTCATATTGCACATATATATAGTTTATATACACTCATTCTCCATATGCTATGCTTATTAGTTAATAAAAAACAACAACAATTCTGCACAATGTAAATTTGTTATAAAAGATGCTCTTAATGAACCTTGAATAAATTAAATCTTAAACTTAGTTTCAAAGTAATGATTTGTGAGACAATTGCAACTAGTTGTTGGTACAGATGAAGAATGTGTTTGGCAGATATTGTGTCCAGTATATGCCCATATCAGGTATTTGATATAAATCTCATAATAATATTTTCAAGCAATTTTTGTACATGTATGTATATATTTTCTGACAGCTGTGTAATCATGACATTTCATATGATAAATACAAACATAATGTTTTCTGGTGTATACATGTGCATTGTTTCAGCAGCCACATGTTTCTGTAAGGAAATATCACAGAGACAGCAGATATCTAATTTGATATATCTGATATCTCCCATAGTGTTGATGTCTCATATTTAACGTTGTTAACAACTCATCTTTGTATACCGTACTGGACAGTGATCACCTACGTGATTGTTGTTGTTGTTGTTGATGTTGTTGTATCTTTCAACTATCAAGGTTATGTTGGTGTTCTCCATATGTATTACAGAGACAAATAATGTTGATGTTCTGTTTATGTGGAATTTCTCATTATTGTATTTCTGTTATCTAGTCGACATAGGTGCAGTTCTTGAATTTTTTATTTTTTTACCGAAACAGTTACAGTTACAGCTTCAATTATGTTTGTTCTACATGGGGTATTTATGTATTGTGTTGCATGGTCAGAAAGCAGGTTACACAGACCATGTTTGGGGAAATTTTCATGCAGATTGAGACAAAAATGGCAGATATATTACAGAACTACTACGGTTGGTGGCGTTTCCGGTGTATTTTTATGTTAAAGGCACAATACCGCCAAAATTCAAGTGATACTCTGTTTCTCAAGTTTTTGTTTGATCCTATGCAGGCGATTCTAAAGTCAGAATGAGGCAGGATTAATAACCGAGATACTTATTTTAATGTTTGAATGTAACTCAAGTTCGCCATGTGGCCCTTTAACAAAATAGAATAAAACGCATGAGCTGATTAATGGGCATGACACTTTGTTTGCAGTAAATATGTAATTGTTATCAATATGTTAAATAATATGTATGTACTCTGTGTGTATATGTAATGGATACTTTAGAAAAATAAAAATAAAAAATAAACAAGAAATATCACTGTAAGTGATAAATGCCCCCGAAGAGTCCTTTGACCTCTATGTATGACCTTGACCTTGGAGCCATGGACCTGGAATTTGTGCACGACACGTCGTTTGGTTGTGGTGAGCACTTGTGCCAAGTTATTTGAAAATCCGTCCAGGCATGCAAAAGTTATTGACCGGACACGATTTGGTTTAAACTTATTTTATTTCCAATATTTATACAATCTGTGAAAATGTACATAATACAAAATGTGAAAAAGGATTGGAACGAAAGCAGTTGCTTATAGAGTTCCTTTCCTAGGTATCATATAAATTACATATAACAATGGCGTATAAAACTGCACAGTGGAAATTTTTTATAAGTGTACAATGTAATATAGCTATACATCTAACAGTGATTAGTTATAGGGACCAAAACAAGTTTGAAAAATAAATAATAAAGCAAAGCATTTGAATATAGTTGGATTATCTTAAAATAAACGAAAATTCAATTTAGCGGAATATTATAATAACAAATGTATAACAGACACGATAGTGGGGCAACAGTGGGGGTGACCGGCGGACACAGGACAACAGCATCATACCCAGGAAACATATTGTTCTCGGTACGCGGTGTAGCAGCTTCTCTTAAGTTGAAAAATGTTAAAAACGTTTGCTTGACAAAATAACGTTCTGAACAATTTCAAATATAGTGACATTAATGTCGTGTGATACCAAGGAATCACCAAATAATATTATGTTTAGTGAAACTGTGCACAATGGTTGAAGTCTAGCCAGCATTTCCGCACGAGCATTGTCGTACAATGGACAGCTAAATATATAATTGTAAGTAGTTTCTATTCCGCCACATCGACATAAAGGAGAGTCGATGATGTTTTTTTATGAACAAATGGTGGTTAAGCGAGCTACACTTGGTGGGGAGCCGAGTATGTAGTAGCTGTGCACGTCTTTTACCTGTGTAATAATGCTTAGGCGTGTAATTAAGGTTACGGTTAAGGTGATGCTTTAGTGCATTTATGGAGTCAGAGTTTCTTACTTCGAACGGAAGTTTGTTCCACTCACGAGTAACCGAAGGAAGGAAGGAGTTGGTGTAGAGACTAGTTCGGGAATTAATAGCTTGAAGATCGTTTGCATTTCGCAAGCTGTAGTCTGATGCTGCACTAACTGTTGTAGGTACTAGCGATGCAAGATATGGGGGTGTTAAGGAATTAACCATTTTATAAAATAAAGTAAGTTTGTGTTTATATCTTCGCGATTTGACCTTTGACCTCTAAGTGTGACCTTCATCTTGGGGCCACAGACCTGGATTTTGTGCGCGACACATCGTCTTGTTGTGGTGAGCACTTGTGCCAAGTTATTTGAAAATACGTCCATGAATGCCAGAGTTATTGACCGGACACAATTTTGACTTTTGACCTCCAAGTGTGACCTTGACCTTGAAGACCTGGGTTTTGCGCGAGACACATCGTCTTGTTATGGTGATCACTTGTGCCAAGTTATTTAAAAATCCCTGCAGGGGTTGTGACGTTACGGTCCGGACACGAAATTGCGTACCTGTTTTGACCTATGAACTGCAAATGTGACCTTGACCTTTGAGGTACGGACCTGGGTTTTGCGCGCGACACATCGTCTTATTATGGTGATCACTTGTGCTAAGTAATTTAAAGATCCCTGCAGGGGTTGTGACTTAACGGTCCGGACACGAAAATGCGTACCTGTTTTTGACCTATGAACTGCTAGTGTGACCTTGACTTTTGAGGTACGGACCTGGGTTTTGCGCGCGACACATCGTCTTGTTATGGTGATCACTTGTGCCAAGTCAATCAAAAATCCCTGCAGGGGTTGTGACGTTACGGTCCGGACACGAAATTGCGTACCTGTTTTTGACCTATGAACTTCAAGTGTGACCTTGACCTTTGAGGAACGGACCTGGGTTTTGCGCGCGACACATCTTCTTGTTATGGTGATCACTTGTGCCAAGTCAATCAAAAATCCATGCAGGGGTTTTGAAGGTACAGTCCGGACACGAACTGCGGAATGACGGAATCCGGACAGACAGACAGACAGAATCCGGACAGACAGACAGACGGACGGTGCGATTACTATATGCCCCCGAAATTGGGCATAAAAATTAACCGACGTGGTAAAAAGACAAGGATTGTGCTACATGTTAAAGACATTTTCTATAATTTTTCTGCATAAGAGATTTTCTTTAAACTTTTTGAACAGTAATTAAGTCTGTTATATATATAGACACAAAATGCAAAAATAATGGTAGGTCACCATAATTGTTAAAAATTAAAAAATTAATGTGTAATGCCACCATCATGTCAATCTGTCCAAAAAGTTGAACAAGTCTATGAAATAGCTAAATAAGACATTTTTGAAGTCTAATCATTTATTCACTGGTCACAATTCTGCTAAAATTGTATTAAAGTAAAGAACATTTAATTATAATAACAGTTAAAGCTCATCTTTATGTAAAACCTATATTTTTTTACAAAATCTGTTTACCATTACCACAATTTATGCACAAATTAGCCCATAATGATACAATTTCCTTTTTTTTTGTATTTTCCCAATAAGAAATTTTGATTAAACTTTCTAAGCACATAGTTTAACATATATAAAAACAAAATGTGCAATAAAAATGTTAGGTCCCCATGCTTGTTTAGAATTTTTTTTTGAAACCCTAACCCTATGCTAAAAGGCCAAGTTTTGTATGAAATTAAATAGAAATGGTATATTTTCCTTTTTTGTTATGTTCCTAACAACAGAATTTGTTCAAACTTCCTAGGCACTTATTTGAACATATAGTTAGACAATATATGCAATTAAAATTAAAGGTCACCATGCATATTGAGATTTAATATTGGTTTATGGAACCCTACCATTATGCTTAATTTTTTTAATTTTGTTTGAATTTTTACAAAATGCTATATTTTTCCAATTTTATGTATGTTTCAAATAATAGGAATTTATATAAATAAAGACAATAAAAAAAAAATTAAAAAAAAAATTAAAAAAGAAAATAAATAGAAAAAAAAAGACAATAAATACAACTAGACATCAAGACAACATTCCTGTACATTTTTAGGAAAATCCATCCAATAGTTTTAGAAGAGAAGTCGCCCAAAATGCTGCGCATGAAAAACTACAAAACAACAAACAACTCAAACAACAAAACAACGAACGCGAATTCTTGCCACTTGAACCTCAGCCAAACGAAGACGCAGTCATAGCAGTACATCGATTTTACCAGAATCTCAAAGCATCTTCTGCGGGATCAGAACAGTTCCGGGGACGCGTGACCTGGATTGAAAAAGCAGCAAACCTTATGCCGGAAGTAAGGACTGACAAAGCCATAGTAGAATATACTAAAACGCAAAAGAAACGTAACACGGGAATTTCCGCAATATAGTGTATGTACAATATGCTGTTGTTAATCGAATGGTACATGGCTACGTAAGACCTTTCCTTTCGGAAAAAATATTTAAAAAAAACATAATTATACAGCAAATAGTATTCCTTCAAAGTTTCATTATTGACAGAGTACGCGTTTGGCTCAATCATGTGAGCAAACTTAGGATGCAACATTTTGCAAATTATTTACGTTAAATACAGTACTCAGTGAACTGGCTCAGTTTTTCAAAGAGAAACTTCAACATTTATGATTTCTTGTTACACGGTGTAGTGTGATTAAAACCTCAACAACATCACAGTTGTGTCCTTTCTCTAATTAATTGCAACTTTTTTTTTTACAAAGCATCTTGGGATCTCTTTGGAATATTATTTAGAATTAAGCATGCAGTATATACAATATATAGCGGAAATTCCCGTGTTGCGTTTCTTTTTCTCATGGGTTAGTAAAAGACACATCTAATAATCCGAAACACATCAGAACAAAACCAGCTGTACTTAATAAACTTAAACTACAATTAAAACACAGATCTGTCAAAGAGGTTGAGTGAGAAATGAACCAGGCTACGTCCGATGATTTTGAGAAACAACGCAATGAAAAACAACTAAGGAATATCAAACACGAACTCACAAAATCACAACAAAACCAAAAAACATCCAGTAATATTGCCAAAATATAATGTCTGCTATTAACTTATTTATTCATGTCCTTTCCGCGTTCGTTAACGGCTATGTACGGCCCTTTTCGTAGAGTATGTATGTGACCCGCTTCTATACTGTTTATACTGTAGTCGAAGCCGGTGTAAACCAATAGGTTTCTTAGGCCCTTTTAGAAATGGTTGTTTTTCCCAGTCTGGTTATGATTATTTTCTTTTCATAAGTAAAAGACTTCCGGTTCCTTTTTAGTTTTTCGGTCTGAATGTATTAGGATGATTTGCACAGTATTTATTTAGCCTACTTCTAAAGGAATTGATGGTTGGTGCCTCAATCACTGTGTCCGAGAGTTTGTTCCAAGATTCTACGACTCTGTAGGTGTTTGCACTTTTTAGCATTACAAGTCATTTGCCATTTTTTAGCCCATATTCTAGTGCATAACTTGGAATTTTATATTAGCTTTATGTTAAAATAATAATCATAACAAACTTATTCTCGTGTGAATTCAAATATTAACCCCTTTTGTAAAGTGAATGTATGATTTTAACAATAACGGGATGTCCTTTTCGTAGCACATTAACGGCTATGTACGGCCCATTCAATATTTAGTTTATTTCCAGTTCTCATAAAGCTTTATGCTAAAAAATAAAATAATTAAATGTATTGTGATGGATCTAAATGGTCCAATAAATGTCGTATCATGTCATTTAGCGTATTTAAGTATGCCCTTTTCGTACAAGGGCATTTGTTACGTGCGTTATAAAATAAGTTTAATAAGGTACTTATTGTGCGAGTTTATTTAAAAAATGTATTACATTCATTAAACAAAGTTACATGAAAAAAAACACTATATTGAAAAAAACGTAATTAACATGCCCTTCTCGTAGCTTGAATGTAATCAGTCATACCCGAAAAAAATCTACACAACGGCGATTTTATATCAGCGCAATATATGGATTGAGTATTTCGTGAAACCTGATAATTCCACCAATGAATCAGAGTTCTAAGATCTAGTCCATCCACTATGACTAGCGTGGTTTTGAAAGTGATAGTGTTGCGAGATATTGTACGAAGATTAAATTCTAAAAATAACTACCAATGAGAGAGATGTTACTATAAATATGTTCAAACCTTAAACTGCCGTTTGCTGCGACATGTAGATCTATTTACATAAATGTAAGACACACAGGGCAACTTTTAAAAAAAACTGGAGATATTTGACAGGACTAGTCAAGTATTTTAACGTTCGTGGCAGGGAATAAGCATACTGACGTCATATCATTTTTTACTAGTACCGATGAGGACGAGAATGAGGGAATAAGGTCAACAGTCTATTTAAAGAACCGGAAGTTGAAGGTCACAATCCAACATGGCCGCTCCCAGTGGCAACTTCGCGAAATGTTGTTTACGTTATTTTTGAGTGAATTTATGCCGTTTAATGGAAATCTTTAATGAATTAAACTTTTATTATTTATAATAACGATTAACATTAGTGATAACTACAACTTAAAATATGTCAAGGGCGCCAAACGACAACAATTTGACGACGTACAAGCTGGTTGTGGTAGGGGATGGAGGTGTTGGGAAAAGTGCTCTTACTATTCAGTTTTTCCAAAAGATGTTCGTCGAAGACTACGATCCCACAATCGAGGATTCGTACATTCAGCACACAGATATTGATGGAGAATGGTGTATTCTTGACGGTAAGCATACTGAAGTTAAGCAAGCGGGAAAAAGTGCGGCCCTTACGGGACTCGAACATGTATACTGTACCTTTCTGCTTTCACTACCGGGCCGCTTGGTACCGAAATTATACCACAATCCCATTTTTCATCTCACCAGGGTCAACATTTAACCTTCTACTAATTCTGTGATTGAGAGTATAAAAACGCTATGATTGAAACCTCTCGCCTCTCATTACTGCACGTTCGAAGCCCTATGGGAGACCATAATCCGAGCCTTCTCTGACCATAAAAGCCTTTTTTAACAGATGAAATATCAAAAATCGTAAAAAGGGCTGGTAAGGTCAGAGAAGGCTCGGATTAGGGAGACCACTGCACGTTCGAAGCCCTATGGGAGCACAACTTGCAAGTGGGAAAGTGTCGAGTCATATGGATGAGGTAAACATTACTGGTTTCTACCTGGGTAGTCTGGCTTTACCATCAAATATCAACCGTATACACAGAACAAAATGTGCGACGTTAAACTGCAAACCATTAAACTTCCTGAAACCCCTTCCGTTGCGTCAAATTTTACTGTTAATTTTTTGACTGAATTATGTGTGGGTATTAAAGGGAATGTAGCGACACAGCCAAACAAGCTATTTTATTGAGAGTTCTGAAAAGCTCGCAAAAAGGTGAAAGAATTTCCAAAATCGGATGATAAACAAAAAAGAAATGACCATTTAAGCGTTGTTCTAAAATGGATAGCCACCATTTTGAAAACTATGACATCATAGCTCTATATGACCATATAGGGAATATTGATAAATATCATTTAAAGCAAAGCAAATCACTACAAATGAATGCAAACTCCTTAACTGGTCATATAAAGTATTATTGCCATTAGTTATCATGGTTGTACATATTCTCCATACAGTTACTTTAATTTTTTCCCCTATAAATGAGTAAATTTTCATATTTATCAATATTCCATATATGGTCATTTAGAACTGTGATGTCATAGTTCTAAAAATTGTGGCTTCCATATCCGTTTCAAACGATCATATCTTCTTTGTTTATCATCTGATTTTGATAATTCTTTCACCCTTTTCCAAGTTTTTCAGAACTCTCAATAATAAAGAGTGTTTGGCTGTGTTGCTATATTCCCTTTAATTGAAAATGGCCAATGTGTGCTCGGATTAATGTATAGTGACTATACAATCACCAATACTTTACTGTGGCATTGGGCCTTCTGATTTGTATCAGAATTGTCTTTTTCTTCGTCTTATAAGTAGTAGCATACATTGTAGTTGACAATATATTTTAATAGTCTCTCCCCAGTCTCAGTTGTCCAAACTGGTACGTAAAGGGTCCTCAGATGAACCTTCAAGCCCTGCACACATACACTATGTTTTAAGTTTTCCGGTCTTTGCAAACCCCCGTTGCCTATACTGTCAAATTTACTGAATTACCTGATCACCAGTGTGAAATCTGGTTAAAAATTATAGTGGGCAGTGTTGTTGAACCACTTGTTTATTAACTTTTAGCCCGCTATGAATGTATAATGGACTGTCCTTTCTTTAAATTTGGACCATTCCATTTATGTTACAAAGGGGTGTTTTGGTTAAATGACTGATGAGCAGCCAGACAGTGTAAACCCTGAACAGCCTGCGAGTTACTCACAGGCTGATTTGGGTTTACACTGCCTGCAAAGGCTGTTGTAGTGGCCCTTAGCAGGCTAAGAGTTAATTCAAACCAGTATTTTTTATAAACTGTTAATAGCAGCTGTATTATTTAATTAGTTCAAGTTATGAAGTGCTCAATCAATTAGTATGAAGTGAAAATCAACTTTATACTGATTTTAACAGTAAATATATGTAAAACCATGAGAATAATTCTACTTTCTGGCATTACGATTTGTTATGACACTGTGTATTCCACAGTCAGGGGTCCAACACATGGCTTCAGGATCAAGCTTTATCCTGCCACTCAGGACATCTGGTTTAAGTGACTGTTATGTGTAAATTATGGACTATAAGTTTCAGCAGAAAGTCTAGGGTGGCATAGTGAGGATTTTAATCTGTAAATGTATAAGGCCACATAAAGTTATATTCATGCAAAAAAAAAGTAGGAATTAAGGTATGGAAAATATTTAATTTTTAAAAATATTTAATTTTATATTTGTTCTTTTTTTTTTCTCAATCATGTCAATCAGTGCTTTTAAAACCTAATAGACTAATTAAAATATATATTTGTTAATATATCAGATACAGAACAGATAGAAAACAATTAAATCTCTTAATTTTTTTTGCATGATAAAATGGTTAGGGAACCAGAACCATGTATACATGTACAATTTAATTTGGCCTAAATAAAAGTGTCAGTAGTTACATTTGTTTATTTATATATTTTTTTTATTTAAAATATATATATTAACTAGATTTAAAGCCACAGTAATGGTATGATAAGTAAACATACTGTATAACTGTATTGCAGCATGGACACTGAAAATTCTCGTTGTAAATAGCGCAGGTGTAAATCGTTTAATTGAAAATAACACATGTCAGAATAACAAGTTAGAGTATGGCAGGGAGCTGAAATGGACATGCTACAAAACAAATAGAGTATGGTTTCATCTCGTTGGTTAATTTAAACACCTCTCGATGTTTAAATTAACCAACTCATTGAAACAATAATCTATCTATTACTTATATACAAATGTTTCGTTTCTGATCAGGAGTTGGAACAAAACCAGTATGGCTTAAATTAAACAGAAAGTTGAAACGATAATCAGCATAATTGTGGCTGCTGTATATATTATAACACAGTCATATAATATGTTCAATTATAAGTAGAACTCCTACTAGGATGAACACATGTATTTCTTCGATATTACAAGGAAATTATTACCATTAATTCACATACATCTAGGACCTATCGTAAATCATAGACAAATTTGTGGCTTTTCAGTAAAAATGTAAACATTCCCCCGGGCTTGAATCATTTGACCGAGTTTACATTTCTTGCATATTACCTATGCATTTCAGGCATTTACCACAGGTGAACACATACATAAAACATTTGTAGTTGCATGTATACTTCTGATTACTTCATTATAAATTTGTCACACATTGTATACATGACAGTTGAGATCTTTCTATAAAATCAGTAGGAATATAAGGCCATCCATAAAAAATTGTTGGTTTGCTGGTCTCGACCTTCTCACTAAACAGAGCCCTATCCAAAACTTTTTTGTTGTTGCTATTTTAATAATATTTTTCCTTTAATTTCTTATGTTTTTTACTGTCTTTGGAAGAAAAAAATATTCACCTACCTACCTACCAACCTAAAACTTCTTGGGTCTGAGCACAGCAAACCAACAATTTTGTAAGGATGGCCTAAGGGCTGTAAAGTGTCAAGACATTCAGTTTGTTTACCCATTTTATCAAATTTCAAGCAATAAAATATTTTTCCACTGATATATATATGATTTGAAAGTTTTATGACCCCGATCCCTGATTTAGTGGCCTCAGGGTCATATTTCATTGAATGAAGTAATTATCTCAGGCAGCCTGGTACATATCAGATAACATTAGACAGAAAATGAATCTGAAGTGTGTCTTTTAAATTATCAACACCTGCAGATATAAATGGTCAAATTGATATTTGTTTGATAGGTGTGGGTATAATGTGACCCAAGGAGGATAATTGGGTACATTGAGATGTAAAGATTATACAAACAGATAGCCATTAGGTGACAAAATGTTTTAAAGGGACACACGGCATTCTTGATGTATTTTTCTTGCACATGGGTGATAGAAAGCCTGATCTTACACATGGGGTGAGATATCAACAGTGATAGTTGCATGACAGGGATTTGGGGCCGAATTTTCGGCCCCATCCCAATCCAAAATATCCTCATATTTTCCCAAAATAAGCAAAATATTTTCCCAAATTATTAAAAAAATAAATATATATATATATATTTTTTATTATTTTTTTTTTTATATTATATTAAATATAGCCCTTTTTGTTGACAATGTATTTGTTGCAGACTTGTATAAGAGCTTGAAACTATTCCAAACATTTTTAGTGCCTTACTATGTACATGTAATATAGTAGGATTATTCTTTTCCCCAATTTGTTGATTTCACATGCATTTTCCCCAATTCAAATGGCCCCTGGCCCCACTTCCAGAAATGCAGAAAAATCTCTGTATGAAGTCATTGTGTAAATAAACATGCAAAACGTTAATATTTGGCGACGTCAATGCTTATAGAATGTAAATGATTTTATTGTTTGTTTGTATGGTGTTTTTGTCATTTTCAACACATGTAAGGTTATATATGACGGTCAATTGTTTTGTGGTGGAGGCAGACCACCCACTTTTCCTTGGTAGAACCAGTACTGGACACCTCCCGCCATTCGTAAGAATCGAAACTTTCTAATGTAAATGATATAGAAGAATGCACATGATATGAAAGAAAAAAGAATGTAAATGATATGAAAGAAAAAAGAATGTAAATGATATGAAAGAAAAAGAATCGATCCTGGGTATCCAGTTCAAATGAAGGCAGAGCCTCTGTTCCGATAAAAATGATTATTATAACCTTTTGTTGGAATTCCCGATTTTCACCGGATACCCATGAAAGATTCTTTTAGCGCTTGATTTTTTAATCCAGTATTATTTTGACTTTAACCCGCTTGCATACAATTACACATAAGTAACATTTTGAGTTTTCAGTTTGTAAGTTTGTCTTCCTTATTCCATGTTTTACTTTAATTGATCACATAACCAGATAACTTACGGTGTGGGAGTGGAATAACACCATTCTATATTTTCGATATACCACTAGTTATATAAGTATGCAAATAAGCCTAGTATGCACTGTCAAAAAATCGATAATGACCTTGATCTAATTCCCACGGTTTATGTCGGTTTTACCTGTTAAAGCGACAGGCAAAATGCAATAAATGTCGATATGTGAGTTATTTGATTAATAGAATCTAACATTCATTCTCATTTATTATTTAATTTATTAAACTCGTTAGCAAACATGATATAATGGTCGGCAAGAGCCTCGCAGTATATCATTTTGCCAACTCGTTTAATAAATTTAATAATGAATGAGTACTCATGTAATATCCTCTATATATTATTGGTGCAATAAAATCAGCAGTGTATACTGAGTACAATAGAACCCTTCTCGTAGACACTCCCACTCTAGTGATCACTCCCTCTGGTAAATATTTATATCCATTGACTTTCTAAGGAATGAAATAGTTGTTTTATTATATATATCATAAAATATAGCCATTTTTATCTTTGAAATAAAGTATGTTTAAATCAAGGACACTGTAACATTATTTCCAGGCTGTCAAATGTTCATGAACTTCATGTATTTGATCTACAGTCTTGAAACCTTATACAAATAGTGGTCTTGGTTAAGCAATAACCCCTATCAGGCTGTCAGTTCTGTGTCAGTAGGTCAAAGGTCATTGACCTGACACCTAGAAATGCTTTTCACATACATGCGTAAATGTTATCAATCTTAGCAAATCGGCGTTCATGTATAATTCCCATAAGGCGACACTCTTGTTTGTCTTAGCAAAAAGACTATTGATGTGGGGGGTTTAACCCTGAGCTCTTGTTTACTAATATTTTAATACAACACAACACCTAGACTATCATTTATTTTTCAGTGCTTGACACGGCAGGGCAAGAGGAGTTCAGTGCCATGAGGGAGCAGTACATGCGTAAGGGAGACGGTTTCATGTTGGTGTACTCTGTCACAGACCTCGCCAGCTACCACAATATATCAAGTTTCCACACACAGATACTCCGCGTTAAGGATAAGTAAGTGTCATTTTGTATTGGAACTTGAGAAGGGCACGGTGAGCTATTCACAAATATACTTAGAGCACAGTGAGCTAGTCACAGTCATAGCTCAGGCCACAGTGAGCTAGTCACACATAAGTCGGGTCACAGTGAGCTAGTCACAGTCATAACTCGGGTCACAGTGAACTAGTCACAGTCATAACTCAGGCCACGGTGAGCTATTACACAATTCAGGCCACGGTGAGCTATTGCACATAACTCAGGTCACAGTGAGCTAGTCACAGTCATAACTCGGGTCACAGTGAGCTAGTCACAGTCATAACTCAGGCCACAGTGAGCTAGTCACAGTCAAAACTCAGGCCACGGTGAGCTATTCACAGTCATAACTCAGGCCACGGTGAGCTATTCACAGTCAAAACTCGGGTCACAGTGAGCTATTCACAGTCATAACTCAGGCCACGGTGAGCTATTCAGTCATAACTCGGGTCACAGTGAGCTGTTCCCACTTTTAACTCAGGACACGGTAAGCTATTACACATAACTAAGGACATGGTGAGGTATTCACACACAACTAAGGACATGGTGGGCTATTCACACTCAACGAAGGACAGGGTGAGCTATTCACACACAACTCAGGAGATGGTGAGCTATTCACATTTAACTAACAACATGGTGGGCTATTCACACTCAACTAAGGACAGGGTGAGCTATTCACACAACTAACAACATGGTGGGCTATTCACACTCAACTAAGGACATGGTGAGCTATTCACACAACTAACAACATGGCGGGCTATTCACACTCAACGAAGGACAGGGTGAGCTATTCACACACAACTCAGGAGATGGTGAGCTATTCACATATAACTAACAACATGGTGGGCTATCACACTCAACGAAGGACAGAGTGAGCTATTCACACACAACTCAGGAGATGGTGAGCTATTCACATATAACTAACAACATGGTGGAGCCATGGTGTAATGGTTAGCATCGCGGCTTAGTAACCCAGGGATCGTGCGTTCAATCCCAGCCAGGACCGATTTGGGTTAATTATCGAAATATTTCATAAAAGTATTTCCTACCTTACCAGTCCTTCGGATGAGACTTTAAACCGAGGTCTGCTCGCTAAAATGCTTAGTGCAATACAGCGAGGATAAATAAACGCTTATACGCACAGGCTATTCACACAAAACTAAGGACAGGGTGAGCTATTCACACACAATTCAGGAGATGGTGAGCTATTCACACAACTAACAACATGGTGGGCTATTCACACTCAACTAAGGACACGGAGAGCTATTCACACGCAGTTAAGGACATAGTGAGCTATTCATGCGTAACTCAACTCAGGACATGCATTTTTTACATTTATCCAATATCGATTATAGACTTCCATAATCGATCATCTTAATTGATTGCCTATCTAAGTGATAATCAGTTACAATCGATTAATTGGTACATCACTGCTCGGGACAGAATAAACTGTTCAAACATGACTCATGACAAGGTGAGCTACTTAGCTTTCGAGGGCTTTGTTAACATTAGTAAAACAAACGTTATTTTTTTTGTCTGGATATATATAAATTGAAATAAATGTGGAACGGTCAGTAGCAAAAAAGGTCGCTGAGGGTTTAAACCGGGTTCTAGGGTGCACCAAACCTCACTCTTTCCTATTGTCATCTCAATAAACGGGACAGTGTAAATAAAGATATATATCACATACAAAAAGTTTGGGATATATTCATTTTGATAAAATTCTAGAAGCTAGCCTCTGAGCATCTACGTGGCCGAGGGGTTAATGACGTTGCGTTGTTAACCTTCTCACCGATCACCACTGCTGCGGGTTCGAATCCTACTGGGAGCTCGACTTGTAAGTGAGGAAGCGTCTGTTCTTACGGATGGCGGGAGGCCGGCGGTGTACAGTAATGGTTTTACCCAGGAAAAGTGGGTGGTCTGCCTCCACTACAAAAACATTTACCATCATACACATGTCCATGTATATAGCCTTACAGTTACAGTGTGCATATTGTCATGACGGTCCGGTTCGATAATTTTCCACTCAATTATGGCCCTTTGTATTTTTAATCCATTTCATACTTGGTAGTCAAATAGAAAATTCTTGTCCGGGCTTTTTCTCTATAATATATGTCTACATATCTTATAGGAACAAAGTCTTGTATGTTTACCCACCCCACAACAAGTTGCCAGTGGGGCGTATTTGTCGGCCTCTGGCGACAGTTCTAAGTATTTTATTTTTTTCCTTTCAGAGATGCTTATCCAATGTTGCTAGTTGCAAACAAAGTAGATTTGGTCAGGCAGAGAAAAGTATCAGAGGAGCAAGGGAGAGCACTGGCTGCTCACTTAAGGGTAAGCAGAATTTGAGTTAACACCCCTTACTGAAGATTATATACTGAGGGAAAAAAGTTTAGCAAGTTTTTTTAGATGAAATAATACTGTATACAAGATATACATGTTGGGTTTTACGGGCTTGACCCCTTCGTTCATTTACCTATGCATTACGTCATTAAGATGTTCAACCGTTATTGATGTGTGTTTAATAAAATATTGTGTCTATGGCAGTAGTTTTTTGATTTTACAACCAAAAAAAATTATTATTTCCAGGGTGCAACAAAAACTTGCTAATCTTTTTCCCTCAGTATAGTTAGACATTTGAAATGAACTGAGGTTTTAAATCCTGTTAGTATTTAAACAGACTGCTTTTACATCAATTGTGAAGCAAGTTCTTGCAACTTATAGTAATAACTTACAATGGCTTCCTATAGAAACATACTATTGTTTGGGGTGCTTGTTTCAGCCAAAGTTTTTTTTGACTGTTCAGACAAAATTCATATATACATGTAGAACCTGAATACGAATAAAGTGAAACAGACATTTTAAGTGGTAAATAAAAATGCCTTACTTTTCAAAATCGGTTGCGAAATAAAAATTTCATGCACAAAAGATGTTTTTTCATTGCAAAAATCATGAAAAATTATTTTTTTTGAAATTTTATCTAAAGCTGATTTTAAATTGATGAATATTCATAAAATAAGACATCCTGAAAGTTTTATAGCAAAATTTCGGCTAAATGATGTTATTTGAAATTTCTTAATTTTCTGCTGTCCCACCAACAAGGAATTTACATCCCCATCAAAAATCATTTAGGCTGTAAATATTTATTTCTCAACCGATTTTCAAAACTAAGGTATTTTTATTTACCACTAGAAATATCAGTTCTAATGATACTTAAATGATGTACGTATTATTTAAATTGCTCAAACTGCAGAAAAACTATTGACTGAAACAAGTGCCCTGAACAATAGTACTCAGCGATGTGGATTAATTATCTTGCTCAAAGATAAATAACATGACCAAAACGAGGATTGAGCCCTTGACCTTGCGATCTGGAGTCTCACTCTGCACCACTGGAACATGCCCTCCAGATCATATTAACACGTCATATTTGGTTATATTGGGACAGCAAACACAGAGGGAGAAGTGATGAAGGAGAATGTCGCGACAAATGAGCAAACCCACGTGCAACAGAGGTCTGTAGCTCTAAAGCGCAAGGGCACTGAGCTGCTGAGGCTGCTAGCACAAGTTTGAATTGCCTTCATGACATTCCTAGAATAGGAACAAAATGTATTAGTTCTTGTTAACTATATAGTCAACAAAACAGCTTAGTCTATGTGAATCACTTCCAATGGCCTATGCTATGTTGTGGTTTAGTTGTTTTTTTATGCCCCCGAAAAGTTTCAAAACCTGTACCTTCAAAACCCCTGCATGGATTTTTAATTAACTTGGCACAAGTAATCAGCATAACAAGACGATGTGTCGCGCGCAATACCCAGTTCCGTACATCAAAGGTCAAGGTCACACTTGCAGTTCATATGTCAAAAACAGGTACGTAATTCCTTGTCCGGACCGTAACGTCACCACCCCTGCAGGGATTTTTAAATAACTTGGCACAAGTGATCACCATAACAAGACGATGTGTCGCGCGCAATAACCAGGTCCGTACCTCAAAGGTCAAGGTCACACTTGCAGTTCATAGGTCAAAAACATGTACGCATTTTCGTGTCCGGACCGTAACGTCACAACCCCTGCAGGGATTTTTAAATTACTTGGCACAAGTGATCACCATAACAAGACGATGTGTCGCGCGTAAAACCCAGGTCCGTACCTCAAAGGTCAAGGTCACACTTGCAGTTCATAGGTCAAAAACAGGTACACAATTTCGTGTCCGGACCGTAACGTCACAACCCCTGCAGGGATTTTTAAATAACTTGGCACAAGTGATCACCATAACAAGACGATGTGTCGCGCGCAAAATGCAGGTCTTCACGGTCAAGGTCACACTTGGAGGTCAACAAAAGTCAAATCGTGTCCGGTCAATAACTGGCATTCATGGACGGATTTTCAAATAACTTGGCACAAGTGCTCACCACAACAAGACAATGTGTCGCGCACAAAATCCATGTCTGTGGCCCCAAGGTCAAGGTCACACTTAAAGGTCAATGTCCAAATTGTGTCCGGTGAATAACATTTGCATGCCTGAACGGATTTTCAAATAACTTGGCACAAGTGCTCACCACACCCAAAGGACGAGTCGTGCACAAAATCCAGGTCCATGGCTCCAAGGTCAAGGTCATACTTAGAGGTCAAAGGACACTTCCGGGGCATTTGTCACTTACAGTGATATTTCTTGTTCTGATTGCCATACTACTGGCCACCATTTTGTTGTTACACGACACCTCAACATAATTATTATATAACAGGTATCATATTACATGAAAGTCTATGGAAAATGCAACTAAATTATTGTTAGGTAAAATATATTAGAATTACATGGTTAGTAACTTAGAATTTCAGCTGTATTTTGGCGAGTGTAAGAAAAGTGATAAATGCGAGCCTCTGAGAAAATACTTACTTCTGATAAGATATTGCATTTCTAAATTGACAAGGATAAAAAAGAGTGTGTTACTGTATTTGTAGTTTAAATGGTTGATTCCTGACTTTTTTAAGTCATCGAATAATAGCGTGTGCAGCTGCTAGCAATGCTAAGCATATAACAGCAGTTTGGCGGAAAATATTAGGTTAGTAGACAGTAGCTGTATTTGTATATAGTAGAAACATTAGTTGCATGATAAAAACAGAGACAAATGCCAGAAACTCACTGGGGAACATTGAGCTCCAACTATTTCTCCAAATGTACAAACTGGAGCCAAATTCAGTCATAAATTTCTAGGTTATGATTTTGAAAATACATGTATAAAATAATGAAATTTCTGCTTTAAAGGTGCCATATTTAGAAACAAGTGCCAAAAATCCACCAGTGAATGTAGATCTCGCTTTCTATGATGTTGTACGGGTTATAAGGTAGGTGTTGTTTAATTGTGATATTGTGATTATGTGTTCTGACTTTCACAAGCTTATAGAAATGGAAATTCTTCTTCTGCAATGGAATAGGTATTATGTTTTAGAAACTAACTCGCGAAATAATGGCAAAATTAAACTTAAAAAACGTTATTAATCAAAACTCATCCTGGTGCTCAGGTTATGTAATGGTGTATAATGAGCTTATTAAAAGTATAGGTTTATTCACGGGTTCTTAAAAAATACCTGCGATTGAATATGCGTAAAATGAATTATGAGTTGGTAACTCTTAATTCGATGCTCCAGTTTTGCGGTTTGGTCTGGCTGGTTAAAGGCGTTTATAATGCGTCTGTAGAATTTGGATTCTCAAAATATAAGCTATATAGCCAGTAGGTTTAAATGTACATCTGTTGTAAAATTTGCCTTTTGATCAAGACTTTTAAAGGTATAATTTGAGATGTTCTGGCCAAAGGCCTGAATGGCAATGGTATTTCATCTGTCATAAATTTTTTAGTGTGTCCCAATGTTCCCTTTCTGATTTTGAGATTTTTCTTAAATCTAAAATGTCCCGATGTTTCTTGAAATTAGTGATCATTTCAGACAAAAGTAAAGAATTCTTTTATAACACTTCCAGCATGTCCAGGCTGTAAAGATTGTGATAAATGTATTTGTTGTACTATTCTACTGTGTCCTCTTTCCCATAGGCAACAGCCAAAAGAATTTAAAAGCCAGCCCAAGAAGCATAAAGGAAAGAAAAAGAAGTGCACCATACTATGAGAATGTTGTGTTTATAGATCTATGTTTGTTCTGTTTACATATGAGGTAAGTACACTATTAAGGATGCTGTGTTTATAGATGTTTGTTCTGTTTACATATGAGGTAAGTACACTATTAAGGATGATGTATTTGTAGATGTTTGTTCTGTTTACATATGAGGTAAGTACAATATTAAGGATGCTGTATTTGTAGATGTTTGTTCTGTTTACATATGAGGTAAGTACACTATTAAGGATGCTGTGTTTATAGATGTTTGTTCTGTTTACATATGAGGTAAGTACACTATTAAGGATTCTGTGTTTGTAGATGTTTGTTCTGTTTACATATGAGGTAAGTACACTATTAAGGATGCTGTGTTTATAGATGTTTGTTCTGTTTACATATGAGGTAAGTACACTATTAAGGATGCTGTGTTTGTAGATGTTTGTTCTGTTTACATATGAGGTAAGTACAATATTAAGGATGCTGTGTTTGTAGATGTTTGTTCTGTTTACATATGAGGTAAGTACAATATTAAGAATGCTGTGTTTGTAGATGTTTGTTCTGTTTACATATGAGGTAAGTACACTATTAAGGATGCTGTGTTTGTAGATGTTTGTTCTGTTTACATATGAGGTAAGTACAATATTAAGGATGCTGTGTTTGTAGATGTTTGTTCTGTTTACATATGAGGTAAGTACAATATTAAGGATGCTGTGTTTGTAGATGTTTGTTCTGTTTACATATGAGGTAAGTACAATATTAAGGATGATGTATTTGTAGATGTTTGTTCTGTTTACATATGAGGTAAGTACACTATTAAGGATGCTGTATTTGTAGATGTTTGTTCTGTTTACATATGAGGTAAGTACTGTACTAAGGATGTTGTGTTTGTAGATGTTTGTTCTGTTTATGTATGAGGTAAGTACTATACTAAGGATGCTGTGTTTGTATATGTAAGTACTGTACTAAGGATGTTGTGTTTGTATATGTTTGTTCTGATTATGTATGAGGTAAGTACTATACTAAGGATGCTGTGTTTGTAGATGTTTGTTTTGTTTTTGTATGAGGTAAATACAACACCCTTAGGATGCTGAGTTTGTTGATGTTTGTTTTGTTTATGTATGATGTTGACACCAGACGGTACACATTTCACATTGATATATCTTACAGATATATGTACCAATTTTTAGCTCTACTGGCCAGATGAGCTTATGGGATCGCTTTTCGTCCGGCGTCTGTCCGGCATCTGTTAGCAATTTTATAAAATCGATATCTCCTCCGAAGGATTTTGATGAAACTCCATGGCTAAAACTAGGTCAAATTTAAGGAATTTTCAAATGACCTCCTCCGAAACCACTTATTTCATTATTGTGAAATATCATAAACATGTTCCTTGGGTTGGCCTCTATCAAGTTTGTGTTTTTCGATATCGTCGAATGATCAAAATGGCCGCCACAGTGACCCAAAGTCTACATAGAGTTATATAGGAAAACATTAAAAATGACATCTTCTCTGAAACCGCTTGAAGGATTTTGATGAAACTTAATTCACAATGATCTTTGGGATAGTCTCTATCAATTTTATGTTTTTTGCGGCTGCCAGTCATCCAAGGTGGCCGCCATGGCTAAAACTGTCAAATTTAAGGAAATTTCAAACAACATCTCCTCCAAAACCACGTATTCCATTCTTGAGAAATATCATATACATGTTCCTTGGGTTGGCCTCTATCAAGTATGTGTTTTTCTGTATCGTTGAATAATCAAAATGGCCACCACGGCGACCCAAAGTTTACATAGAGTTGTATAGCCTAGGAAAACGTTAAAAATGACATCTTCTCTGAAACCGCTTGACAATGGAGAATTTTGATGAAACTTAATCACAATGATCTTCGGGTTAGTCCCCTCAGATTTGTGTTTTTGGGGCCTCCAGTCATCCATGATGGCCACCATGGCTTAACTTGGGTCAAATTTAAGGACATTTATCAAACAACATATTACCACTTATTCCATTCTAGTTAAATATCATATACATGTTCTTGTTGTTGGCCTCTATCAAGTGTGTGTTTTTCGTTGTCGTCAAATATTCAAAATGGTCGCCAAGATAACCCAAAGTTTACATAGAGTTATATATAGGAAACATGTTTCTTGGGTTGGCCTCTATCATGCTTATGATTTTGAATCATGTAATACCAGTAGAGTGTCTACAGGCCCACTTGGGCCTCTTGTTTTAGATGCATCCATCCTTGTATATTTCAATACACTGTGTTGACTCTTCAATCTTCAATTTTCAGCAACCATCCCATCTGTCAACCTTACAGATCGAGAAACAGTTAGTCATTCCATCGAGAGATCGAAAACCAGGAACTTTCAATCGTTATTGTCCAGCCATCCCATCTGTCAACCATAATGTTCAAGAATCAGAAACTGACAATCATTGTCCAGGACGCATCCCATCTGTCTATCACCAGAAACTTTTGATTGCCATTGTCCATCTGTCGACCTTAGAGATCGAAAAGCAGAAACATTAAATCTGTGAATAGTGCTCAAGTCATCAGTTAACATTTTGGTTTACCACCAAACAGTGAAAGTATTCTTTTCTGAAAGAAACAAGTCAAGGCAACTTTTAGATATTAATATCAAGTCAAAAAGATGGAAAAGGAAGATGACAGAAAAAAAGAAAAAGAGGAGAAAACAAGAACAGACAAGAAATGGTGGTATTTTCTTTTGAGTATTAGTAATCTTAGGATTAGTATTCAGATTCAGATTTTGACGTAGATGGCTAAGTAAGTAAATAAACATATTGTGTAACTTTTAATTATGCTATCGTCACCTTCGGTTTAGGTCACATTTAGTATAGCTTATACTGTATTAATTTATCACATAACTTATGGTGTGGGAGTGGAATAACACCATTGTATATTTTCGATATACCACTAGTTATATAAGTATACAAATAAGCGTAGTATGCGCTGTCAAAAAAAAATCGATAATGACTATGATCCAATTCCCACGGTTTATGTCGGTTTCGCGTGTTAAAGCGACATGCAAAATGCAATAAAAGACGATATGTGAGTTATGTGATAAATAAAATCTAACATTCGTTCTCATTCATTATTGAATTTATTAAACTCATTAACAAAAATGATATAATGCTCGGCAAGAGCCTCGCATTATATCATTTTGCTAACTCGATTAGTAATAAATTCAATAATGAATGAGTACTCATGTAAGATCCTCTATATATTAAATATCAATGTAAAATTTACATTGTCCCAACTCTGTGACCACGCTTGTTTCCTACTTGATAATTAAACTGACGGACCGTACACCTTACAATCACACTCGCATCCTCACACCCACCCCTCTGATACTAGTCCACATGCTGTATTGCATTTATGGGCGGAGGGACTATAACCGAAAGGATTACACTCACCCTCTGTACCAATAAAGCGGCCATTTTGCTATATGCATCTTAAATTGTTAGTTCACTTAGGGCTATTCCATTAAAACTTACAGGGGACCACAGGAAGGCACTTTTAAAATTAAGCACCCACCCACAAAATTGAGTTTAAAATTGAGTTTAAAATTGAGTTTTAATTGAGTTTAAAATCGAGTTTTAGAAGAACCAAATTTTACAAAATAGGGTTAGCTCATACATGTTAATTAAATCCCCGTGTGGTTGCCGGGGTAGAATACAACCACTGCAAATCCTGCTGGAGGCAGAGGGGTAGGACCCCCCCTCCCCCGTCATGTTCATTTTGTCATTTTTAGCTCTACTGGCCGAAGGCCAGCAGAGCTTATGGGATGCCGAGTTGTCCGTCGTCCGTCCGTCCGTCGTTAACTTTTGTCTCGTTAAGACGATAGGGCCTTCATTTTTCATCCGATCTTTACCAAACTTTAACAGGTTGTTAATATCAATAAAAGCTTGGATGAGTTCGAAAACCAGCCAGATCGGACAAGTAACAGCGGAGTTATGGCCCTTGATTTAGTTAAAAATGCTATATTGCTATATTTTGCCTCGTTAAGACGATAGGGCCTTCATTTTTCATCCTATCTTTACCAAACGTTACCACATTGTTAATATCAATGAAAGCTCGGACAAGTTCGAAAACCAGCCAAATCGGACCTGTAAGAGCGGAGTTATGGTCCTTGATTTAGTTAAAAACGCTATATTTTGCCTCTTTAAGACGATAGGGCCTTCGTTTTTCATCCTATCTTTACCAAGCTTTACCACATTGTTAATATCAATGAAAGCTCGGACAAGTTCGAAAACCAGCCATATCGGACTAGTAACAGCGGAGTTATGGCCCTTGATTTGGTTAAAAATGCTATATTTTGCCTCGTTAATACGATAGGGGCTTCATTGTTCATCCGATCTTTACCAAACTTTATCAGATTGTTAATGTCATTGAAAGCTCGAACAAATTTGAAAACCAGCCTTATCGGACCAGTAACAGCGGAGTTATGGCCCTTGATTAGGTAAAAATTATATATTTTGCCTCGTTAAGACGATAGGGGCTTCATTGTTTATCCGATCTTTACCAAACACTATCAGATTATTAATATCAATAAAAGATCGAACAAGTTCGAAAACCAGCCATATCGGACAAGTAACAGCAGAGTTATGGCCCTTGATTTAGTTAAAAATGCTATATTTTGCCTCGTTAAGATGATAGGGGCTTCATTGTTACTCCGATCTTTACCAAACTTTATCACATTGTTAATATCAATGAAAGCTCGGACAAGTTCAAAAACCATTCATATCGGACCAGTAACAGCGGAGTCATGGCCCTTGATTTAGTTCAAAATGCTATATTTTGCCTCGTTAAGACGATAGGGCCTTCATTTTTCATCCTATCTTTACCAGACTTTACCACATTGTTAATATCAATGAAAGCTCGGACAAGTTTGAAAACCAGCCATATCGGACCAGTAACAGCGGAGTTATGGCCCTTGATTTAGTTAAAAATGTTATATTTTGCCTCGTTGAGACGAAAGGGCTTCATTGTTCATCCGATCTTTACCAAACTTTATCAGATTGTTAATGTCGTTGAAAGCTCGAACAAATTTGAAAAACAGCCAGATCGGTCCAGTAACAGCGGAGTTATGGCCCTTGATTTTGTTAAAAATGCTATAATTTGCCTCGTTAATACGATATGGCCTTCATTTTGCATCTGATCTTTGCCAAACTTGACCATCTTTTATGACTTTCTTTTTTTTATATTTTTTTTTTTTCATTTATTTAATTTTTTATTTTTTTTTTTGAAACAATTTATTTTTATTTATATATATATACTCGCCGTCATAAGAAAGTATCCACTTCTTAATATTGATATACAAATACCATGAGAACCAATAATCACAATTTTTCCTATTATTAATAATTTATATTAGATACAACATTTACAAACATGTTTTAATATGAAATATGAACATTCAATAAAGAATTAAATGTTTAAATCGATTCTAAAGCGCAACAGGCGCAAAACAAAAGTCACAGACCTAATAACGTTACAGCTGGTCCCATAAGTTGATTTAGTTAAAAAGCTGTTTTTTGCCCGAAACTTTCAAAAAAAACATAAATGGCAGTCACTCGCTTCATTGATGTTATAAGAGCCATGTTAGCCAGTAGAGCGTCCACATGCCCTCTTGGGCCTCTTGTTATCATGCTCATTCAAGGTCTTCTTCATGACACCGCAGATGCAAATGTGGAAACGTGGCTCCATCGTAAATGGAGTGTCTACAATAGAATTTGCAGCAACTCTGCAGTTCTGCAGGTTAGAAGGTTCTAGGCCAATTCCCTATATTTTATCTAGATTTAAATGGAGGATGAGCCTGCCATGTTCATCCCTGTTTGGCGCCATATAACCTTTCTTGTGTTGGTGCGCCGTAAAACTCAAATTCAATTCAATAAATTGCCTTGATGGGTTGGGTACCTGGTATATTTTAATGGAATGGCCCTTATAAAACCTCTTGCAACTTTTATTACTGCAGTTGTAATGGGTGTAACACGGTACATGTATGTTATTATAATGAGGGCTATTCCATTAAAACATAACCCCAGGAAGGCAATTTAATATTAAACATCTAGGAGTGAACCCTATTTTCAGAAATTCGTTTCTTTAAACTAAATTATGCATCTATGGTGGGAGGTGTTCATTTTCAGTGTCTTCCTGGGGTCCCATGTATGTTTTAATGGAATAGCCCTGATAATAATGGTACATATTATGTCTTATAAGAGATATGTTATTTTATAAATGAAATAGGAACATATTGGGTGTTTATGAAGTATGTTGTTGTAAATTGTAATGAATATCTTGATATGTATGTTTATGATAAAGGAATAAATTCATTTCATTCTCGGGTCCATGGATCAATCTGATCTCTGTAAACCCGCACAAGCTATCAGGTACACACAGCATTGCACGTTAATGTGTGATTGGACAGTGTGATTGCACATGACTATTGTAAGAGGTGCTTGTTTGAATCTGCGAAAGATTTTTGTTATGTAAAAGCATTTCAATGCACTTGGAATATATGAATCTGGATTGTTTAGTGGTAAATTGAATAACTTACTCCTTACTCACCATGCTCACAGGTTAATGTTTTTGTTTTTCCCAAGCCATGTTTTATTTAAAATTAATTAAAATTTAACAGTAAAACAAAACCCAGTGTTTTTTATGTGTTTTGTGAATGCAGCCTGTGCCTGTGCCATTGTGAAAAATAGCGGCATTTTTCTAGAAATTGTGAAAATTGTGAAATATTATAAGAAAAGAAAAAGAAACTTTTTTCACTTTTATTTTCACAGTTTAATATCACTTGGTTTTAAGTTTTGTTTTTGGTAAATACAGACTAGTTTTGACACCCGCTTGTATTAAGACTAGTATCCTTACTGCCTGTTTTTTGTTGTTTTTTTTTGTGTTTTTTCAGATTGTGAATTTTTTGGATATAATTGTGAAAAAGTATACTTTCTGGCATTGTGAATGGGGCCGAATAACGGCCCCAAATTAGGCATAAAAAACAACACTGTTAAATAACCCGTCAGCTGTCAGAATTAAATTGTATTAAAATTAAATGCTTAAAAAACTGAGACTCATTTTATATAAGATGTAACTTAAATATTGTAGTCTTGATTTTTTTTTAAACTAGCTGCATCCTAATGTTTTCTACATGTTGACCTATGGGAATATGGCCCATCTTGATCCTGTTTTTAATTGAGCGGCATATTAAAGCATGAGTGAGTCATTTAAGTTGTTTTGATGTATTTTGTTCATGATTGGGTATATTTGTTAACTGGATTGCGTAGCAAATCCAGGCTTATAGTTTGGAGATTTCCGTCCGTCCGTCCGTCTGTCTGTCTGTCTGTCTACGCATTTTGATGTTTTGGTTAAAGTTTTTTGTTTTTCTTAATCTCTCGAAAACCTAATTTCTAAAAAAAAAAGATTTGTCGGAAAGCTTTGAAACATGGGCACACATGTTAATTATCATAACTCTGTCACGTATTTTACCTCAATTATCCCTCCTTTTTACTTAGGTTTTTCCATTAAAATGTTGAATTTGCAATCCGGTGTTCGCACCACTGTTGGTACTTCACTTGTTTATATAAAGATATGGACCTGTAGTTTTCAGTTTTATTATTGGTAACAGATATGTACGTTTTTGACGGTTGTATGCTTGGCTTGATATGTAGTCCCATCATGCCAAGTATAATTATGTTGTGATAAAAATCATGTTGACCTTCGTTATGTAATATTGAAATCATTTCTATTGTACTGCAATGCTAAAACTGTTTCTGTTGTGCAGTACTGTAATGATAAAATCATTTCTATTGGACTGCAATGCTAAAACTGTTTCTGTTGTGCAGTACTGTAATGATAAAATCATTTCTATTGGACTGCAATGCTAAAATTGTTTTTATTGGACTGTAATGCTAAACTGAATTCTATTGGACTGCAATGCTAAAACTGTTTCTATTGTACTGCAATGCTAAACTGAATTCTATTGGACTGTAATGCTAAATTCAATTATATTGTACTGTAATGCTAAAATCATTTCTATTATACTGTAACTATGATTTGCAGGTTTTAAGTGGGGGTGGGTGTGGAGTGTGCCTGGTTGTTCCACTGTTATTTATGACTGAATTTAATGACTAAAATATTGTTAAAAATGGACCAGAATTCACCAATTACATAAAGAAAACCAAATTTTACCATAGGCATGCACCCATATCCCACCATTCAAAAGTTCATGCTCCCCCTAAACAGAAATCCTGGATCTTCCCCTGCAGTGATAATCCCAATTCAGCGAATCAGTAGCAGATGCAGGGGTGCCTACTGGTCGTACCTATCTCAAAAATATGAAAATAAACATTAAAAGAACTAGATTAAGATTCAAAATCACCTAAAAAGTACTTCTTTTTTTTATTATAAAATAATTCCAAAATGTCGCTCACACCTTCACCTGAAATCCTGGGTCAGATGTGTTTCTTGTGTTGTATATATGTGTATTACTACATATACTATGTGTATATGCATTTGTTTTTACCTGTATTGTATTATGTACACTTATTGCTCACCATATATTTAGTATTGCCAGGTTTTAACCTTATTACCTCCCTTAGTAACATAAAACCTCCACGCCTAAAGTTGCTTCCCTTATGTATCAGCATTGCTTGTTTTGTTTATACCGCTTTGTCTTTTATTTTAATGGTTTTATAGATTTGATTGTTTTCAATGATTTAATTTTTAGTTTGTAATAATTCATAATTTTTATTTTTCTATTAGACAGTTTTTCACACTCGTTTTATAATGCAATGTTTAACAATGTTTTTACCAAGATTTAGTCAGTAGCCAACAATATTGATTTGGCTTCATATTTATGCAAATATTTCTTCATTGTCAACTTACAAGCTGAAAAAAAGACTCCAATATGTTCATTGGAAATTCAACTAGTGAGCTTAGTCTAACCACATGATGTCATGAAATCATAATTTTTTAGAATTAATGCATGTATAAACTTAACCAATCCTGGACAAAAATAACACAAAGGATTTCAGACTTGATTAGGTTGCACTTGATTTGACAAAATTAACACACATGTTACAGGGTCTTCCACAACAATACATCCAGGAGTAGTGGCATTAGGGATGATTATAATTATGGGAGAGGGGTATTCATTCAGTCACAAAAAAACAAAAAAAAATGATTTTTTGATGGAAATTCAGATCTTATGTCATTTGTCTTGGTTGGCATACTTCACTTTATAGGCTAAATGGCTTTTGTTACTAAAAGTTACTGTTTAACTTTTTAATTTACAAAAAATGTACAGTTTGGAATTTGATCATGGTCAGTTTTGAAAAGTAAAGGGATATTGCCAATAATTTAAGGAGTAGTGGCAGAATTAAGAAGTAGTGGCAATCACCTGTTTAGAGGGCTGGCGTGGCGCAGTCGGTAGCGCGGCGGATTTGTAACCGGAGGCCCCGGGTTCTTGGGCAAGACACTTTTCCTTAGCCTCGTCCGTCGGATGGGGACGTAAACCTGGCGGTCCCGTGTATCGGTCTATCCTCCAAGTACGTTAAAGAACCATAGGAATCTATTCGATAATAAGAGTAGGGCAGGTTCCCGGATTCCTATGTATCCTTCCCCTCCCACTGGGGCGGCTCTAATTAACCTGTAATGTGTTGATGAGTCGTTAAACAACATTCAATTCAATTCAATCACTGTTTCAAATTAAGGGGCAGTGGTGCCACTTATATATACTCGGTAAAAAAAGTTTTGGACCAGGGTATATAAAGTCATATAAAAATAAAACTAGTGGACAAAATTTAAGTATCTTTGTTTAGTAACCAAGGTCTACCCTACCCGGTTAATTTGGTACCAGAAACATTAAATTCCAAACAAGATTCGATTTTTAAAAAATATCACGAACACACAAAGGGTCTGTAAAAAATGTTGCAAAGTCCATACAAAGTAACAGTTTGATGATTACACATTCGAGTAACCTATAAAAAGATTATTATTTTTTCGCAAACTTTCATTGTAAACGATAATTATTGTTGATTGTTGATCTATTGTGAATCATCAACTGATATAATAAGGGTTATGGTCGAATGTCATGGTTCAGCGATCATTTTACGGGTTCGAACACTGCCACGGTCCAAAACTTCTTTTACAGAGTATATTATAATGCCTTAATGACCTGGGGAAGACTCTGTTATGTTAAGTCAATATTATGAAGTACATGAGCATGAGACTCACTATTTGTGGCTATTGACTATTTTTGCGTTATCAGTTTATTGTTTAATTAGTTATTCTTAATTAGTCAACTTGTTTTGTTTCTTTTATCTTTTTTTCTATGGCAACTAGATGCTAGTCAGCTTTAAGGGTAGTGCAATACCAAATGTGACTATATAGAAGTGTTGATATGTGCTACTGTCCTATTTTAGATTTCAGTCTAAATATAGACATGGATTTTGTCTAAAAATAGCATTGATTTGTGTCTAAATATAGAATTGTCTCCTAAGAGATGCAGTTCTTGTCGTAATTTGGATTTCGGCCTAAATATAGGCATGAGTTGTGTCTAAATATAGAATTGATTTTGTATCAATCTAAATATAGAATTTGATAGTATCTAAATTCTAAATTTAGACTTGTGTTGTGTCTTAAAATAGACTTATTTAGGTAGTACCAGTAATTGATCGAAAACATCCTGGGGCTATTCCATTAAAACTACAGGAGACCTCTGGAAGGCACTTTTGAAACTAAACAAAACCCACAGATGCAAAATTAAGTTTAAATACCAAATTTCAGAAAATAGGGTTTACCCATAGATGTTATTAAATTGCCTTCCTGGGGTCCCAGTTATGTTTCAGTGGAATAGCTCTTTCACTGGTCTATATACATATTGTAGTTGATGTGCAGTCTGTCCTAATGAAGATATAACAATGCCTTAACATCTTCAGGCTAAATATAGAATTGTGTTGTGCCCTAAATATAGATGAATACATATATATATATATATATACATGTTTATGTCTGTATTGGATTTGTCTTGTGTCATAAAGTGTTGTGGTAAAATCTATTATTAAAACAGAGTTTATAACATTTATATTGTATTTATGGTTTCGCCATTTTTTAGCAACCATCTGTATATGTTTGGGCCAAAGATATAACCATTTGTTGTATAAGAAGATAAGAAGTCAAAAGCTGCACTGAAAGAAACAGTTTTGAGGAAATAATTAAAATATTAAAATTAGAAAATAGAAGCAAGGTGTAGGAGCCTTCATTGTGATTTTGTTGGTATAATTTTTAATATTTAAAACAAATAGTTTTAAGTTATACTTTAAATGGTGTTTATAATATCTAGGTATTACTTTTTTGGAAATGCAATTAATAGAACTCTGTTTGCACCAAAGAAATGGTATTGTTATTAAGTCATAACTTACAGTGAATGACATATGATTTTAAACTTGCTCAAATGTTAACACATTTTTTAAAGCTTTGACTGAATGTAATCCGATTATCAAATTTTATTTGATGTATTTATTTAAAATATATTGACAAGTTTTCATACAATTTTTTTTGTCAGAATGTACATTCCATTTAAAATATATGAAATAGTATGTAACTGGAGTATATGTTGTCTAGTGTATATAGAGGAATTTACAGTATCAGTTAATATATAAGTTGTTGATTTTTGTATTCCACTTTGATAATTGATTATTATCCGTATACTTTGGAAGGAAATAGTGTTAAAGCATTAAAGGAAACACGACAGTCTCGAAATATTTATCGAGCATTGCAAGCACCACTTTCAGTTATTTTTCCAATATCATTTTGACTCAAGACATTATTAACCCATAACTGCTAAGCACGACTATAATAGCCTTTGCGTCCATTGTAAACCCAGATCAGCCAGCAAGTCTGTCTGTGTTCTTTCTTTGAATTAAGACCATTCCATTTATGTTACGAAGGGGTGTTTTGGGGGAATGTGACTGATCAGCAGCTTGGACATTGTAAACCCTGATCAGCCTGAGAGTAACTCGCAGGCTGATCAGGGTTTACAATGGACGCATGGGGGGTGTTGGATCTTATAATTACCTCTCATGAATAGACTCAATAAAGTGTCTGCTACTTTTCTCTCTTGTTTGTGTTTATTGCTTCCAAGGGATCACCTTTTCAGTATTTAATTACAATGGACGCAAAGGCTATTATAGTCGTGCTTAGCGGGTTAAGGGTTAAATATGAAGATGTTTTATGAATGAACAAGTTTTGTATGTCAACAGGGTATTAAAATGTTGCCAACATGTTATTCTGTTGTACTGAAATGCAGTCACATTGGGTGTATATGTAAGCTTTCGAAATTTTGTAGTAATATTACAGCAACATTTATAGAATGCTTGTAAATGTAGTTCACGCAACTCTGCTTTTCCTTTACTGCTCTCTTGCAAAATTGTGTTTGATTATTAAAACCAACACAATCACTTAAAGAAAATGTCGCAAATTACTCACTTTTTATGTCGTAGGTGTGGTATGTGATAAATAGAATCTTACATTCGTGACTGAGTATTATTGACTTTAATAAAAGCGTTGGATAAAATGATAGGATACTCGACATAGCCTCGTATCCTATCATTTTATCCAACTCGTTTATTAAAATCAATCATACACAGTCACTCATGTAAGATCCTCTATTTAATTGCAGAAAATGATATCATCCATTAAGTTTTATGAAAACCAAAGTTAACCGAGTTTTTGTATAAATTGTTCAGGGGCAGGCCTATAGGAAAATTTACAGTTTATTTAAAATTTGCATCAGCTCTGTTGAAATAGAAATTTTGCTACTTTCATTTCGATTTCAACAGAGCAGATACAAATTTAAACAAATTGTAAATTTTCATACAGGCCTCCCCCTGAACAATTTATTCAAAAACTATTAACCTTGGTTTTCATATAACTTAATGGATGCTATCATTTTCTGTAGCGTAACATACACACTTATTATTTTGATATTTAAGTATATAATATTAGCCATGTATTTGAGATATGTCTTATAGAGGATCTTACATTAGTGCCTGTTTAATACTGAATTTATTAAATGAGTTAGGTAAAAATTATATGAATAGAGTCTGTGCCGAGTGTCATATAAATGTTATCCAATGAGTTTATTAAATGTAGTATTGAATAGGTACGAATGCGAGATTCTGTTTATCACATAACTAAATAATAACTTCATAAGGAACATTTATTATTGTAGCTGCTTATGTTTAACTTTGTCGTATGATGATGATGTGGTACATTTGTACGATGAGCTTGTATGTTAACTCGACAATGGAACTACCATGTCGAGTGCGTATAAGCGTTTATTTATCCTCGCTGTACTGCACTAAGCATTTTAGCGAGAAGACCTAGGTTTAAAGTCTCATCCGAAGGACTGGTAAGGTAGGAAATACTTTTTGAAATATTTCGATAATTAGCCCAAATTCGGGTTAATTATCGCGCGATCCCTGGGTTACTAAGCTGCAATGCTAACCATTACACCACGGCGCTACCATGTTGGTTTCCGTAATCCAGTATTTAAACGGATATTGAAATCGACGAGTCAGTTCCGATGCACTCCATGGTGAATGGAAAATACCGAACGATGATTCGGCCTTCATTTGCATATTTATTTCACTAGTGTAATGTGATAAATACATCATAGTTTTATTACATGCCCACACTGCAAGTTATGTGATAAATTCAATTATTTTCCATTGAAAGAAAACTAATTCATGATGAACAATCTTGTGTCTTGAACAGTAAATTAAATGTGCTATATTAATATCTAATGCTTGTTTTTTCTTGCTTGTAATGTGTTCTATAAACATGCTCCTTTGTGTTCCTTTACTACTTGCAATACAAGTTTATAGTTCCTTTAAATTTTTATATTATGTATCTAATTTGATAAAAATGTTCTTTATAAATTATTTTTAATTCAGTTGTTTTCAATTTAAAATCAGAGTTCTACATGATGCTAGTTAAATACATTTTTTTTTTTTTTTTTTTTTTTTTTATGTAAACAAATAAATATACTCTTTAATTTTGAGATTATCTCTGGGTCAATATGACAGAAATCCGTGCTAAATTGAATGTGTTCCTTTTAACTTTTAAATCACTTTTTAATAACTGTTTGTATTTTTATCATATGTGTATTGAGCTAGTACACTGTTTATACTTTTGAGATTTTACAAATTAGTTTGATTAAACACTGTAAGCCGATTAAAGACAGGAATGATATGCTTTTCATTTTTCATTGTCACTTTTGGCAAATTGGGTTTTGTCAGATTGACAGACTGTTCTACTTACATGTACCATTATGCTTACACTATAGTCACATTTTTCAAAGGGACACATGACAATCTGGAATATATTTTCACACACACAAATATTGGAAACGAGTACATTTTCATAGCATTAAATATATTTCTTATGAAAATGTTCAGAAATGGAAATAACTTTTGTAAATATAAACTCATATTAAAGGCTTTTATCAATTTAATTATTTTAAACAAATTTCAAAAACAAAAAGGAATTGCATCCCAAATTGAGTCATCAGTGTTAATTAAAAGACTTATTTCTATTTCAAAAGCAAGCCTTAATTTGAAAATAATATGCAGTGTTCATGTGTTTTGCTTAAATTGAGAAAGACTGAAAGAAGGTTATTTTATTAGGATTCTTTTACATTAATGCAAACTAAAACATATCTCCGGCATGTGTCCCTATAATGTTTAAATTTGCATACATTAATGATCTCTTAATCTAATGTCAAAATCCTAGAACTTCAGGGATTACTTGGGACATTCGTGTATACTTTATTCATAAATTTAAGTCAACGGAATACATTTAGAAGTCCTCATGGAATATTAACTACCCACCATAGTATTGTTATGGTACCTCTTAGACCTGTTGTAACTCTGAGATGTGAGAACTATATAATTTAAGTCGACTGTGTCTATTAGAGGGCCTCATGGTAGTTATATATTAATATCATTCCTGCATACCAGAGTATCTTCATGATACAATGATCATAGCTCCAGCGAAAAACGGAGAATTTACAATAGAATTTGCAGCACCTCTGCAGTTATGCAGGTGACAAGTGTAGGCCCACTCTGCATATTTTTATCTAGATGTAAATGGAGAGTTTGCCTGGAATGTTATTCCGTTTGGCTCTGTGTTGGTGCGCCGTAAAACCAATTTAATTCCACATATAAATAAAGATACAATAGTTCCACGTTGAGCCGTCAAGTTGTAACTTGAGATGTGAGAAAGATTAATTGCTTATTGCGTTACACTCTCTAAAAGTCTTTATATGCTTAGATTCTGAATAGTTAAAAGTTTGAGTTTGAAAATGGAGTTATAAATGATTAACATGGTTTCGAGTAGTTCTGAAGTTTTATGATATTGAACTAGCATGTTATTATTTAGATAAAACATAAACTATTGTAACCAGACCCTGAGACCAAAATGTTTCATTTAGCTTTTGTGTTATTTGAATATTAGCTTTAAAATTTGACTGAAAATTTTGTAATTCAAAAGGTTGTACTGGAAATATGTTTTAAGTTTAATATGTATACCATTTACAATTTAAGTATTATCAAACATGAACTATATATATGTAACCTGGTAACAAAACAATTATATGAAGCATTCACAATTGGGCATGAGTTAAGTCATTGAAATAAATGCTTTTTGCCAAAATTTCCTGAGGATAATCTTTTTCTAAATTGAACTGAAGATTGAACTGAAGAAAATTATTATAATCAGAGAATATTTTTTGCATATATATTGTAATGATTATTTTGTTGTCCAGATGTTTTTGTTGTCAGTAAGTTGAATAAGCTGTTATTAAATATTTGGTTTATGATGAATTTGTAGGAAATACAGTTTTTAAAACCGTTTTAACTATTTTTATTTCCCTTTAAAATCTAAAACGGTATTCCATAAATGTTATGTTTATTGTCTCCCCTTTTCAAAGAAAAAGGGGGAACACATGTGTGTTACTTTTCCGTTGGAGTTGTGACAAAGGCGATGGCAACAAAAACATTAATATTAAGTTTTGGCATTTAGCTTTTCCCCTAAATAACTGCATGCACTAGATCAACCAAACTTGAATAGGTATAGTACAGCTTAATTATCAAGCAGTTCAATATTTGACATTGACCTTTTACGGTGTCAATATCTTCGTCAGTTTTACATTAAAACTGGTTGCATTTGTCTGTTTCTCAGCAGCTATATGCACTAGACCAAACTGGCTGTCATAGCAGTATGCTAGTTCTACAGCAGAGACATTTTACAAATGACCTTGACTATTAGGGTCATTAACATTGTCTGGGTTACGCTAAGTTTTTGAATTTGTTCGTTTCACAGGAACGGCATGTACTAGTAGAGCCAAATAGATGTTAAATGGGTATAGTACAGGTTAGTTACTCAGAGCAGTTTCACATATGACCTTGACCTAAGTCCTCGAATGTTACATGGCAGGTCGCTAACTTTGTAAATTAAACAATTCCACGAATGACATTGACCTTAAATTATAAGAACTTTGTAAATGTTAACATTTAGTTTTGGACTTTACTGTCTCTCACTAACTAAATAGGCTAGATACGAGTTGTATCTTAAGACCTTCACAGTAACTGTTATATTTAAATAGGGTGAATCTCATCAACTTGTTCTATATATTTCTCATTTGCGTTAAATAAGTCTAGCTGAGGCCATCCTTAAAAATATATTTGTTTGCTGTTTCCCGACCCAGGATTTTATAAGTGGGTAGGTAGGTAGGTGATTTTTTTTTGTGCCAAAGACAGTAAAAACCGTAAGAAATTAAAGACAAATATACTACAAACAGCAAAAAAAAAAATGTTAAAGAATTGCTATAATTTTATTTGGGTAGGGCCCTTTTTGGTGGGTAGGTAGGGAAACAACAAACCAACACTTTTTTATGGTCGGTCTGAAAGATCTGGAGATATGATTCTCGGCGATGCTATGGGCGAGACATAAGATTCCGTGGAAGTCTTGTGAATGTTAAACTGTTAAATCGTTCCTGGATGCTGTTATTTTATGGAAGGCAATTGCTTTCGTTTCAAAGTTGTTTGACTATATTATATATTGTTATCTTTAACAATAGAGCATTTGTTGTTGACTTCATGTAAATTCCATTTAATTTAAAACCAATTGTTACTGATAAATTATCAGAGGAAGTCAAGCATTTTCATTGATATATATATTATAATTTCAATACATTCACCTTTAATTGTAATGATTGATTATGTAACACTCGTCAATATATTGTCTCCAATGCAGTGTTGTTTTTTTGTTGCAAAATCTGTTTGACATTCAGAATGCTGTGACTATTAAATAATGATGGCAAACCATCAAAAATGTGACATCATTTTTCAGTGGCAGAAAAACAATAAACGTAACTCCAGCGTAAATGGAGTTTCTACGATAGAATTTGCAGCAGCTTTGCAGTTCAGGGTGAGAACGTTCTAGGCCCATTTTCCATATTTGATCTCGGTGTACATGGATGATGAGCCTGACATGTTCATGCCTGTTAGGCACCATATAACCTTTCATGTGTTGGTGCTCCTTAAAACCCAGTTCAATTCAATTCTTCACCAATGAAATAGGTTTAACAATTGCAAACTGGCCATTTGGGCTAATGCGTTGCCACTAAACACAAGTTACGGCCATTAAACACAATTTACGGCAATTAAACACAATTTACGACCATTAAACGACTGCTACACTGTTGCCAAATTTAAAAATTCAACACAGTTGACACTGTAATAATGGTTATGGGTATCTTGTTTTCTAAGCCATGTTTCAGGTGCCATCTCGCTCATATCACTAGAGCAATGGCAGAAAAACAATAACGTGGCTCCAGCGTAAATGGAGTGTCTACAATAGAATTTGCAGCAACTCTGCAGTTCAAGGTGAGAAGGTTCTAGTCCCGTTCTTCGTATTTTATCTCGATGTACAAGGAGGATGAGCCTGGCATGTTCATGCCTGTTAGGCGTTCACGTGTTGGTGCGTCTTAAAACCCCAATTCAGTTTAATTCAGTTATGTTTTGCTTGCCCTATCCGGAGTATATAGATATACATATTTTTGATTGCTACATATCCAATGGTTCTCAATTATTGCTCGCACTGTGTGCAAACTGATATTTTGTATATTGCATTTATAATAAAATATAATTATAATATGGTTTTGTCTTTTTCTCACAAAACAACTCGTAGTTTATATTCTTTCTCAATCATTATACCCCCGCTTTCATGAAGTAGGGGCTATATAGGAATTGCTTCCCGTAACACGTTTATTACTTGCATTCCTCAAACAGTTTGGAATGGGTTGCTCCAAAACTTCATATACACCTAACAACCTTATGCCCTCTGCATACCCATTGTTGATTGCCTAATATATTACAGAAGTATAGCCCTTTGTTTGACCTAGAATTTACGCAGGGGTATTCGTCACATTCAGCGATAGTTTTAGTGGTATTTATATACGCCGTCAATAGACGAGACGTATCATGTTGCTGTCCGCCAGACTGTCCGTAAAACGTTTAGCTAACAACTGATTGAGGCTAAATAACTTTCAAAGTATTGGGTCTACAAAAACGACACTGATCCAATGAATACATCTGAAAAAGGCCCATAACGAAACCTATTTGTATGCCCCACCACCAAAGTTGAGCAGGCGTGTAGCGTTACCTTTATCCGTACGGGTATTTACGTACATAATTAAAAAACATATTTGTGTTTTTTTCCTATTTTTCACAAATCAGGATCAACAGTGCTTTCAAACTTCATACATGTTTATCTCTACATGACAGCAGTATGTCCTACCACAAGTAGGTCAGTAATAAAAAGGACCTTGACTACTTTTCTCGCTTGCTTGAATGACATCAAAGTTATTCATTGAAGGTTTTCCTTTCACCTATTTCTTAAATACCAGAAGCTGTAGAGCTTGAAAATTAACACATGTTTACATTCACATGACAGCAGTATATTCCGTCCAAAAGAAGGTCAATGAAAATGACATTGACCTACTTGTCACACTTCGTTAGTTTACAATATAAAGTTTTACGTTCAAGTTTTTGGTTAAGCCATTTCTCCGACAGTTCCTACCAAAAGTAAGTCATCACTTTGAATGACCTTCATCTTTTTTTGCACTTTGTTTTATTTTTTATTGAAGCGTTTAATTTATTTTATGCTTAGCATGGTAAACACTCAGGGTCTGTGGTCCATCGTCATCCGCCTGTCACACTTTTACCTGCAACCGAACTCTGGCCATAACTTGAACAATTATTACTCTGACTTTTATTGTGGCAGAGGTCCTAACCTAGCTCATTACTTGGCAAAATATTGACGCACTAGTCACGTAACTTTATGAAGTTATTCCTTATTATCCAAAGCAGGGATTGCCTCTTTTCATAAAACTTTAACAATTTAAAACATAATTCTGTTCCATAATTCATGAAGGATTGCACCCAGTGTTTTCAAACTTTATAGTTAGAGTGTCTTTAATGAAATAAGCACATGTCAAGCGACACAAGTGTTTCATGGAACAGCAGTGCTGCAGTAACAAACGTGTCTGCGTAATTACGCATATTTTTTCAGCACTTCTCCAGATAACACACGTGTCTGCGTAATTACGCATATTTTTCACAAAAAACGCAATATAAATAAAATCAATGCGTACAAAAACGCATTACAAATTGGCGATAAGTCATGAAAACCAAATTGCCGCGTACACACTTCAATGGCTTAGAAAAATCGAGCGCGCCCACTCCAACCGTTCATACGTACAACACACATTGTGCGGAAAGTTTATCTGGAACACTGGAACACCCTTAAGTGTTTAATTTAGGTCATTTCTCAGATACCAAACCCGTACAGTTCTTTTAGACTTTATCCAGATACCAAACCCGTACAGTTCTTTTAAACTGTATCCGTTACATGGACTGGATTATTGTATAAGAATGTAATTATGCCAGCGTTGACTGTCCGGGCAAACACAGCAGTCAAGAGTATGTACAGGTTAAACATTTAAAACTATATACACGGTATATGGCTGTCTAGAGTGTGCCTACGATCACTGTATGGCATATGCCCATGCTAGCTCTGAAGGCCTCCAGTGATGTTGCGGCAGAAGTACAATTTGGCAGTTGGTTCCACTTACGAATTGTGAGCCGGAAAAAAACAGCGACTTCGAGCCTCGTACTGGCAACTTTCCTGGAAGAGACGTTGAGACCGTCTGGTTCTGCGATCACTCGGCTGTATGTATCTGGAGCTGTCTATATCAACCAACCAGTCCATGTTGTGTCTTGTACATCATTGATAGTATGTTGTTGTTGCGTCTATCTTCAAGGCTGTCCCATTATAGCTTACTCAGCATTGACGTGACACATCCAGGAGTTCAGCTAGAGTATTCGTTTAAAGCGTATCTGGCTGCTCTTCGTTTAATATCCTGGCGATGGGATCCCGTACAGTTGAGGCATATTCTGGGGCTGGGCGAAGGATTGTGGTGTAGGTGGCAGCTTCAACTTTGGTGGTTCTGTAAGTTACGGCATAGGAAGCCAAGTGTCCTGTTTACTTTCCCAATTATTTAGCACAGTGTTCAGACCAGGATAAATTATTTGTGATAGTGTCTTTTACGGACTTGCTGGCATATAATGGTCATATAATTATATAGATCAGAGGTTTCCTCAATAGCCGGTAGGCGGGTGATGTACCCACCTACTTTGGTTAACTGATCAGCTACTTTTAACAGTCCCTGTTGAATACAACAACAAATAGAAGAACTATAAATCCACCATCTATCTTTAAAAGTTTCTCCTGCAACTTAAAAACAAAGGGAACAGTAGATACTTAGCAGGTAAGAAAGGCAGGCTCACGACACTCATCAAGTACTATCTAGCATTACGAATGGACATTATATAAAGGATTACCTAATTACTTATTCAATACTAATCTGCCTTGAGGCCCAACTTAACTTTATTGAGTTTTATCTCTGTCTAAACCGAGTTGGAATATGAAGTTTTATCCCTTTAAGTTTTGTAGTTATCATGGTACATTGGTAAATATCATTGTCTGCTACCCATGAGTTTTCACATTTGTCGAGCATGTGAATTAAAGAACGATAGAAGACGGTTCGATTGAAATTAAGAGTAGAGCATGGCTCTTGGATTCAGATATCCTTCCCCTCCCTCTAGGGTGGCTCAAAATAACCTAAACAACAATTCAATTTGACTCTTTACCATTTATAACTGACAGGACAAATTTGATTAACAGTAAAAATTATATCGGATATTTACTTTGTTTCACTTCTTGATAATTTTATGCAAGTCAGTTGTGTACATGTATGACTCTGATCCAACTTGTGACTCATTAGTCATTACCAGGCAGCAGATGCCCAGAGAATTATTCTCGTAGGAAATTTAAAAAAGTTATCCTGTCTGATTTTGAAATTCACAGAAAAATAACAATTAGGTAAAACACTATATCTTATCGACACACAGTCTAGAGTCCAGCGATATGTTTAAGTGAAAGAAAATCATTTAGAAATAGTAATGTATGAAGTTACTTTTATTTATTATGCGCCAATTGGTTTATTACAAGATTTTCATTAAAGTCAAACCTCACCATTCATTATCCTTATTTTAGATTATAGAAGCTATAGCAAATGCCATAGCCTCTACAGAAGGCGGCAGCCTGTTGGATGTGGACCCCGGTGTATCCACCAATAGGACAGTCTACACATTTGTTGGAACACCAGAGGCATTGATTGAGGGGGCACTATGTGCTGCACGTGTGGCATACCAGACCATAGACATGAGGACACACCTAGGTTCGTATTCTATTGACTAAACCTCAAAATAACCTAAAATGTGTTCGTCATGCTCTCACCATATAAGGAGGTGAGGTGGCGTATAGTGTTAACCCTACTTCACTTAATTGAGCACGTTCACAGTATACTTGCTGATTTGATCATGTGGAACTGTTTGACAGATTTTGGTTTTATAAACAATGGGAAAACGTTCATAGTGATTCATTACTGAAAGTGAGAAAGTGTCGATTATTATGGATGGCTGGAGGTATACAGTACTGGTTCTACCCAGGAAAACGAGGTGGTCTGCCTCTACCACAACAAAATCGTCCATCATATATGATCTAACATGTGCTAAAAATGACGTAAAACACCTTTCAAACAAACAAACTATCCTTGGACCTCTACGGCTCTGAATGAATTATTGCCTTTTTTTCTGTATTGGATAAAAAATATATTATATTAGCATATATTCCATACCATGTTAGCATATGGCATGGAAAGATTTACTTTTAGTGATACCATATCTTCAATAATCAATATTAAGACAAGGGTTCTTTAAATCAAAATGTTCCACTGTTTCTCCTAGTTTTGGATACTGAAAAGTTAGCCTTGAAACAATTAATATCTAATTTATCTTCGTTAATATTGTACTTGATAGATATATGCAGTATAACGGCCTGAAAATAATTTTAATAGCATTCATCATTGTTTCTTGGAGTATGTCTTGTTATTTTATGATTAAGTTACGTTGACTGTTTCTACGTGAGCATCTACGCAGGCATGTGGATGCTGTTTAAACATCTTGTTACTAATGATGTTATGTTGACTGTTTCTGGGTGAGCATCCACACGTGGATGATGTATGGATGCTGTTTAAACATCTTGTTACATATGATGTTATATTGACTGTTTCTAGGTGAGCATCCACGCATGGGGTCGCTTTTTAAACATCTTGTTACAAATGATGTTATATTGACTGTTTCTAGGTGAGCATCCACGCATGGGGTCGCTGGACGTATGTCCCTTCATCCCTGTACGGAACGTGACTATGGCAGACTGTGTGGAGTGTGCGAATGAGTTTGGAGAAAAACTTGCCATTGAATTAGGTGTTCCAGGTGAGAAGAGATCCTTTTTTTTTCTGTTAATAGAAAATGTAAACATTTGCATTAGTTGAGTCTCAAAGATCCTAACTAAATAGCCTTCATCATTTATGCGTAGTTAAATATTCATAACCACTGTATATTCCTATTAAAAATAGGTCACAAATAACAATCTTGACCGACTTGTTTGACATGCATGCACCTGCAGATGGCTAGAGATGACCCGCCTTTTTCTCTCAAAGGAGTCATAAAAAAGAAGAAAAAAAAGATTTTATTAAATATTATAAGACCTAATTAAGAGAAAATACACTTGCCGGTAGCCAGAGGTCTAGTTTATAAAAATACCACTCCCCGTACACCACACAAGCATTTTAGAGGAATAAGGCCAAATAAAAAACACCCATGTTTCCGATGACCCTATTTTTAAGGGCTGACCCTAAAACATTTTATGCAAAAAATATTTTTTTTATTTTTTTTTTCTATTTGCTTACCTGATGGAATCGAAACTTAACACCCTTCTATATTTTCTGTATTCCAATGGGCACTGGTGGTATATGCAAATTATTACCAAATTACACAGCAAAAGTGGAAAATATTTAGGTAAGCCATATGATTTGCCTGGAATGTCATATGATACATTCAACGTTTCTTTCAGGTAAACAGTGCAATGCTAATTAACTAATTAAACTAATTAGTTAAATGCATGTTAAACAAAGGTCTTCTGGTTTAAAGTTTCCTATTATTTGTAATAGGAATGTGCAATTTAACTGGGACGGTCTTATATCAAGGTAAACTGAGTCTGACAACATGACAGAGAATCTTTCAGTTGTATCATCAGCTTGTATGGGGTTTATGAGATATCAGTTGTATCATCAGCTTGTATGGGGTTTATGAGATATCAGTTGTATCATCAGCTTGTATGGGGTTTATGAGATATCAGTTGTATCATCAGCTTGTATGGGGTTTATGAGATATCAGTTGTATCATCAGCTTGTATGGGGTTTATGAGATATCAGTTGTATCATCAGCTTGTATGGGGTTTATGAGATATCAGTTGTATCATCAGCTTGTATGGGGTTTATGAGATAAATATCTTGCTCAAAAAAAAAGAAAATGCCTACCGACCCACCCTATTTTTTTAGAGCATGCAATAGGAAACACACCTACTTTTTTTTGGCCTAATACGATTGTAAAATAAAAAAATATATATTTGTATACATACTATCAGACCTAGTTTAGAGAAAATACTCTTGCCAGTAGCCTGACTTGGGGTCTAGTTTAGAACAATACCTCCACACAAGTCTTTTAGGTTGTTTTAGGTGTGTTTTCTTATGATCTCAAATAAACGCTCACCTTTTGTAAAATGCATCACCCCTGGGAGCGTTTATACGGGAGACTGGGGACTTAATATATATTTGTTACAATTTTCAGTTTATCTGTATGGAGAGGCTGCCAAAGAAGGTCAAGAACATAGAAAAACACTGCCACAGATCAGGGCTGGGGAATATGAGGGCCTCAGTGAGAAGGTCAGTGTAAACCTATTGTTTAATTGTGATCATATTTAAGTAAAAGTTGCAGCGAAAAAATTATTATTGGGTTTGTGCGCATATTTATACTCCAGCTTCGAAGAAGTGGGACTATATAGGAATCACTTGTGTAGCGTCGTGGCGCGTCCTGTTTTATTATTTAAAAACGACTCTACATATGTATACCCCCGCCAAACAAGGTTTGTTGGGGGCTATATAGAAATCACTTTGTCCGTCGTGTAGCGTCCTGTTTTATTATTTAAAAACGACTCCACATATGTATACCCCCGCCAAACAAGGTTTGTTGGGGGCTACATAGGAATCACTTCGAGTTATTTAGCAGATCTATAATGGTTGCATTGTTGTTTTTCCATTTTATTATGATGTGAAAATACTTAATGAAAACCATATAAGGTGACGCTCCACTAATTATAAGACTTTGTAACGTTACACTCCACTAATTTTTAAATAAGACTCTACACTATCTGTTCTTTAACATATATCAACACGTATATATTTAAATTAATTTATTAGGTTTTAAAGGTATTGCGTGAAGAAAAAAAAACTGTATCAAATAAAATATTTTCCCTAGAAAATAAAATATTTTCCCTATCTACAGGATCTACCCTATTTTTTAGTATGTAATAGGCACCACATCTTTAATTTTATTTGGTCTAAATAAAAAATACATTATTAGTTATTGGGTTTGTTACTGACCCCCTACAGAAATATTGCCTCGCCCCCTATAAATCTTACTGACCCCACATATTTCTGTAGGGGGTCAGTAACCAACACAAATAACTGATTTATTGCATCGAGCACCTTTTTTAAGGCAAACACCGATATTTAACACATTTTAATGGAACGTTAACTTCATTGAGACGTTCGTGCAATTTGACGTCATGACGTTGACGTCACGACCGGTAAAGTTTAAAAACATTATTAATTTACTTATTATGTTTGTTACGTAATAGATAGAGTCTGGTCTCAGCGAGTTGGCTTATTTAACCACCGAGATGGGCGTAGCCCATCGAGGTGTTTAGATAACCAACGAGCTGATCTCAGCGAGTTGGCTTATTTAACCACCGAGATGGACGTAGCCCATCGAGGTGTTTAAATAACCAACGAGCTGAGACAGACTCTATCTTTTTTGTAGCATGGCACACCTATTTTTTTTGGCGGCCGAGAGTGAGTCGCTAGAACCTGTCAATCAAACTTAGTCGCATGATCACGTGACAGTTGTCCTTGATCTTTTGACGGGTGCGGCATTACCTCGTAGTATTTTGACCAGAATGGATGACTGAGTGTGCAAATGACGATATTTTATTGTCTCAAGTAGCCGATAAAATGGAAATTTCCTACCTAGAAATATTAGAAAACGATGTGGAAATTTCACAAAGTGTCAAGGATTTTTTGAAAAATGATTCTGGATACGTTAGTGATCCTTTGGAAGAGATTAGTTTTGATCTCGGGACGATTTTGGACTCAGAATGGTTTGACGGAAACAACGGCGCTCAGCGAAAGCAGGAAATGGGAGAAAACAACGGCGCTCCGCGAAAGCAGGAAATGGGAGAAACTGTAAAAGAAGAAACTAGTTTCGCTATGCCAATTAATGACAGCGAAATCAAGACATTGATAGACAATCAACAGAATGCAAACACAAAGAAAAACACTAAATGGGCCTACAACGTGTTTACGGCTTGGCGAGAATGCCGCGGTTCCGTGCCAGATATAACGGAAATGGACGCTACAACTCTGGATTTCTATTTAACTAGGTTTGTGATGGAAACACGCAAGCAGAACGGTACCGAGTACCCCTCAAAATCATTGTACTACCTGGCTTGTGGTCTATAAAGGTACCTACGAGAGAGCGAAATTTATTCCATGAATTTTTTGGATGAGAGCGACGCGCGTTTTGCCGCATGAAGGAGCTGGTTACCAAGGGACTAGGTTCAAAAACAAAAAAGGCCGACCCCATTCTTGTAGAGGATGAAAACCGTCTGTGGGAAGCCGGAACTTTGGGGGGCAACACTTCGGAATCGCTTCAGCATACGGTGTTCTTCTATGCGTGTAAACTATTCGGCCTCAGGGGTCATGACGAGCATAGATCTTTAGAGTGTAGCCAGTTTGAAATTGGTAAAGATGGACGGAAGAAATTCATTCGTTTTGTGGGGAGAAACTGCAAGAACTACAAAGGAGGCTTGGGTAACGTCACACTTCACAACAAGGATATCAAACATTATTGTGCTGAAGGTAGGATATCAAACATTATTGTGCTGAAGGTAGGCCTAATGTATTTTAATTTACATTGTAGTCTTAAGTTCAGGCGAGGATTCAGCCACACGTTCCCCTATCCTAAAACCCGAGAAATTGCAAAAATGCATGTGAATTATTATTATTATTATTATTATTTTTTTTTTAACTATTTCTTTAAAGTTGCGCTCCTCGCCACTCACCAGCCATACTAAATATGAAGTTATTAAAATACCTATACTGGGTAATAGTTGCGCCGCAAAACCCAAACCCCCTCTCCAATCGTGGATCCGCCACTGAATTGTTGTATTTGATGTGTGTTGCAGTCACTGCGGTGTCATTTCTGAGGTCAGAAAAAGTGTTCGAAATCTAGATTTAATTTTTAGCTCTGCTGGCCTTCGGGATGCCGAGTTGTCCGTCGTCCGTCCGTCGTTAACTTTTGTCTCGTTAAGACGATAGGGCCTTCGTTTTTCATCCGATCTTTACCACACTTTAACAGGTTGTTAATATCAATGAAAGCTCGGATGAGTTCGAAACCCAGCCAGATCAGACAAGTAACAACGGAGTTATGGCCCTTGATTTAGTTAAAAATGCTATATTTTGCCTCGTTAAGACGATAGGAGCTTCAATTTTTATCCTATCTTTACCAAATTTACCACATTGTTAATATCAATGAACGCTCGGACAAGTTCGAAAACCAGCGAAATCGGACCAGTAAAAGCGGAGTTATGGTCCTTGATTTAGTTAAAAACGCTATATTTCTATTATTTGCCTCGTTAAGACGATAGGGCCTTCGTTTTTCATCCTATCTTTACCAAGCTTTACCACATTGTTAATATCAATGAAAGCTCAGATAAGTTCGAAAACCAGCCATATCAGAATAGTAACAGCGGAGTTATGGCCCTTGATTTAGTTAAAAATGCTATATTTTGCCTCGTTAATATGATAGGGGCTTCATTGTTCATTCGATCTTTACCAAACTTTATCAGATTGTTAATGTCATTGAATGCTCGAACAATTTGAAAACCAGCCTTATTGGACCAGTAACAGCGGAGTTATGGTCCTTGATTAGGTAAAAATGATATATTTTGCCTCGTTAAGACGATTGGGGCTTCATTGTTCATCCGATATTTACCAAACACTATCAGATTGTTAATATCAATGAAAGCTTGGACAAGTTCGAAAACCAGCCATATTGGACTAGTAACAGCGGAGTTATGGCCCTTTATTTAGTTAAAAATGCTATATTTTGCCTCGTTAACACGATAGGGGCTTCATTGTTCCGATCCTTACCAAACTTTACCAGATTGTTAATATTAATGAAAGCTTGGACAAGTTCGAAATCCATTCATATCGGACTAGTATCAGCGGAGTTATGGCCCTTGATTTAGTTCAAAATGCTATATTTTGTCTCGTTAAGACGGTAGGGCCTTCATCCGATCTTTACCAAGCTTTATCAGATTGTTATTGTCAATGAAAGCTCGGTCAGGTTCGAAAACTAGCCAGATCGGACCAGTAACAGCGAAGTTATGGCCCTTGATTTTGTTAAAAAATGCTATAATTTGCTTCGTCATACGATTGGGCCTTCATTTTGCATCTGATCTTTGCCAAACTTTACCAGATTTTATAACTTTTTTTTATATTATTATTTATTTATTATTTTAATTTAATTTTTTTTTAATTTTTTTTCTTCATTATTTTTTTTTTATTTTTTATTTTTTTTAAATGTTTTGTTTTAATTTTTTTTAATTTTTATTGTCTCTACTGGCCAAGTTCGAAAACCAGCCAGATCGGACCAGTAATGGCGGAGTTATAGCTCTTGATTTAGTTAAAAATACTATATTTTGCCTCTTTAAGATGATAGTCACTCGCTTCATTGATGTTATCAAAGCCATATAAGCCAGTAGAGCGTCCACAGGCCCTCTTGGGCCTCTTGTTTTTCTTTTTCGTCCGAACCGTTCATTCTGCGAGTCTTTTTTCTGAGGTTTCCGTCCCAATTATACTTTGAATCTTAATTCTACATTTATTTTATATTACTATTATTATTAATTTGTTATCTATTCATTACAAGTTATTCATTTATATCATGGATTTATATACATGTATATATTTTTTTCTATATTAAAATGTAGCCTATTTGGTGACTGTTTATTTACTCTCCCGGTCTCTCTGTCTCTCTCTCTCTCCCTCTCTCTCTCTCTCTCTCTTTACATATTTTATTTTAAAACATGTTTTGACTATTATTGACTCACATTCTCTCTATTATTATATCAGAAATAAATGTTTCGACTTATTTACTCCCTCAATGTTTATTTACTCTCGATCCCTCAATTTTATTTTTGTTGGAAATTGACTTTTATTTAATTACTCTGCCCGTTCGTCCCCCTCTCTTTCTCTCTCTCTCTCTCTCTCTCTTATATTAAAAATAGTTTTGACTTCATTTATTTACTCTCTCAATTTGTTTTTTATATTGGAAATACATGTTTCCACTTATTAACTCTCTCGCTCAAAAAACAACACAACATATATATTAAAAAAAATGTTTCTACTTCATTTATTTACTCTCGTTCTCAAAATTTTATTTTATATTTGAAATAAATGTTTTGATTTTATTTATTTACTCTGTCAGTCCGTCTCTCTCTCTCTCTCTCTCTCTCTCTCATATTAAAATAGTTTTGACTTCCAATTATTTACTCTCTCAATTTCTTTTTATACTAGAAATATTTTTTCGACTTGTTTTTTGTTTACTCTCTCTCTCTCTTTCCTTTTACTATTAATTTAATTATTTTCATTCATTTACATTTATTGACATAATTAATTTATGATTAGTTTATCATAATCTATTTATTGCATTTTAACTTGTTTCTACAAAATTTAAATGTTGATTTAATATTTTTCCTTTTATATTTTATAGGTCCCCGTTGTTTGGCCGGCTACTTTGAGAAGTATCTCAAAGCTCTGGACTTCACGGGATTCTTTTACCGAAGACCGTTAGCTGGACTTCTATTTTCGCAACAGCCGGTTGGGATAAATTAGATCAAAACGTTCATGGGTACCATATGTAAAAAGGGAGGAATCCAGGGGAACTTTACCAATCACTCTGGTAAAAGAACGTGCGCGACAACTTTATTTGATGCTGGAATAGACGAGCAGGAGATTATGTCGCGTACTGGACATAGGTCGGAGAAAGCAGTGCGGCAATATAAGCGTGCCACTCCAGCAGTTATGGCCCGTACTTCCGCTGCCCTTGAACCCCCACCCTGTGAAGAAAGGCGTGTCAAGCTGGAAGGAAGAGAAAATGAGATTGTTGACAAAATTAAAACAATTTCGGAGGGACCTAGCTCAGCGGCTTTCAAACCTAGTGTGCGCGAAACTCTTGCTGATATGACAAATAACGCAGCCAACTTCACCAACTGTGTTTTTAATTTCAAGTAGAGTTCAAATGAAACTGTTTCGATTCTGTTATGTCAACAATTTGGTGGTTATATCTCGAGTAACCATTCCGTGTTTTAAAGTTTATATAAGTTAGTAATTTGTTCTGATCGTTTCCTGGATTATCTTTGTTCTTTGAGTTGTTGGTTTGTTCTTTGATTATCTTTCAGTGATTATTGGATTATATTTGTTCTTTGATTATTATAAGAAATTGATTTAACATTCGATTTTAACACTCGATAGTGGAGCATTATCTTCCAAATTAGAATTTAAAACACAACGACATTAAAATTAGAAGATAGAACAATCTTGGACAAATGTGGAATAATTATGTTGACTTACTTGAAAATAAATATATACTTGAATTGATTGTTCTCATAATATGCCATTAAAATGATAAAAAGTTATTAAAAAAATAGTGTTTACTGTATGTGTTTCACTGTATATGTGTTTCATGTTGCTTTGAACCCGATAGTACCTGGTGACCTTGTCAGAATAAATGCCGTACTCTAACTTCCATTTATTGGAAGTTAGAGCACGGTATTTTAACTCCGCCCATTTAGTTATTCTGAATTAAACGATATAATGTTTTGCATTCATCAAAGGAAGTTGCACCAACCATGCTACAATAACTCCTTAAAGAACTATTTGCAAATGATTTAAACTTTGAATCGGAATATTATAGTCCATATTGTTTTAGTGACCGTCTATGAAATCTACTGACCCACTATAGAATAATAGAGGGTCACCATGTGACCGCTCTAATCCAATGAAATTCCTAGGATTTTTTTGTGAGGTGCAATAAAAACTTTTTGAAATCCCTTTGGCTGAAATACCTTTACTGTAGTGTTAATTTCTGCATGGTACGTGTCAGTTGTACAATCGTACATTTATTTAGATTCATAATGGTTTTTATACACTTATTGTAAAATCTGTGCATGTTAACTAACAAATGAAATAGCGGTATGTTAATTGGTAAACAAAATGTCCTCAGAGGTGGAGAGATCCTGAGCTCAATCAGTGATCAAACATTGTGACATGTATTACAGCTGAGAAAAGATGAGTGGAATCCAGACTTTGGACCAGCAGATTTTGTTCCATCTTGGGGAGCCACTGCGGTTGGGGCGAGGAAATTTCTCATAGCTTACAACATCAATCTACTCAGTACCAAAGAACAGGCCCACAGAATTGCGCTGAATGTAAGAGAACAGGGCAGAGGAGCTGATCAGGTACAATACAGTTTGGTGTCAAGTAGCTGGATGTTGTACATTATGTCCGCATATGGTTGTTCACATTTTAAGAGATTTTGAAATGAAAAGTGTGGGGTTTTAATGTTTATATAGCAAAGAATGTTTATCTGTGAGAAACAACTGTTTTCAATCTGAAAAGCGTGTGTCTACTCCTGGTGAAGGAAAGTTAGCATTATAGGGCTAAAAATGGCAATTGTGAGGTATTTTACACATGTTCACCCATCAAAGCATATCAAACATCCACTAAAATGTCTTATTTTGTTATTCGTAAGGCCACAAAAAATTCATTACCTGGTTCTCAGGCCACTTTTTCTGAGGGCGGGCGCATTTTTTTTTTACAGTGGTCAACAGACACGCGGGCGATGTTATTTTTATCCAAACTTTTAATTCCAATACATGTATTGATGCAAAATATCTCGAAATACATGTGCAATAACCAGTTGGATCAGCTCATCTCTATTGTCGATCATTACCTTATCATTTCTTCCCGACTTTATATGCTTCTTTCAATCACAATAAGTCCGTATATTTGTATTAGATTCAATCGACTAGATGACACCGCCATTATTGCATGTTGTTGTGAGACTTTGTCGATTAGACGCTTGAATAAATCGCCTGTTCTGTAGCACCTACTAGTTTCAAGCGTCTGACTCTCCTAGATTGGTACCCGTACGACTGCAACACTCACAAGCTAGCGAACAGAGCGGCAGATAGTCGGCCGCGCACCAGTCTACCCACAAGGGGATTCCCCTGAGGTAGTTGCATGTAAAAACCGGAACAAACTTGGATGCGGAACTTTTTTTGAAATTTCGGTAGCGCATTTCCAATTTTTATTTTATTACTTTTGAGATAAAATCGGCAATGAGGCACCAAAAAAAGACATGCGGGCGGGTCTGAGAACCAGGTAATTAATTTTTTATGGCTTAACCCCATACACAATTGAAGTAAACATGTACAATTGGAATAATTTAGATTTAAGCTAGAGTAATTTCTCTTTACAGAAATCTGTTGTTTTTTAAATAAAATTAAGTGTTTATAGAACCTGCACTATAGCTACCAACTGAATCCAATTGAATTAGCATACAGGATTACAATCTCCATAAAGTTGTTTTTGTTGAAAATATTGAATATAGGTTATATTTTGCCTTTGCGGATCACACAAAAGGATTTATTATAAACATCGTCATAACTTTTTTGAATAATCACGTGACCTAACCATTCTTCCTACTTTTTTTGATATTGTCAGAGTCAGAAATGACTCTGGTAGAGAATGACAGGATTAGTGTGTGCATTTTTGGCTTAAGATAATTATCTGTAACTTGAAGAGTAAATATATTATTGTTAATGGATTCTAAGTATTGTTCTAAATTTGAGTTAAAGAAATGATTTGGATAATTGTCTATTACTACAGCCGGGAACGTTGAAACACGTACAGGCAATAGGTTGGTACCTGGAGGAGGCCAACATGGCGCAGGTCTCGGTCAATATCACAGACTTTGAAGAAACAGCCATACACACAGTGTTTGAGGAAGTCGGAAAAGAAGCAGAGATAAGATTTCATGCTTTGCTTGTTAGCTTTACGTCTGTACGTCATGTTTTCACATTCAAGTTTTTTATTAAAGGGACAATGTCCGTAACTTTTAGCTTTTACAACACACACTTATTATGTTCGCAAACATTACACACTAAACATTATTGAATATTTACTAACTAAAAGTAAGACTGTTTGATGGAATTCAGTCGCGGTACAAAAAAAAGAAAAATCGCTTTGGGCATTTGAACTCGCAGCCCGAACTAAAAATACACTCGCGGTAATAATAATGTGCGTGAGCGTGAAGTTGACCGCTCCCGACTGAGCGAAGTGGGCTATACATATTACTCAATACATACTATGGTGAAAACCTAATGCGCTAATGAAAGTCACGTGATCGTAGAAAAGGTAAATATTGTGGGTCCCACTTTATTTACAAATAATAATTAAAGATTATTTTTCAAACTCACGAATGTATTACTACAGACTTCTTAGGGTCTATCCTCATGTTTTCATGTATACATTTCACTGAATAAAAGTTAGACGGTTATTTGGTTATGCTCAATATCTGCTTACTTACGGACAGTGTCCCTTTTAGTCAACTTCTCAGATACCAAAAGCCTTACAGTTTTCAAACTTCATACACACTTACATCTATATGGCAGCAATATGTTCCTACCCAAATCAGGTCATTGACCTTGGCCTACTTTTTACACTTTGTTAATTTCATTTAAGTTTTTCATTCAAGTTTTTTACATCAACGTTTTTTGTTCAGTCCATTTCTCCAACACCAGATTCCTTAGAACTTTCAAACTTTACAAATGTTGATAACTACATGACAGCGATATGTTCCAATGAAAAGGGAGTCAATATGAATTACCTTGACCTACCTTTGGCACTTTACATTGAAGTTTTACATTCAAGTTTTTTATTAACTCGGTTTCTCAGATACCAAAAGCCATAAAGTTTCCAAACTTCATACACACTTACATCTGTATGACAGCAATATGTTCCTACCCAAATCAGGTCAATATAAATGATCTTGACCTACTTTTTACATTTTGTTAATTTACATTAAAGTTTTACATTCAAGTTTTTTATTATGTCCATTATTCTGATACCAGAAGCAGTACAGCTTTTAAACTTCATACACACTTACATCTATATGACAGCAATATGTTCCTACCCAAATCAGGTCAATATAAATGACCTTGACCTACTTTTTACACTTTGTTAATTTACATTAAAATTTTACATCGACGTTTTAGATCACCTGAGCCTTCAAGGTGATCTATTGGGATCACTCTTCATCCGTCGTCGTCAACTTTTGCTTGAAACGACTTTAACTCAGAAACCACGTGGCCAATTTTGACCAAACTTCACATGGATGATCATTAAATGAATGTTTTTTCGATTTGTTAAAATTAGGTCAGCGCGACATCCAAGATCGCTGCCATTACCCTATATGGTAACCTTAAAAAATCTTCTTCTCAAGAACCGCTGAACAGATTTTGAGTTTTTCTTTTAAAATGATCGCCAATGCCTAGACTATCAAGATTTCAGATGAAGTCCCTGGGGTCAAAAATGGCTGTGCCCCGGGGTATAAAGTTTGTATATTGAGATTTTGCATGTTTTTCATAGACTATATATATAGGAAAAAACTTTAAAAAATCTTCTTTTCTGAAACCACAAGGCACAAAGCTCTCATATTGTACAAGTATCATCAGCTAATGGTCCTCTACCAAGTTTGTTCAAATGGTGACCCTGGGGTCAAATTTGGCCCCGTCCCAGTCGTCACAGTTGTACATAGATTTATATAGTAAAAAAAATAAAAAATCTTCTTCTCTGAAACTACAAGAGCCAGAGGTTTATTATTTTGCATTTACTATGATACTTTACTAAATTTATTCAAATGGTGACCCTGGGATCACATTTGGCCCTGCCCCAGGGGTCACATGTTTTACATAGACTTATATAGGGAAAAACTTTAAAAAATCTTCTTCTCTGAAACCACAAGGCACACAGCTCTCATATATTACATGTAGCCCTGTGATCACATTTGGCCCTGCCCCATGGCAGCTAGCACCGTCATTTCTGTATTTGCTCTTTACCAAACTTCGTTAGTGTCTTTATATCAATGTTGTTAACACAACAGAGGCCACATTTCTTAAACAAATCTTAACCAAACTTGCACAGATTGTATATGACCATAAGATTTCGATGAAATTCGATAATGGGCCAGTACTCAGGTGACCGATTTAGGGACATCTTGGCCCGCCATCTTGGCCCGCCATCTTGGCCCTCTTGTTTATCAGGTCAATTACTCACATACAAAAAGCCTTACAGTATTCAAACTTCATATACACTTACATCTGTATGGCACCATTATGTTCCTACCCAAATAAATGAGGTCCATATAACTTGCCTGTTAATATTACACTTAACATTTTGTTACTCCATTTTGTATGCAACCGATAACCCTTTAGCGGGGTATTCGAGTCCCTTGGACACATTTTCTAGTTTTCTTACAGATATTGAACATAGCTGTGGTTGGTTCCCAGGTTGTAGGACTGGTTCCCCTGCAGTCTATAATGGAGTCAGCAGACTGTATAACCGGTTTTGTTTTCTTACAGATATTGAACATAGCTGTGGTTGGTTCCCAGGTTGTAGGACTGGTTCCACTGCAGGCTATAATGGAGTCTGCAGATTACTACATGAAGCAGGCTAACCTGTTCATATTGGAGGAAGATCAAAAGCTCAGGCTGGTATGGCAAATTGTCTTGTTTTATTTATATTTGAAATGACTGGGTTTTTTTGTCGAGCCCGCTTGCGGATAGCTTGATATAGTTGTCACAAATGATCACCTTAAGAGGTCGATGTGTCGCGCGCAAACCCAGGCCTCCAGCTCAAAGGTCAAGGTCACACTTAGAGATCTTGTCCGGACTTAACTTCTGTTTACTTCTGTAAATTGGCGGCTCGACATGCTGCCCGTGGGCATCTAGTTTATGTAAAATTGTGAACATGCAATTAGAATACAATGCTGAATTGTGTTCCTGTGAGGAACAGAGCAAGTCACTATTGCAATGGGGTCAAAGGAAAACAATATGGTTCTGACTTCTGTCATCATTTGTTGGCTTATGAGTTAGGTAAGCTGAGCGTAGCCCAAATCAATCCAGCCAATGAAAATTGTGTCTATAAGATAGAAGGTCAATGCTAGTATTAGGGGTGAGAATCCCATTGAACTCTTATAAGTCTTTCCCCTGTTTGACACTCCTTTAACATGTGTATAAGAATTTGCTTATTCTGTGAAATTCATAATATGTGTGTCTGATAAATTATTTGTATGCGTTTGATCCATTTCAGATTATAAACAAGTTAGGCATGAACTCACTTGGGTCATTCAGTCCGAAGGAGAGGGTTATAGAGTAAGTCATTTTATTTAGTGTTTGGGTACATATGGATACAGCATGCATGGAGAATAGATCAATTTATTACATTTCTATGCGTGAAAAATCGGGTTTTCTCAGTGCAAGAATATTCATAATCACTAAATATTAATAACTAACTCAGAACACAATAATAACTAACGTTGCTAACTTAGAACACAATAATAACAAACATTGCGACGTTGAGTCGTGACGTCAACAAAGTGTTGCTGACGTCAATGTCATCCGCCGATAACGTTCAATAAAGCGAGTATTTGTTTGCAAAAACATAATTTGAAATGTAATAAATATATTATTTAACTGCTGGGATCGGTTATTGGGTAATCCTTCACTTGATGGTAGACGTGCTTTGTTTTTCACTCACTCGCGTGCGCTCGTTCGTGAAAAGAACCACACGTCTACCACTCGTGAAGGATTTCCCTATAATCAATCCCAGCAGTTAAATACTCTCTATTTCTTTCTTTTCAGCAGTGAAATAAATAATAATAATAAATAGTGAATTTTCTATTAAATATTTTTGAAAGAATAAAAGATATTTTTAAGAAAAAAAAGCATTCTAAATGACTAAGGCAGTGTTTAAATTGTGCATCCAAGTCGAGAGGGTAAAGACTGCATTTGGTGATTGAATGGATGTTCCTACCACTTTCTTACAAGGTGAGCTCTGCTGCTTTTGAAACCTGCTCGCCTCTCATCACTGCAGGTTTAAGTCTCACTGAAAGCTCGACTTGCAAGTGGGAGATGTAGCTTCTTAAGGATGACGGGAGGTATATAGTACTAATTCTATCAACGAATAAATGGGTGGTCTGCCTCCACCACTAAAAATTGTTTAACATATCCTAAAACTTGCTCAGAAATTATGTTAAACTCCTAACAAACAAACAGACCACTTTCAACTTGCAGTGTACATTATAAATAAAGTGTACATAAGGTTAACAGTATCTCTGTTATTGTATTAGCCTGTATTTATTGACGCCTTTTGTCTGCACGGCGCTTTTGTCCTCACAACTTGATGCCTTTTGTCTGCGGAGTGTTTTTATCCACAAAAATTGACGCCTTTTGCCTGCACGGTGCTTTTGTCCTCGCAAATTGACGCCTTATGTCGGCACGGCGCCTTTGTCCTCACAAATTGACGCCTTTTGTCTGCACGGCGATTTTGTCCTCACAAATTGACGCCTTTTGTCTGCACGGCGCTTTTGTTCTCACAAATTGACGCCTTTTGTCTGCGCGGCGCTTAGTCCTTGTCTGCACGGTGCTTTTGTACTCACAAATTGACGCCTTTTGTCTGCACGGTGCTTTAGTCCTTGTCGGCACGGTGCTTTTGTCTTCACAAATTGACGCCTTTTGTCTGCAAGGTGCTTTTGTCCTCACAAATTAACGCCTTTTGTCTGCACGGTGCTTTTGTCCTCACAAATTGATGCCTTTTGTCTGCACGGTGCTTTAGTCCTTGTCTGCACGGTGCTTTTGTTCTCACAAATTGACGCCTTTTGTCTGCACGGTGCTTTTGTCCTAACAGATTGACGCCTTTGTCTGCATGATGCTTTTGTCCTCACAATTTGACGCCTTTTGTCTGCACGGCGCTTTTGTCCTCACAAATTGAGGCCTTTTGTCTGCACGGCGCTTTTGTCCTCACAAATTGACACCTTTTGTCTGCATAGCGCTTTTGTCCTCATAAATTGAGGCATTTTGTCCGCAAGGCGCTTTTGTCCTCACAAATTGACGCTATTGTCTGCAAGGCGCTTTTGTCTGACGTCAATTTTTGCAGAAAAAATGCAGCTTGCAGATAAAAAGTGTCAACCGCTGTGTAAAGGTCACCTTTGGTAGGATGCCACTTTTATGACATTTCTGTTCATAGATACATGATCCAAGATGAACGAGAAGGGCCACTTTGTACTATGGATGTGAAGGACTTTATATTGACTGTCGGGTCAAGGTCACCATCCCCAGGTGGAGGATCTGTCGCAGCCCTTGCAGCTTCTCTGGTATGTATTGACGTTTACTTCAAACTTATAATAACTAGAGGAGCTAACTGGAGTGCTCATTAATTATTGAGTTTATTAAACATGTGTGCAAAACTATGATGTAATAACTTGCCAATTTGAATTTGAATGATGCTGTACGTCATTTTCAGCACATATTATGCCATATATATGACCGTCTCTTTTTTTTTATGGTGGATATAGACCACCCCATTTTTCCTGGGTAGAACCAGTACTGTATACCTCCCGCAATCCGTAAGAATCAACACTTTCTCACTTGACAAGTCGAGCTCCAGTGGGATTCAAACCCGATGTCATCAGAATGAGAGATTATGTTTATTACATCACCGGAAAATCAGCAGTAATTGCCTTCTTCAGTCGGCCTAAAAAAACTATATCAAAAGGCATCAATTGGGGTATATGTTTTTTAGGGCTGTTCCAGAAAAAGTAGACAGACAAGATTGGCGACATTATGGTTGGTTCGATATTATGTTTCTGCAATAACTGTTTAATACTATAGACTCTCATTCTGATCATATATTTAATTATTCAGAACAGTTTTTGTCAGATTGTTTTATACAGTAACATTCTTTAATAACCATGTTACACCTAACTCAGATAAATGCACTTTATTTATATCTATTCCCTGACAGTCAATATCAGGACACATTTCATAACGTTGTTGTTTATGAACTTTCCAGGGAGCAGCCCTGGGTTCCATGTTAGGATTCCTGTCTTACGGCAACAAGAAGTTCTTTGAGTTGGACAGTAAGATGCGAGTGCTCATCCCTCCCCTGTACAAAGCCATGAAAGATCTAACTCCATTCATAGATGCTGATGCCGCGGCCTTCAGTGAATACATGGTATGTGTTCTGCTTTTGTATTGTTGTGGGGATATACGCATTTTTGATAGTAATGCTGTGTAAGCACCAGCAGTAGCCAAATAGACAAGGGCTACTAAATCTTCACAATTTATCTTAGGAAGTAGTGTGTTTTTGCATTTTATTGGAACATTTTATTCAGTTTTAGTATATTTCCACAATTTGTAAATGTTGGCACTTTTGCCATATATATAAAACACATGTGACTGCATTCTGATATGAGAATCATTGTCATATGATTCTCATGTGATACTTGTAAAAAATAAAAAGAGTCACATGATTCTCATATAAAACATATCATATGATATTTATATAAAAGAAGTTTTATATAATTTTCATATGAGAATAAATTCATAAAAGCTTCATTTTAAAACAAATTAATTGCTTTATATGATTTTCATGATTTTTTTTTCTTTCAATTTTTAACTCTGCTTGCCAAGGGTCGAGGGTTAGCAGAGCTTATGGGATGGCGAGTTGTCCTTCGTCCGTCCGTCTATTAACTTTTACCTCGTTAAGACGATAGGGCCTTCATTTTTATCTGATCTTTACCAAACTTTACCAGATTGTTAATGTCAATGATAGCTCGGACAAGTTCGAAAACCAGCCAGATCGGACCAGTAACAACGGAGTTATGGCCCTTGATTAAGTTAAAAATGCTATATTTTGCCTCGTTAAGACGATAGGGCCTCCATTTTTCATCCGATCTTTACTAAACTTTGCCAGATTGTTAGTGTCAATAAAAGCTCGGATAAGTTCGAAAACCACCCAGATCGGACCAGTAACAGCGGAGTTACGGCCCTTGATTTAGTTAAAAATGCTATGTTTTGCCTCGTTAAGACGATAGGGCCTTCATTTTTCATCTGATCTTTACCAAACGTTAACAGATTGTTAATGTCAATGAAAGCTCGGACAATTTCGAAAACCAGCCAGATCGGACCAATAACAGCAGAGTTAAAGCCCTTGATTTAGTTAAAAATGCTACATTTTGCCTTCATTTTTCATCCGATCTTTACCAAATTTTACCAGATTGTTAATGTCAATAAGAGCTCGGAAAAGTTTGAAAACCAGCCAAATCGGATTAGTAACAGCGGAGATATGGCCCTTGATTTCGTTAAATATGCTATATTTTGCCTCGTTAAGACGATAGGGCCTTCATTTTTCATCTGATCTTTGCCAAACTTTATCAGATGTTTTGACTTTTTTTTTTTTTTTTTTTTTTTTTTTTTTTTTTTTTTACATTTTTAATTTGTTAATTAATTTTTTTTGATTTTTTTTTTTGATTTTTTATTATCTCGACTGGCCAAGTTCAGATCGGACCAGTAATGGCAGAGTTATGGCTCTTGATTTAGTTAAAAATGCTATATTTTGCCTCTTTAAGACGATAGTCACTCGCTTCATTGATGTTATAAGAGCCATATTAGCCAGTAGAGCGTCCAACAGGCCCTCTTGGGCCTCTTGTTATATGATTATCATATGATACTTGTATGATTCTTATATGAAATATTTTATATAAGATTCATTTACTGCTCCTTTTATATAAGTATTATATGAGAATCATACGATGTGGCAAAATTGATAGTGTACTTTTCAACCTTTGCGCCAACCTAGGTATACATGTTAGGTTCTGTATATTATTTTCACCATTGGAGTGGATTAACATATCAACCTACACAATGCGTTGATGACCTTCAATGGATGGAAAGCATGTTAATTACCTGTCAGATCTCTCTCTGTGTCTGTCCAGACTTTCAGTAGTAGTGGATTCAAGATTTATTCATTAAACTCCAGTATAAAGGATCAGGACTCAAAACAGTCATGAACAAACAGACAATAGTGAAACAAACCAAACACAGTTAAAGAAGAAAAGATAGAACAAAAAATACGTGAATATTATAAATCGTAATAAAAAGACTGGTATATTATGGGATAATGCTGGACTCCTGGTGAGTTTCTTATAAGCAGTGATGTACTTGATTTAAACCCATAAGGTCCACACATATTCTTGCTTATCAAAATCAATAACACCAACATTTCTTTTTGCCAGTTGGCCACAAAGCTTCCTACCGACACTGAAGAGGACACGGAGTTGTGAGTATGATACTGATCTTTCCGTGTGTTTTTATGCCCCAGCACAATTAAAGAAGGGGCGTATATATATAGACCCATGTCTGTCCGATCAAAATGCATGTCGTTGATGTAAAACATAAACAATACTATCTATTTTGAGGTTTACCTTATTTTCCGAATACCTGCAAGTTAAACCATATGATACCCAGTAATTATGCATGATGTAGTTCAGTTAAAGAGTTAATTTGAAAAGTGTATGCATTTATAAAGAAATAAGTACAGCCTGAATGGTGTTATAAGACACATTTAAATTTATTATTAAATTATATTTAAAATATGGGAACACATATTATACAGTCAAACTTGTATTAAGCGACCACTCAAGGGAGTGTATAGAAATGGTCACTTACTAAAATTGTCGTGGAATAGAATCAATAAAAAAATGTATCCGAAAATAGTGCTATCTTAAGTAGTGGAACCCACATCCCCACGACAGTAATTTTGAATGAGAGAAAAATTGCAAAGTGTGTAATTTTTTCTCTTTTTTTCTGCACAATTATCCCACATTGGCACTCTATGCTTAGACATTGTTAATTATAGAAGTGCATCGATAATTGATTGTTGTCTGCTGATAACCATCTACCTGTGAAATTGTACAGTTCAAAGTCAGGGACAAATATTGTTATCAAGAGTCTCGCAATTCAATTCAAATCAAACCAGAATTCTCCGCTTTTTTCTTTCATTCAAAATTAAAAAGAATGTTGTGATTAACGATGTCCGTGACAGAAGTCGCACGAGTTTGATTTCATTTGTCTTCTGAACTCGTTAGCGGGTGCTTAATGATCATAATTATGTTATTTAGGACGAAAACAGGTGACTCTGGTTGCGCTGAGAAATGACCACTTAATGCATTTAAAATATATTTGCAAAATGGTTTTGGGATTAAAAAGTAGTCTCTTTTGGCAATTGGTCGTTCATTGCACGTGGTTGCATGAGCACACTTGACTGTATATTCCTCTATCTCTCCTTTAACCCTTAACCCACTAAGCATGATTGCTTACAATGTCCAGATGCTGATCAGTCATTTCCCCCTAAAACACCCTTTTGTCACATAAATGGAATGGTCTAAATTCAAAGAAAGAACAGTCCATTATATATTTGTAGCGGGTTAAGGGTTGATATTCTCTCTAGGTTTTAATCAAAACAAACAAAATATACAGTCAGAAACATTCCCTTCTGGAAATAGTTATAGTAAGTGGCAATTAAATAGACTTTCAATTCAATTCAATTCAATTCATCTTTATTTATTAATTACTCAGTTTCACACAGGTGAAATGCATAAGTATATACAATTTACAACAAGTAGTTTTCAAATAGTCACAAATGGCAAATCATACATAAGCATACACAATCAACGATCACACACGTTTTGCAGGAGAACACTATTTAAACAGCTAATATCAATTTGTTAATTAGGTTGCATTGAATAATAAATTAAATGAGAATGTAATATAAATACTGCATATCATTATTATTATTATTATTTTTTTTTTTTTTTCTTTTTTTTTTTATTAAATGTTCATTTGGGACGAAACATAAAAGGACGAATGTATTGAATAATGAGTAAGTACAATACATTTTCCAATATGGACGTGAAACATGTTGTTTACAGAAATCGAACCTATTTAATCTTTTATAGAACGTTTATGAATTAAGATAAAGTAGTTTATGCGTAAGTAAAGGGTGCTATCTCTAGTCCCGGTCTCTATTAAAATATGCATGTATGATGACAATATACATTTAGTTGTAGTTTACAATTTTAAGTGTACTGGATTGTCTGACATGTATATTTTCTATTTTTAGACAATTATTGGAAATTTGGTTTGTTGTGTATTAAGGCTATTAACTGTAAGTATACCGTATACTTGCTTCTTCTAAATATAACAATGGACAAACAATTTATAAATAGAGTAGTCATATTTCAAAATTTAACAGTTAAATAATAATTGAATTGAATCTTGATTTAGAAGACCATTTTTTGGTAATAGCTTAAAAAGTTTATGTCGCTGAAACTTTATTCGGATAGCGTCTTATTTTGTTAAGAAAATAGTTTTCGTCAAGGACAGTCAAAAGTAACACCATTTACTTTTGAAGGACAGTATTTGTTGTGTACATGTGTTGTCAAAATAAACAACCATTACATACTGAATGGTACAATATAGGCTTGCATCCAACTCTCATACTTCTTACAAATATTATGCTTTACATTCTACACAAATATTTACATCAACATATTTACATTTGTTTGTTAGCCGTAACCTTTATGACTTCCAATAAGTATGAGTCTTACCGAAACGAAAAATAAGAACTCATAAAGGACAGTTCATGTAGTAAAGCTTTAAGATTGAGTTTCGTTCTAGTATAATAATGGTAACCATACTAGAAACAGAAAAAGAAAAAAGTTATTATTAATATTTAATTTACGTATTCATTTTTATTATTGTTTTTAATAATATTTTTAAGCCATATTTATAGTTTTAACTATTTGCTCTATAAAGTAGCTTAGCCTTTTAAGTTCCTGTACATTTTCAGTTGAGAGTAACTGTTGAAATTTTAACATATTTGGCCTTGTATAATAGTACCTTTGGATATATTTTTTTCTAATATCTTCAAATTTTGAGCATTTTAATAGGTAGTGAAACTCATCACCAATATCATTACAATGAGGGCACTTTCTTTCGTTATTCGGGATGGATCTCCAACGGCCAACTTCGATTGGTAGCTTATGATTTCTCGTTAGAAACCTGATGAGTAGTTTACAGTAAAAGGTTGGTAACATTTTAATATAGATGCTTTGTTTAAATTCTGTTTTAAATAATTTATAAATATTGGTGTTAGATGTTCTATCTATTTCTGAATGCCAGTTTTGAATAAATATATCTTTCAACTTTTGGTAGGATGATTTAATTAACCATTTTGCATTTGAAAAACTCTGGCTATACCAGATTCCAGAGTAACCCGAAGTACATAGTATGTTTTTAATATTGTCTATCCAAGGGGACTTTATCTTTCTTTTTGATACCAGTTCTTGTATCAGCATATACATTTTTGAAGAGATATTTTGTTGCACATTATTATTCACTTCACTTGAATTGTTGATCAGTTTTGTCCAGTATGAAATGGTTTTATTTTGTATGTCAACTGATATGGGTGTTATGCCTACTTCCCCATAAACCGTATATGTAGGGGTAGACTTCTTTAGGTTAAAAATGTATTATAAGAATTTCAACTGTATTCTTTTTATAATATCTAGGTTTCCAAAACCCCATATTTCACTACCATAAAGTAAGATTGGTTTGACAGTTTAATATCAACCCTTAACCCGCTACAAATATATAATGGACTGTTCTTTCTTTGAACTTAGACCATTCCATTTATGTGACAAAAGGGTGTTTTAGGGGGAAATGACTGATCAGCATCTGGACATTGTAAGCAATCATGCTTAGTGGGTTAAGGGTTAAAGGAGAGATAGAGGAATATACAGTCAAGTGTGCTCATGCAACCACGTGCAATGAACGACCAATTGCCAAAAGAGACTACTTTTTAATCCCAAAACCATTTTGCAAATATATTTTAAATGCATTAAGTGGTCATTTCTCAGCGCAACCAGAGTCACCTGTTTTCGTCCTAAATAACATAATTATGATCATTAAGCACCCGCTAACGAGTTCAGAAGACAAATGAAATCAAACTCGTGCGACTTCTGTCACGGACATCGTTAATCACAACATTCTTTTTAATTTTGAATGAAAGAAAAAAGCGGAGAATTCTGGTTTAATTTGAATTGAATTGCGAGACTCTTGATAACAATATTTGTCCCTGACTTTGAACTGTACAATTTCACAGGTAGATGGTTATCAGCAGACAACAATCAATTATCGATGCACTTCTATAATTAACAATGTCTAAGCATAGAGTGCCAATGTGGGATAATTGTGCAGAAAAAAAGAGAAAAAATTACACACTTTGTAATTTTTCTCTCATGCAAAATTACTGTCGTGGGGATGTGGGTTCCACTACTTAAGATAGCACTATTTTCGGATACATTTTTTTATTGATTCTATTCCACGACAATTTTAGTAAGTGACCATTTCTATACACTCCCTTGAGTGGTCGCTTAATACAAGTTTGACTGTATAATATGTGTTCCCATATTTTAAATATAATTTAATAATAAATTTAAATGTGTCTTATAACACCATTCAGGCTGTACTTATTTCTTTATAAATGCATACACTTTTCAAATTAACTCTTTAATTGAACTACATCATGCATAATTACTGGGTATCATATGGTTTAACTTGCAGGTATTCGGAAAATAAGGTAAACCTCAAAATAGATAGTATTGTTTATGTTTTACATCAACGACATGCATTTTGATCGGACAGACATGGGTCTATATATATACGCCCCTTCTTTAATTGTGCTGGGGCATAAAAACACACGGAAAGATCAGTATCATACTCACAACTCCGTGTCCTCTTCAGTGTCGGTAGGAAGCTTTGTGGCCAACTGGCAAAAAGAAATGTTGGTGTTATTGATTTTGATACGCAAGAATATGTGTGGACCTTATGGGTTTAAATCAAGTACATCACTGCTTATAAGAAACTCACCAGGAGTCCAGCATTATCCCATAATATACCAGTCTTTTTATTACGATTTATAATATTCACGTATTTTTTGTTCTATCTTTTCTTCTTTAACTGTGTTTGGTTTGTTTCACTAAATTGTCTGTTTGTTCATGACTGTTTTGAGTCCTGATCCTTTATACTGGAGTTTAATGAATAAATCTTGAATCCACTACTACTGAAAGTCTGGACAGACACAGAGAGAGATCTGACAGGTAATTAACATGCTTTCCATCCATTGAAGGTCATCAACGCATTGTGTAGGTTGATATGTTAATCCACTCCAATGGTGAAAATAATATACAGAACCTAACATGTATACCTAGGTTGGCGCAAAGGTTGAAAAGTACACTATCAATTTTGCCACATCGTATGATTCTCATATAATACTTATATAAAAGGAGCAGTAAATGAATCTTATATAAAATATTTCATATAAGAATCATACAAGTATCATATGATAATCATATAACAAGAGGCCCAAGAGGGCCTGTTGGACGCTCTACTGGCTAATATGGCTCTTATAACATCAATGAAGCGAGTGACTATCGTCTTAAAGAGGCAAAATATAGCATTTTTAACTAAATCAAGAGCCATAACTCTGCCATTACTGGTCCGATCTGAACTTGGCCAGTCGAGATAATAAAAAATCAAAAAAAAAAATCAAAAAAAAAAATCAAAAAAAATTAATTAACAAATTAAAAATGTAAAAAAAAAATATAAAAAAAAAAAAAAAAAAAAAAAAGTCAAAACATCTGATAAAGTTTGGCAAAGATCAGATGAAAAATGAAGGCCCTATCGTCTTAACGAGGCAAAATATAGCATATTTAACGAAATCAAGGGCCATATCTCCGCTGTTACTAATCCGATTTGGCTGGTTTTCAAACTTTTCCGAGCTCTTATTGACATTAACAATCTGGTAAAATTTGGTAAAGATCGGATGAAAAATGAAGGCAAAATGTAGCATTTTTAACTAAATCAAGGGCCATAACTCTGCTGTTATTGGTCCGATCTGGCTGGTTTTCGAAATTGTCCGAGCTTTCATTGACATTAACAATCTGTTAACGTTTGGTAAAGATCAGATGAAAAATGAAGGCCCTATCGTCTTAACGAGGCAAAACATAGCATTTTTAACTAAATCAAGGGCCGTAACTCCGCTGTTACTGGTCCGATCTGGGTGGTTTTCGAACTTATCCGAGCTTTTATTGACACTAACAATCTGGCAAAGTTTAGTAAAGATCGGATGAAAAATGGAGGCCCTATCGTCTTAACGAGGCAAAATATAGCATTTTTAACTTAATCAAGGGCCATAACTCCGTTGTTACTGGTCCGATCTGGCTGGTTTTCGAACTTGTCCGAGCTATCATTGACATTAACAATCTGGTAAAGTTTGGTAAAGATCAGATAAAAATGAAGGCCCTATCGTCTTAACGAGGTAAAAGTTAATAGACGGACGGACGAAGGACAACTCGCCATCCCATAAGCTCTGCTAACCCTCGACCCTTGGCAAGCAGAGTTAAAAATTGAAAGAAAAAAAAATCATGAAAATCATATAAAGCAATTAATTTGTTTTAAAATGAAGCTTTTATGAATTTATTCTCATATGAAAATTATATAAAACTTCTTTTATATAAATATCATATGATATGTTTTATATGAGAATCATGTGACTCTTTTTATTTTTTACAAGTATCACATGAGAATCATATGACAATGATTCTCATATCAGAATGCAGTCACATGTGTTTTATATATATGGCAAAAGTGCCAACATTTCCAAATTGTGGAAATATACTAAAACTGAATAAAATGTTCCAATAAAATGCAAAAACACACTACTTCCTAAGATAAATTGTGAAGATTTAGTAGCCCTTGTCTATTTGGCTACTGCTGGTGCTTACACAGCATTACTATCAAAAATGCGTATATCCCCACAACAATACAAAAGCAGAACACATACCATGTATTCACTGAAGTGTGTTGTTTTGGTCAATTCGTACACATGTTGCCCTCCCCCTCCACACACCCCCACACCCCATTGGTTTATGGGCTCTCCTCACATGGAGGACAGGGGAGGGGAATTGTTTTCATTTGAGTTCCATGTGAACTCAAATAAAATATAAAAATTAAAAGAGGACATTTTTTCCAACAAAATGATGTAAAAACTTTCTCTATTGAATTAAATTAAATGCTGAATGATGGACGAAAACGGCGATGGCTCTTTAATGATCAACGGAACGGAATGCAGAAATTATGATTTAAATGAAGACAAATCTTTGATGAAAATTCTAAATGCTACAGAACGAAAGGATATTGAAGTTATTCATACTGGCGGTGGTATAAAACATATTATCAACGCTGGAACTTACCAACTATTGAAGATCGCTATCCGTGACTCACTAAAGTGCACACGGATTCCTGTTAAGACAACAAGGGAAATTTGGTTGAAACAAAATACAAAATAGCCAGTGGTAAGTCGAACTTATACACTGTTAACATGTATCACAATACCAGCTCTTGCCTGATTAACGGAAGAAAAGCCGATACATTTGTAGAGACTGACTTACCGAAAATTCTCGATATCGTGGAATCAAGAGTACATACAAATTCCACAACATTAGAACACATTAACAACAATGTCAAACAAACTTTATTAAATCATTTTGGCACACATTTTGGAAAAACCGCATCCCCAAAGTCATCTACTGTTGCAAAAGAAGCCGTAGAATATGTTGTAACCACAGAAAAAACATCTGAAAATGAATCGCTAACGCCAGGTAACTATAGATTTAGACGATGAGGAAGGTGGAACCGGGAATGAACGTTGTTCGACTCCTGTACTTATAACAGCGAGTCATTCCGTGAATGAACGGGGTTCGACTCCTGTACTTATAACAGAGAGTCATTCGTGAATGAACGTTGTTCGACGCCTGTACTTATAACAGAGTCATTCCGTGAATGAATGTTTTGATTGCACACTTTCTCCAAAAGAAAATCGTCCCACAGATGATATGCTGATGAACATTCAGGACAGTATCAGTCAGCTTCATTGTTTACTTCATCAGCATATTGAAAATACGGACTTCCGTTTTTCTCAATTACAAGATCAACTCCAAAGTATCAAAAATCAGAACGTGGTCACTGTGAAATCAATAGAACGTCAAATGGATTGTGTTTGAGATTTAACACAAGAACTGAAGGCACACCTGAGCAGCACAACTACATCTATTCAGCGCAGATTACAATCTATTACCGATCAACTGAAATCGCAAAATGTGACGGTAAATGGCGTTACCTCCTCCAAGCTAAATGTTCCAACTCAAGACAGATATGAAATAAAACACTCTAAAGACAGACAATTAGAGAAAGAAGACATAAAGAGAGGAGAACTAGAAATTAATCGCGATACTATTCTGCGGCGATTACAGTCCATATCGGAGAGTCAGAAAACCAATTATTCATCTGGGATAGTCGAAATAGAGCACAAAACGAGATCAAACGCCAACAGCTATGTCAATTCAACGCAAAAATCAACGTTAATAATCGGCAGTTCAATATTGAAAGGAATAAAACAACGTGGCTTGCATACAGATGTGAAAATAAGTACAAACCCGGGGGCAACTATATCCCGGCTCAATGAAATCATTAAATCGAAAGATGTACTTCAAATTAAACAGTAGTTCTCTACGTCGGCGGCAACGATGCATCGAACGGAATATCACTTGATAATTTCGCCGCCGAATACCAACGGTAAAACTATGCACACTGTGCCCCAGAAAAGATGTGGATGTCATTCCGTACAACGATGCGATAAAACAACTGGCAGAAATTAACTCAGTGCACGTGATTGAATGCTTCAGCTCGTACATATACGGGGACGGGACCGCCGCTACACATCTCTTCATGCGCGACGGTATACATTTATCGAACAAAGGGACCAGTACATTCGTACAGAACATACATAAATCCTGTGAGATTATTAAACACCGCACTGATAACAACCATCAGGATTTCCAAACTGTAAGACAATATATACGTCCGAGATGGAGATATAGCCATAGAAATGTTGACTTTTGATGGAGGCAATAGGAAAACAAGAGCGAACCCTGCTATCATACAAACTGTACTAATAAGTACGATATTCTTTTAAATTTGTGTTCACACTGTAATACTGAAAAGTGTACTTGCTTTAAAACAAATGACTCTATAAATGATACTCAAGCTTCCAAACATGTGAACGAAAATGAAAATTGTTCTCAAAACAGTAACTATGTAAATGACACTCAAACTTCCGAACCTTTGAAGGAAAATAGCTACACGAACGACACTTGTGGTTTAAATGTTACACATGTAAAACTTTATAATAGTGCTTGTACATATATGAAACCTAATAGCACAAATTGTAAATTGGATGGTAGTGGAAGGATGGATATACATTGTAACACACATGTTTCAGAATCATTTTTCAAATTAAAACAAAAGGGATTAAAAATAGCAAACCTAAATGTGCAACATATAATGCCTAAGATTGACGAGTTAAAACTACTTCTTCGGCATCATGATTCTGTCAATATTTTAGGCTTGTGTGAGACATTCCTTTCTGAAAATGTATCGGATAATGAACTTCATGTTAATGGATATAAATCCGAAAGAAAAGATAGAACTCATAAACAGGGAGGTGGTATTTTAGTATATATTAGTGATAAGATTCCATCAGTAGATTTGATCTTGAAAATAATTTAATAGAAAGTATTTGGCTAGAAATACGTTTTCCAAATAGCAAGCCATTTATTCTGTCTTTCATATATAGACCTCCTTATTCTTTACAATCTTGGATTGATACTTTTGAAGATCAGTATAGCGTTTCCTCAAAGGAAATTGAAGAAATATATATTCTAGGTGACATTAATATAAATTACTCTCCTACGGCTGGCTTTGACAATCAAAAATGGTCAGATTTTCTCATTAATCAAGGTCTTGTGCAATTAATCAACATGCCTACCAGAGTGACAATTTCAAGTTCTAAAATAATTGATCATATCTATACTACACATCCTGAAAATGTAATCGAAATAAATGTACCATTCATATGCATGAGTGATCATTATCCAGTATGTTTTATTAGGAAAATTAAACGACAAAATCAAGATTCGCTAAACGGTCATACAACTATTAATTACAGATCATTTGGCGAATTTGATGAACAATAATTTAAAAATGAGTTATATAATTCAGGAATAAATACTGCTGAAACACTCACTGATCCAAACACTTCACTTGCAAATTATACTCAGTGTTAAACTATGCTCTTTCTAAACATGCTCCTTTAAAACAGAGACGAATTAAACGCCCAAAACAGCCTGAATGGTACTCTGATAAAATTAAAGAGGCAAGAAAATTACGTGATAAGTTCAATAAAGCTAAAAAATGGCCATAATATAAAACATGGAGGAATAAAACTAACCATCTGATTACTTTAGGTAAGAAAAATTATTTTGCAAATGCAATTAAAGATAAAAAAAGACTCTAAATTTATTTGGTCGCATCTTAAATCAATATCTGCACAGACCAATCAAACTGTTATAAAATTACCACCAATTTTAAATATTAATAATGTTACAACTGAGGGGGAGAAAAATATAGCTGACGCTCTAAATGACCACTTTGTTAATATTGCTAATACAATAAATAAAACTCCAATATATGCAAATAACTACGCTGAATTACAAAAACGTATTGATAATAAATTAAAACAGGCAATATTTAAAATAGATTACATCTCGATTTTCGAAGTAAGGCTAATAATTGATAAATTAGATATAAATAAAGCAAAATGTATAGATGGTATTGGACCTCGTATTATAAAGCAGCATCGGATTGTATCATTAATGCTATCACTTCAATCATTAATAAATGCATAGATCAAGGCATATTTCCTGATCAGCTAAAAAAGGCATGCGTGTTACGAATACACAAAAATGGACCAAAAGATGACCCGAACAATTATAGACCTATCTCATTATTACCAACAATTTCCAAAATCTTTGAGAAGCATGTTGCTGCGCAACTGCACTCTTTCTTTCAGCAATTTAATATTTTGTACTCGGCTCAATCTGGATTCCGTAAAAATCATTCTTGCCAAACAGCACTTATTAACCTTGTTGATAGCTGGTTGAAACAAATTGATTCTGGAAACTTTCTTGGCAGTGTTTTCCTTGTCATGAGAAAGGCTTTTGATATGGTTATCATGAGCTACTATTATACAAACTGCATTTGTATCATTTTTCGACTTTAACAATACGTTGGTTTCAGTCATATCTGTCTAACAGGACACAAGTAGTCAGAGTTGGACAGTATCAATCTGAGGAGAGAATCAACAAATCAGGTGTCCCTCAGGGATCTATACTAGGACCACTTTTGTTCTTGATTTATGGAAATGATCTACCTTTAGCTTCCAAAGAAGCCTCAGTTGACATGTATGCTGATGACTCCACGCTACATACATCAGGGCTGGATGTGTCATCCATTGAGAATAAATTACAAACTGACCTAAATAGCATAAATAAATGGTCAACTATAAATAACATGGTTATAAATCCTACAAAAACAACATGTATGCTATTAGGTTCAAAATATAAAATAAACCATTCTCGAAAACTCACGCTTTCGATAGATAATTGCCTGATACAATCAGTGTCTTCTCAAAAACTTCTCGGAATTCCAATAGATCAACATCTCAAGTGGGATGTTCAGATAAGCAAAGTCTGTAATCATATATCGAGTAAATTCACTCTTTTAAGACGAATATCTAAATATTTGACACTTGATATGAAAAAGCTATTCTATAACGCATATTTAGTTCCAATATTTGATTATGGATCTATCCTTTGGAGTAATTGTACTAAATTAAATTTTACAAAGGTTGTTACTTTACAAAAAAGCATCGCACGCTGGATTTTGATGAACCCTTTACATACACCTTCTGCAAATCTTTTCAATGAGTTAAATTGGATGTCATTTGAAACAAGATGTAAATTTCAAGCAGGTGTTTTAGTTTGTAAAGCAATTCATAATCTTACACCAATATACATAAGTAAATTAATAAAATTTTCTGAAAATAGCAGATATAATTTAAGATCATGCATTAAACATGAAATTAAGCATCCTAGACCTAAATCCGAATATTTAAAACAATATTTTACCTATGTTGCCATGCGGACTTGGAATTCAATCCCAGAAAATATCCGGACTTCTGTTTCTATTTATGCTTTCAAATACAATTATAAATTATTTCTATTTCAAGATAACAGGTGTTCTGCTCAAATTAAGTTGTGTTAATAGTGAATACTTGTTTTGAATGCCAGCTTGAAACATAGTATTAATGTTACGTGCATGTATTCACTTGCTATTGTTTATAAGTTGCTGTTATTATCAGAAGGCCTCATGGAAGATAAGTGTTGTGCAATTGTTTGTATAATCTTAATGAGTTGTACCTTCATGGAATAAAGAATTTATTATTATTATTATATTATTATTATTATCTTCCATTATTTGGATATTAATATTTTAATTTGAACGCAATCATTTTACATATAAAACAATTTAGATTAAATTCAGATACACAGATGAAATATCAATAAAAAAATGAAATGAGGCCACAATAAAAATTGCCAGATATAATCACCATCCCCGAGTTGCCTTTCGACCAAAAAATTTCTTTAAAATGACAGCAATTTTGGATTAAAACATAAAAATAATAAAATTTCACATAATTTTATATCGGCCCGAGTTTCTATACAACCCCCATCCCCACCCCACATTGTTTTAACCTTGTTTTCTGATGGTATATACTAGCTATATAATTTATTATTTTTTGAAAAATCGAATAATCGAGCTGCGCTGTTCTCCAACAGCTCTTGTTCTCATTCTTGTTGCCATATTCCTTCTCTAAAACAACGTACACATTGTATTTTCTAACATTAGTGGCTTGAAATGTAATGTTATTTGGCTCAGCTGTGTCAAAAGGCGAGCTATAAGAGTCACTCCTATCCGTCCTATATGTCATCCAGTTTCACATATTGCTTTCAAATGATACAGTGTAAGACAGTGTCCCCATGATACAGTGTAAGACAGTGTCCCCTACATTAAACAAGGCTGCAGCTACCGCAATATATAGGACGATTTTATGCAGTTGCTGTTGACTTTAGCCTCACCCAATTGGTCAAAGAATACACACGACACGACAATATTCACGACCTATCCTTGACAACTAACGAGACATTTGTAAACAAAAGTAAATGCCATAACCAGGCAGTTCTTATAGGTAGGTATCGGACGGTGTTGGTGGAAAGTCCCTGTTACTTCTGGTGTTCCACAGGTTTCAGTACTTTGACCCATCTATATATACACGACCCTACAGGGTCTCTTTATCCACAAGTTCGACAGTTTGCGACATTTTGCTTCAACACACAGCACCAAACGCAAATGAACCACTGGTTTCATGAAAAAATCCCGGTTAAGTATCAATGCATCCGCGAGGCAGCACACAAGACACTGGTAAGGCGTCAGCTCGAGTATGCATCCACAGTATGAAGGACCCACACACGGCCTAACACACATAATATAGAAATGGCCATCAGATGGACCACACACAAATTATCTACATATGGAAGTGTCACTGCAATGAAGGACATACGTGGATGACGTACCATGGGGCAGAGGGGGACTGATGCCAGACTAATACTCCTTTATAAAATACTTCTCGGGCTTGTGGCTATCTCAACGTCCACATATATAAAGCAACCCTTACGAATGACATGTTATAGCCATCCCCTCTCCCTAACGCAGATACTTGCTATTAAATTTAATGTTTTAAACAAATATTCATTTTGTCCAGTGGAATAAACTGCCAGCAAACATAGTTATGGTGCCAACTCTGAATCAGTTCAATGTGGCAAAGAGTTATGTCCATTTTATGCCATAGACGAACACTGTTTTTGTCCTGCTTTTACTAACCACTCCTCTGTTAATTAACACTATCACCGTTATATCGATCGCACTATAAAACTATCCTCTACATTCCTGTCTATAAAACATGAACACTATAACGTTTTATCGATCTCACTCTCAAACTATCCTGTCTAATCACACTAGTACCATTTCTCACTAAGCTGCACAGACACGCACCTAGTAAGAAATAAGTTAAAATAAGACAACATTCAAGGTGGCCACATTTACAAACGAGAGAGTCCTGATTCGATCACATGATGACCTTGTCCAATGCAAATATTTGCAATAGCAACAGCATTATGTGAGATAAAAGATGTATGATAAGTTCAAAGCAGATTGCATATATTTTCCTTTACAAGACTTCTGTAAAAGTGTGACCCCGTAAAAACGAGGCCAAATTCGAGGCCAAATTTGATCCCAATATATAACATAGTTTATTAAAACAGTGCTGATTGGTTATTGATGTAGTTTTAAAAATCCCATCAAGACCTCTGACGTCACGACTTTCAACTGTTAGAATGTCATAAATATCCATGTCAGATAAGAAATAAAATATTTCCAGTGGTTGTATATTATGCGAGATCAAAACCTGGTATTTGGACTTGAAACAGATTTACGGGCCCTTGGTATATAAGACATTTAAAATTGCCATAAAATTTCAATAAACTTGGCGATCTTGGGCGACCTACACAAATCTTAGAGGGTCGATCAATTCCAAATATATTGTGATCAATTGTCATTAAACTGTTTCAAATATAGACTAAAATAGTATTTTATGAAGTTGCTGATGGATAGACATATTTGTGTTTTATGGTGCTAGTGTGTTCACAAAGAAAACTATGGGATTTTTTTAATAAATCAAGGGCAATATCTGGTGTATCGAACTTGTCCGAGCTCTCATGGCTATAAAGACACTGACCAAGTTTGGTAATGATCGGATATATAATGAAGGTGCTAGAGTGTTAACAACAAAAAGTCAAAGGCCAAATGACGGACAATCTGTTACAACGGCTTTAAATATGTTACAATGTTATGAAGTCACAAGTGTTATGGAACCTACTATGCATATTAAATTAGAAGTTTTTTCCTCAAAATAGTGCCACCAATAGTCAAGGAAGGAGAAAATAAAGGAAATAATAAACATATTAAAGACATTGATAAAATTGTCAACAGGCATATAATACCGGTGAGAATGGTATTTAGTAAAGAAAAAAAGCAATTGCTATGTACATTCTGTAGACACACTAACAGACAAAACAAAGAAACACAATTTAACCAAAATAATATTAAAGCTATTCCTGGATTCAGGCATGAATTGAAACATTTTTTTTAAAATAGGGATATCACTTGTTGGGGGTTAGCAGTATATTTTAAAAATTACATCAATTATGAAGTTATAGATATTGCCAGTATAATGATACTACTATCGATGTTCAATTATTTAAAATATTTTTTAAAGACTGGTATAAGCTCACTAAAACAAATTACAAATAAAGTAAAGGAACATCAAACAAAAAATGTATTAATTTGGCATGGGGATCTGACCAATCAAATAAAAAAAGGCAAAGATGTATCAACATGGATTGATGATAAGAACGTTTTTCTTTTAAATGACGGATCCCCTACGCGTTTATGTAAAAGTACGGGCAGCCTTACCAACATCGACCTTTCCTTATGTTCAATACCACTGTCTTTAACAACCCATTGGTCCGTGCTAAATGACAACTAGGGTTCAGGCAATTCAGGCAATTTCCCCATCTGTATTGCTATCCAGCTGTCATCTGAAAAAATCTCTCATGAATACTATAATCAAGATAAATTTAACTACAATAAAGCTGATTGGGACCTATTTAATATCAAAAACTTAAACCAGAAGAACTTGTCTCAAAAGACATTAATTCTTTTAATAATAACATAACTATTGCAATATTAAATATAGTCCATCAAAGTGTCCCAATGTACAACAATATGCCCTGGAAAAAAAAGTCCCATGGTGGAATTCTGCATGCAAAGAAGCAGTTAATAAACGGAAGTATATACTTAATAGACTAAACAAATATCCATCCGAAGGTATTTTGAAAAAGTTTAAGGAAGCAGAACAAGAATCAAAAACAATTATAGCTCAAGCAAAGAAAAACATTTGGGAGGAATCCATTGTTTAAAAGTAATAAACTACTTATGACATTATGGAACATATCCCATATTTACCATATCTCCCAATTTCCATATATACCCAATATTTAGTGAGTAACTTTTGAGGGAGACATGGGATGCGCTTGTAATTTTAGGCATCCTAGGTGTCCCTCAATTGCTAAAAAATCCTTCCTCAATATGTGATATACCTTCTTCATGTACCCATAAGGTAATAAGATCACTCCATATATATTACTGTGGAAAACAATTCAATAATTGATATAGGTATAACATGGGCTGACCGGTGGACACAATGGGGGCGATTTTTGAGTCGGATGACAACGCAGGCACAACTGTCCAGGATCAATCACATACTCTCATATATATAATGTAATAAAACTGCACTGTTTCATGGCCAAGTGGATCAGCTTGTAAGTTTTGTCAGCTGGGCTCGAAAACACTGACATTATTGAGCATATTCCATATCTACCATATCTCCCAAGTTCCATATAATACCCAATATGTAGTGAGTAAATCGGTCTGAATTGTTTGCCATTTACTTAGACGGTCGTTGAATTAGCTTTCTATCTGGTAATCAATACGGAGTTTTCTAAATTATATTGATTACTTTAATGCAAATTTAGGTCTTAGCTAGCATAGACGGTCGTCGTACTGGCTTTCTAGTACAGACCAACGAAATATCTGTTTTTTGCATGTATACATAATCGTCATCAATTTTTTCTGTTGTTCAATACACCCATCTTTTTAACATATCCTGCAGCATTACCCACATTGTATAAAATGTATAAACTACCCATGACAATATCATATCCCATATTTACTATACACCTCCTCATTAGGAGATATACCTCCTTCATGTACCTATAAGGTAATAAGATATATCTTGTTATTTCTAGGAAATAATCCACCTATGCTTTCATTATATCTAAAGCCTGCTCTAACCATTTTTATATCTATGTTGTAATATATGGGATAAAGAGTGAGTGGATACCACACTTAAACATTGAATACCCCATTGCACACATTAATATCTCTGACAAAAACTATGTATATATTTGATCATTGCCCTCACCAGTGTGGCCTCCACGTGGCTCTGTGTGGACAAGACGAAGGTCTCTAGACGGTATTACGAGAATTCGGATGTTGAGGACGGGTGCCTGACAAACCGCCCTGGGTATTTTTATCATTTTTATAACCTTTTATATGCAATATATTTTAAACATTTCAGTAAATTAAACAAGGGAGCAATGATTAGACAAAGTATGGATAATGTACATATATAATTATATTGGATAAAAAAATATATATATTAGCACCATGGCATGGAAAGATTATTTACTTTTAGTGATACAATAATACAATATCTTCCATACTCATTATGAAATGTTAAGGCACGAGTATCTTGAAATGTGACTGTTAATTATATTGCATATTTTTTTATTTTATATATAAGCACCATGGCATGGAAAGATTTACTTTTAGTGATATATTAATACCATATCTTCCTTAATCGTTATGAAATATTAAGGCACGAGTATCTTGCATGTGTTAATTATATTGCATTTTTTTTTTTATATATACTCGGTAAAAAAAGTTTTGGACCAGGGTATATAAAGTCATATAAAAATAAAACTAGTGGACAGAATTTAAGTATCGTTTTTTAGTAACCAAGGTCTACCCTACCCGGTTAATTTGGTACCAGAAACATTAAATTCCAAACAAGATTTGATTTTTAAAAAATATCGCGAACACACAAAGGGTCTGTAAAAAACGTTGTAAAGTCCATTAAAAGTAACAGTTACGACCACATTCGAGTAACCAATAAAAAGATTATTATTTTTTTGCAAACTTTCATTGTAAAGGATAATTATTTATGTTTCGTTTTCGGCCATACAAAGTGCAGGTAACCTGAGTTCATTATTGTCAAAGTTGAAAGCAAGGCACTAAGAACTATAGTATAGTTTTGTACTTGTCTAACTTACTTGGAAAGTCAGACGGAATTTACTTTACTTTGAATTGAAAGTGTAACTCATATATCAAAGTTATACAACTTTATAAACGGTATTGACAATAAGTTGGATGAACATAAATACACACTGTTTTGTACTTGTCTGACTTACTTGGAAAGTCAGACGGAATTTATTTTACTTTGAATTGAAAGTGTAAGTCATATATCAAAGTTATACAACTTTATAAACGGTATTGACAATAAGTACAACTTTATAAACGGTATTGACAATACGTTGGATGAACATAAATACACACAACATGTCCAACCAAAGGGAACCTGCACTTGTAAGGGAAATATCGTACGTGCCTGACGAGGCAGCCGTTGTAGTTGCTAAAGCCTCGTGATTGTACAATTGCTCCTAAGGTGATATGACAATATTCACAGCTTGATCACATTTGCTAAATTGTTCATAGACAATGTGATGTCATTATATAAAACAAAATGATTAATATGTCATAACTAAACATGTTATCAACTAAATTAAACAATAAACCAGATGCAGTGAAGACAAGGAGAATAATGCCTACGTAATAAGTAACAATCCATGTCTAAGGGAACTGAGAGGCAGTAAATTATCACAAATTGTACATCTTCATGCAAATACTCATCAAAAACATACCACAATCCTTTGGGAGTAGAATCGTGATTTACAGGAAAACTTCAGAAAGCCAGGAAATCTGCGAGCCAGTTGCCCCAACGCTAATTGAAACCTAGCATTTTTATTTTTTATTTATTTCTTTTTTTTGCGTAGGAGGGGAGGTAGGAAAAATCTACGCTCAGACCAGAAAGGCATCTTCTACCACCCTGACTTTCTTTAGCATTTACAGTCCAAGCTGATTCTAAACGCACAAACTACCCAAACCGGTAGTAACTGCCCATCCGGATGTGTATACAATGTAATTTGAAACAAAGTTGAAAGGAACAACCAAAACTATTAATCGTAATGCTTAAATTGTCGTAAACGCAATAGTGAGACTTGAATGTGATATGCACAATTGTCAAAAAGAAGCAGTGCTTACAAAGTTACATAGTACTACGTACTAAATGTGTGTTGCTTTAGAATTTAGAGAGTTTAACATCAACATTACAACAGGTTGAAGGCAAAATAGTTATCCAAAAACATATAAAGTAGTATGGCAAAACAGCATCTTATTAAAACTGAAACACAAGGACGTATCTAAGGGGAACATACCCCATGTTCCGCTAGTAGTCGTCGCATATTTACAATGCTATATAAGATCAACAAGTAGCCACACGTTCATTGTTGCCTACAACTCTTAAAAAATACTAAAAAACAAGTACGAAGTAAGTATGTACATGATGCATACGAGAAAGAGACGAGTAAAATAATGATATACGTGATGTATATGAGAGAAACATACCTCATGTTCCCCCGCACACACCATGCATACTAATTTGAACTGAGAGAAAGAAAGGACGTATCTAAGAAGAACATACCCCATGTTCCGTCCATTCGTCCTCGCATAGTTACAAATGTAGCAACAACATCAATGCTACTCAAAAGGACAATTATATAGCAAATACTGCTATGGGTTTGCCTTAACTGATTCGCGCATGACTTTATGCTACGACAAACTTCAGCGTCGAAGTTTGCCATGATCGGCGATCCCTAAGTAAAGAACGTTACTCCAAACAAAACCTGGTGAAGCTAATGCTTCATCTCTAACTTACCATAGTGTTTTGAATAATTAGCAGGCTTCTATTACTCCAAATGTTTTACAATTTATAGACCACGTTAAAAGTAGATATAAAAGTCGAACAATGTTACAAGAAATGTAACTTTCAAGGACCTATTTTTTTTTTTTTTTTTTTTTTTGTAGCATGTGCTTCAAATTGCTAAATGTTTAGAGATGTTCCAACATGCTTTCTACTATAGAACTAGACACCGACTGTAACTACAAGCTCCATCTTGAACTTTAGTTTGTTTTAGGTATAAGGCATGTTTATAGTTACTCCAAACAATTGATGATTTCAAGTCGAAAACCATGTGAACTAAAACTTCACGAAACGAGTTTGTGCCATAAGGACATTATTTGGCTCCAATGTTTCAATTTGGCTCTTTTTTTTTCTTTTTTTTTTTGGCGAAAGTAGTTGCGCAAAGAAAAAATAAGCCAGTGCAAGCCCTGAATGTGTTAATGAGATGACGGGATTCGAATGTATTTCCTGTATGCGGTAGACTTCCATCGACCCAAGGCCATGATCTTTTTTTCTGATATTCCCGACATAATGGCTTCAGTGCAAGCACCAATTCGGAAAATATGAGGTTTGTAGGACTTTGTTGACATTTTTGAAAACGCGAGTACTTTGGAAAAGTTATTTGAAAACGAGGCTCTAATCAGGGGCGTGTTGTTCTACGGACAAGTAGTGGCCCGGCTTGTTTCCCTCTTATGCTCATATATTGTTTGAGGTGTTTAACAGGGCAGTACTTGCTATTTGAACCTGAAATAATTTTTTTTTTTTTTTTACAGGAATCGGGTTGCTTTTAGATTTGAAATGATGTAAAGTTATGCAAACGCAACTTTTTGTAATTTGTTTGACAATGTACAGCGGGAAGGAGTTCACCTAATCGATTAAATCTATGGAAAGCGGTAAGGAAAATAGCCTGGTACATTATGCAGTCATAAATGTAGAAAATGTGTGTACATGCTTTAACCAATTTGCGAAAGTCAGGTAGGAGGATAGGTAAGCTTGAGTCTACTGATCTTGATCCTATTTTGCAACCCATTATCATTCTTTGAACTAAGAAAATCTGTGTAGAGTCTGGTTTGTTTGCTAGTTTGAGCATGAAAGCAATTGCAGATAAATGACTGTAAATAGTTGATGTTGCAAAAAACATGTTGTACAGAGAGGCAATTAAAAGCAGAATTGTAGAGACCGACGCAGGGCAAACTGTCTTCGGTGGGTTTTGTTGGTTGCAAAACCCCTCGAAGCGTTGAATATATCTGTTGTAAGCCTTCCTGGTTGAAATTGCAAGTGAAGAACTTATCATTTTGTGTTTTAGAGAAGTACTCCCTCTGGTGTTAAGTACAGTGGCACTGTCACGGGGTCTTCGCTTAGATATGTTGCGTGTTTATTTGCCTCTGTTATCTTTGTCAGAGGTGTCGGATTCTTACCGTTTTCCCTGTCACTGGGGTCCTCATTGGAAGCACTGTCCTCATCGTCGCTGGCATTGCCATCTGAATTTATTTCACTGTACTGACCCTCCGACAGTGCGTAACGTATGTTGTCATCCGACGATGATGTGTCAGAGGACGAGGGTTGTATTGTGTCCTCAATTTGACTCTTCTTGGCGGGTCCCTTGCCTTTGTCAGACAGTTCAGCGCGCCTTTTATGTGCGCTCTTGTGGAAGTTTACTGTGATGGGACGATATCCAGAGATGACATGAGGGATTCCCGCAGCTATGGGTCATCCGCAATCCTCCTTGCCAGAAGGCGACCTAGCTTGTCGGACTGTGTTTCATTCCGAGGCATGCTGAAAAAGTATTGTACTCAACAGGAAATATAATCAACAATGAATTTCCCGGTTAAGGTGAAGCATAGAGCATGCCTTTCATCGGACGACAAGGAACTGTGACCCATCAGTCCATAAGGTGTCAATATCTTAACTAATAATTGAATCCTAGTTCAAAATATAGGTATAAAATTATATATATATATATTTTTTTTTTTTTTTTTTTTTTTTTTTTTTATTTATTTTTTTTTTTTTTTTTTAGGCTTCACAACTAAGGCATCACAACCGGAAAAAGTTCCGAGCAATAGTCAATGCCTGTATGAAATTAAATTATATGTATTTAATATAATATTATACTATGTAGAACAATTACAATAGGTACATTGTTATTTGCTATTACAGTACTGATCACTGTAAATGTGAACACAGCCACGTTATTTGGGACGTAGATGTACGGTGTCTGTACGTAAATGTACGGTGTCTGGAACATTGACGTAATGTCTTGTTTGTTATGTTTTGGTGTTGTAACATAACGACTTTAACCAGTACACCGAAGTATGACGTGCACGCAGTGACTATCCAATACTTTACCTGGATAGATGACCTGGTTCACCGTCCCCACTCCTAAAGCAATGTCACAGTGGACACTGTCCTATTTCATAAATGCAATTCACGGTGAGCACAACGTCCTACATGTAAGGTACTATTCAAGGTAGGCAAACTGTCCTACTTCTAAGATAATACTCAAGGTGGTCACCGCCTCAACCCTAAGGAGCATTTAAAGCTGGCGCACTGTCCTGTATAGAAGATACTATTTAAAGAGGGCACACTGTCCCATGTATATGGTACTTTTGGAAGAGGGCACACTGTTCCATGTATATGGTACTTTGGGAAGAGGGCACACTGTCCCATGTATATGGTACTTTTGGAAAAGGGCACACTGTCCCGTGTATATGGTATTTTTGGAAGAGGGCACACTGTCCCGTGTATATGATACGTTTGGAAGAGAGCACACTGTCCCGTGTATATGGTACTGTTGGAAGAGAGCACACTATCCCGTGTATATGGTACTGTTGGAAGAGGGCACACTGTCCCATGTATATGGTACTTTTGGAAGAGGGCACACTGTCCCATGTATATGGTAGTTTTGGAGGAGGGCACACTGTCCCATGTATATGGTACTTTTGGAAGAGGGCACACTGTCCCATGTATATGGTACTTTTAGAAGAGGGCACACTGTCCCATGTATATGGTACTTTTGGAAGAGGGCACACTGCCCTGTGTATATGGTACTTTTGGAAGAGGGCACACTGTCCCATGTATATGGTACCTTTGGTGGGGACACACTGTCCCATGTATATGGTACTTTTGGAAGAGGGCACACTGTCCCATGTATATGGTACTTTTGGAAGAGGGCACACTGTCCCATGTATAGGTACTTTTGGAAGAGGGCACACTGCCCCATGTATATGGTACTTTTGGAGGGGGCACACTGTCCCATGTATATCGTACTGTTGGAAGAGGGCACACTGCACCATGTACTGTCCCATGTATATGGTACATTTGGAAGAGGGCACACTGCCCCCTGTGTATTATGGTACTTTTGGAAGAGGTCACACTGTCCCATGTATATGGTACTTTTGGAAGAGGGTACACTGTCCCATGTATATGGAACTTTTGGAAGAGGGCACACTGTCCCATGTATATGGTACTTTTGGAAGAGGGCACACTGTCCCATGTATATGGTACTGTTGGAAGAGGGCACACTGTCCCATGTATATGGTACTTTTTAAAGAGGGCACACTGTCCCATGTACAAGGTACGATTTAAAGTGAGCACACTGTCTCACTGGCGATATCTGATACAATGCTACGAGGAACAGTTTTATTTGTTCCAACCGTAGTCTACAATGATATTAGAGGTAATATTATACATCCGGCACACTGTTCCAATTAGAGATCACTGTCTTGAAAAGGAATAATATCATAAGAACGCATCATAAGAACGCACAAGCGCTATAATGCATATCTGACGATTGTTATGATCACTGTCTTGAAATAAAGTAATATGTTAAGCAAATGTGAAGAAGGAGGCACATGCGCTTTAATGCATATTGGACGATTGGTATGAAAATGTATAGTAATATGTAGATACAACTATGTTGTCGCATATTGGGCAATATAAATGATGTAAGTAACTAAACACTGACCTGAGTGGATATGGTATGTGTATACCAATGACCTGGACGTCAGCGTAACATACACGAATCTCAAGTACTGTTTAGTCTACTGCACCTGGTGAACTACTGTGTGACTATATCTCAAAAACGAAATAAATGAAGAAATTATAGAGAAGCATATAATTAGTCATAATTAAATGGCTAGGACATTATGATGTACATATATAGACAATTACATATACATTACACATATTCAATATTCAACTCACTTCGTGTCACAGCATATCATGTAAAACAACAATTGATTAGATTCCATACTAACTGGACCGAGCAACTAAAATATCTTGGGAAACGCGTTAATGCGAAATATATAATTGTGAGATACAACTTCACTTATTAGTTAGAAATGGATAATTTTAACCTTTTCTTCGCAGAAAGGATGGCTCCCCTGACTGATCTGAAATAGTAACGCATGCCAGAAGGTTCCTTGTTGTGTACACCATCAAAATGAATACATTTTGCGAGGAAACGAGAAGAGAAGTTTCTCCCAGAGTTTAACCAGAAGTGTATACAATTACTGGTTTGCAGAGCTTCCTAAAACAGCGAATTTGTCAAGGCAACACGGTCGTTATAAAATCTTCACATCTACAGCGTGGAAGGATTTCTGAAATTAAAACATTTTCCGCTCCCTCTTCAGTGCATTTCTTTGCAAGGGAGCAGATAGATGTCACTAATGTCTTTGGATATACAACCGGACTACAGAGGTCATTGCTACCAATATCTAAAAAAACAAACAAACTATGTTGGAATGTAAAAAGACCGGTATACTATCACGTTTATTCCACACGCTCTTAGGCAAATGTTGGTCGGAGATCACAGCACCCCAAATTCCCAGCCAGTGTACCTTTAACCGATCATTCAAATTAAGGTTTTGTAACCCCAGTGGTGTAGTCCAATTAGATAAACGTTGAATGAAATAATGGCATATTAATAACACATTCATGTTCAATTAGTCATGCATACACACTGGGCGATGGCTAACACAGTGCGAACTGCTGTGCTATAATTAGCCAATTAGCCGCGGTAAGCCGCTGTCTGAGATAATTCTAAAATTAGACCAATTGTGAAAAGTTATTTACACTGTGCTAATAATTCGGAGGAAGTGTACATATGATAAAAAGGTGCACTAGTATCCCCAGTTAGAACCAACTAATTCAGACGCCCTAATTTGTAGCTTAGTGTTACCATACTGCTTGAATATATATACTTCTAATACTGTATAATTTATGTATACGTTCTGTTGTCTGGCGAACACAAGCTCGTATACTTCGCATAAATACTCGATAAATCGATTAGTTTGTGTAGAACCAGGTAATACCTTCAATCGAAGACGATGTAAGGCGTAATATGCAACTAGTTCAAGAATGAAATAGATTAACAATAATGCAATATAGAGTAAAAGGCAGGAAGAAAAAGGTTGACAGACCTGACTCTCTCGCAGAAAAATGGCGTCTGTCTTCAATACCTCCCTAGAGGGATATCCATGACAAGGGATATTGGTCCCCGAATTGGTGATTGGCCAGCTTCACAGACATTAAGAGTGCATAATCGTCTGCTTAGCCTTGTCAGAGTACTGAGAGTACCAAACGCCCCGGCTCTCTGTCAAAACATAAATCCGTTTTCCTTATTTCAACAGAAAACCCTATTTGTTGATTGTTGATCTATTGTGAATTATCAACTGAGATAATAAGGGTTATGGTCGAATGTTAAGGTTCAGCGATCATTGTACGGGTTCGAACACTGCCATGGTCCAAAACTTTTTTTACAGAGTATATTAGCACCATGGCATGGAAAGATTTACTTTTAGTGATATCGTTATGAAATATTAAGGCACGAGTATCTTGCATGTGACTGTTAAATATATTGCATACTTTTTTTTTAATATATATTAGCACCATGGGCATTCGAACACTGCCATGGTCCAAAACTTTTTTTACAGAGTATATTAGCACCATGGCATGGAAAGATTTACTTTTAGTGATATCGTTATGAAATATTAAGGCACGAGTATCTTGCATGTGACTGTTAAATATATTGCGTACTTTTTTTAATATATATTAGCACCATGGGCATGGAAAGATTTACTTTTAGTGATGTTAGAATACCATACCTTCCATAATCGTTAAGAAATGTTAAGGCACGAGTATCTTGCAATGTGACTTTAACTCAACATGTTTCCCTGTTACTCCTAGATTTGGAAACGGGGTCAAAAGCCTGGGGATATGCGATGGCGCACCGTCGAACTGGTTCTAGTTTCTATTAGAATGATATTACTGAGGCAACTTAACCCGGGTTTAATTAACGCAAAGTTTGCAGCTGCAATTTCTGGTAAAAGAATGATAAATAAAATAGCAAATCAAAAAGATGATGTTCATGTTACATTAATAGCGACACAAACCTCCAATAAACAAATAGCGAACTTAAATACATAAAATTATATATAAGTGTCAAATGAGGTCTGTTTTTGGACGTGTTTCACTCACACGCACACTCATTTGAACGTTTTTGCACACAGGGCAACGTATATTTATGTAAAGAGTGTCTCGGGCTTGCCACGGAACTTTCATGTGAGCCGCCTTTGTAGTAATAGTTTGTGTGTCCGAAATATAACCAGCTGAGCTTGGAACCACATCCAATAAACTGTGAGAGAAACATATGGCTCCACTCCACACCGAATCAATACATGGGACTTGGTCAGTATCTAGACTGCATGCGTGAGGTAATTATGAGTACTGTTGCTGTAATCAAGTAATGTATCACATTAAAATCATACCCCACCCACTTCAAATGCACATCATTGATTCGTAATAACTAATCGTAATTAAATCTATTATTTTTCACTCGTCAAGAATGTCGGTCGCACAAGAATGTCGGTCGCATACAGCCTCACATAAAGTAACCTTACGTTAAGTTATTTATTTGTCACTTCGTCAAGAATGTCGGTTTCATACAACCTCTCGTAAGGTAACCTAATACATTTTTTATGTAAAAAATAATATATTGTCACTTGTCAAGAAATTTCGGTCGCAAACAATCTGACGTTAAAAAACCTTGTGTGACATAACTTGTTTGTAACTTGTCTAGAAGCTCGGTCGCTTTCAACCTTATACAACCTTATGCGAAATAACCTAACGTAAAATAATGTAAATTTGTCGCTCGTCAAGAATCTCAGAATGTCGGTCACATAGCACAGCACAGCACAGCACAGCACAGCATACAACCTTTTATCACATGGAACTGCTTGTATTCCGTATAATATACCCTTTACGTATTTTCTTTTCTTGCATACCGGACAAGGATATCCGTCATTTTACCGGGGCTAGATATTTCCATCTCACCCTAGGATCGAGATAAAATTCACGCGCGCCAACATCTGGTATGCAGGAAAACATGCAAAACGTCAATAGCTGGCGGCGTCAACGCACAACATTTCTCTGATATGCAAGAAAAAGAATCTACCATGGGTATTCGGTTCAGATAGGGAATTCCAACCCTCGGTATAAGTGTTTTAATCGGAACCTCGGCAGAGCCTCGGTTCCGATAAAAACACGTATACCTCGGATTGGAATTCCCTCTCTTCATAATATTAACCGTGTGTAATACAAGGCGAACGAATCAGTCGGTCGTTTAAGTGCAGTGTCAGTACGTTCGTCGAGTCAATATCCCGGAACACCCGTTTAGTCCGTGGAGTCCGTGGATATAGCAATGAATCGGCGATGTTGTGAGGGTAACAGTCCGCCGTATGTATATTCACCACAAGCAATAATGTGAAGTTTCTTGTCGTTTTTGAGCCATGTGATAGAAAGGATCTGACACTCGTTGTCATTTCATACAAAATTTTATTAAACTCGTCAAGGAATTTGTTATTAAAAGGGGGAATTGACCTATTCGAAAATTTAAGGGTACGCATAATGAACTATATATATTTGTAAATTTGAAGATATTTGCGATTTGAATCTGAATTTTATTTTGCCGTTATTTAAACATGTTTTTAATCATAACGTCTTAAATATGGCTATGTTTGACGTTTTTCATAAAAGTCCCGTTGTACCCAGTTTTCAACGTTTTTGACATTTTTAGAGTGTTAGGCTAGTCACATGTAATTACCTTTTATATCAAACTGTTCGTCTTGATGAGACCTTTCAACTGATATATAAATTATTTCATTTAAAATCTTATTTATATAATTTCCTATTTCTTTCACCGATTTTTTACTGTGAAATTTTAAGAAAAAACAAAGTTAAAGCCTTTTATCTTTTAAACGGCTTCATAAAAAACTGCACAATTTTAATATGTTTTAGGGAATTTAATTTCCTATCGGAGTATAAAATAAAATTTGCTAGTCATCGGAATATTTTTTTCAGTATTCTTATTTTATTAACCATAATACCCTTACGAAGAAGGCGTCTCTGTCGACGTCGCGTCGTAAATATAATATGTGTACAAATAACGACGTTGACGCAAACATTGGAAACAAACACTGGTACCCTAAATGATAATGATAAATACTGCTCCGTATTTTCTACTTCTTTTTCCGTCCGTATTTTTTCTCTTCTTTTCTAGAGTTTATGTGAAAACTCTAAATTTATTTATTTTCATGCATCATGTCTAATTCGCTCGAATCTCAAATTACCGCAATAACTATGGTCATGTATTTGGTATACCTCTAGGATAAAACAATAAGTTCAAGTTCATTTAAAAGTGTGTTTAATGTATATACAATTTCCAGGCAGCCGTCAATCATGCTAAATATCATAAGATATATGTGTTGTTATTAAACATGTAAACTTTTTTTTTATCCTACTGTGTATCATTACAGCGTATGTTGTCGTGAACTGTTTGTCCGTTTTCTCATAATTAGAGACTACTAATCGTTTGATTATTTATCAAAGCTTTTTTTAATAAAAAGTGTAGTGTCAGTCACCAACAAATAAAGGATAATGTATTAAAGTGTATAACATAGTACTATACTTCACATTTCGTTTACAATACACAGAATGCTTTGCTTATTATGCTTTTTGCTAACTGAAACAAAATTAAAATAAGCAGACGCTGCTTTATCAGAAGCAAAATATACTGAAAGGAAAAAGAAACGCATAATCAAAAAATTGCCTATACTACACTATTAGATACACCCTATTCCAGATATGTCTCAACGTGTTGTGTACAAAAAGGGGCTTCAACTAATTACAGAAAGGACAACTCTGTCATGTAGCAGACATTTAATCAAAGTATACTTTGTTACACGAAATTCATAAATGTTAAAATTTGGCTTGAAAAAGTCAAGCCATTTCAGTATTATGTTTAATGTTTTATTTAGCGATTGCAACGTTTAAATCCTAAGTTTGCTCACCTGCTTGAGCCAAATGCGCGTTTTGTCGATAATGAAACTTTAAAGGAGTAACCATTGGTGTGTTCGGTGCTGTTTAAACCTTCTTTCCGAAAGGACAGGCCTAACGTCGCCCTGTATCATTTGATTAGCAGTAGCATACTGAACATACAATATATAGCGGAAATACCCGTTATGCGTTTCTTTTTCCTTTCAGTATGTTGCTTTAAAAATCAGGTGACACTGTCGTGCAATAAAACACGTGTTTTACTTCCGCTCCCTTATTTTTTAATAGTTTTGTCTTTATATATTTACATAAATTTTGAATTAATACTTCATTTCTTCATCTTTCATTAGTTTTTGCACACAATATGACCTGTTTATGTGTCGAAGTGCCGTAATATTATTATTTATATTCTGAAAAAGCCAAGGTCTCATCGAACGTGAACTGGACAGTGTCGTTATTTGTATTCATACACGCTGTTGCAGACGAGTTTTCTGGTATCATACATAGAGCACGTGACTGTAACTCAAAAGATCCAGACGACAGTTGTTGCATCGTCCCACGTGGCTGTAATGGCAGCAACTTTATATCGTTGTGCGCATTCTGTGTAGACTTTGAATTTAAACTGTGTTCTCCTGAATATGTGATATATGTTGATCAGTTGTATATTTATATATTATTATTAATTCTGTAACATCTGTAATACTTATTTATGAGTATACTCACCCAGTGGGCACACGACGTCAAAGTGACGTTGGATATTGGTTGGATCTTGGTCGCGACGTCGGCGACCTAAATCCAACGTCTATCCGACGTTAGAAATCCGACGTCAGGACAACGTCATGATACGACGTTGTAACGACGTTGGATTTCGGTCGCACATATGACAACACAAATGTAGTCGTGAAAACCTTTTTCACATGATGTTTTCTACATTCCATTGACGAACAGAGTTACGAACTGAGTTTTTCTATCAAAATTGTTTCGAAACTTTATTACTCCCCTTTGCCGCTCACTCTCGGATCCGCTAGGTGTCGTTAATTTCTGGCGGAAAATAATATGACGCGTTCACTTCGCGCATATGCGCATAATATATTTGAACATTGTATGTGAGTTTCGCGTAGAAAAGTGCAACAAAACAATAATTGCTTCAACCAGTAAGATTTATTTCTTCAGTGTTTTATTTAAACACTTGCAATATTCCGTTTTAAACTTTTAAATTATTATTCGAAAACTCGCAGTCTAGCTCTGCATATTTGAAAGTGGCGGAAACAAGAAAGCTGAGAAGAAACAAACAATTAAAGTGTTCATTCACACAACGAACAACGATAATTTGTGCAGGATTTTTAATTGAAGGTATTTATTTATTCGTTATATACAGATATTTCGATGCATATTTCGTTCTGCTCTGTATTGGTTGATTTATTTACACATTTTATATGCATGTTTCATGACTCGGCCTCAGTCGGATTCGAACTCGGAATAAATCGGAGCCTTTTCCCCTTCTTTACTAGGGCACTTTATAGGGCGTCTTCCCCTCCCAAAATTTCGTTAAAATCATTCAGCTTTCCCCTGTATTGGACATTACACCAGGTCTTTCCTTCCCCTTTTGCTACTTTCCATGCTCGTTTCCATCAAATTTGGGGGCCTGGGCCCCTTCCCCTGATTTGGAAAAGAGCCTTATATAGCTGCATGTTATCATTGAAAGTCTGCATGAAGTTGTGCACATTGTGTTAGTCCAAATTATTTAGACATACGCATGCTTCTGCAATGAAAACTTTATTTGAATTGAATGTTGTTTGAACGACTCATCAACACAGTACAGGTTATTTAGAGCCGCCCCAGAGAGAGGGGAAGGATACATAGGAATCCGGGAACCTGCCCTTCTCTTATTATCGAATAGATTCCTATGGTTCTTTAACGTGCTTGGATCATAGACCGATACACGGGACCGCCCGGTTTACGTCCCCATCCAATGGACGAGGCTAAGGAAAAGTGTCTTGCCCAAGAACACACCGACGGAATTCAGTGGCAGCACGGAGGATTGAACCCGGGGCCTCCGGTTACAAATCCGCCACGCCACCGACTGCGCCACGCCAACCCTCTAAAACTTTATTTGAGGAATTTTAAAAATTATTGCTGACCATAATTTAACAAGCTCAGCCTTTCACCTTTCTAAATTTATAAATATTTCCAATAAAAATATATTTTTAACGATTCACAGGACCAGTTGAGAAATTATTTTTAAAGAGTGTATTAATCGCATAATTTAAAATCAGGTTATTTGTTAGTTGTTTGTACGAAGCCCATCAGGTGACATGCAGAAAAAATAATTTAAAGCGTTCGCACGCTCTAGCTACAGTGTGCGAACGCTATAGCTATAGTGTCAGGGATCAAAGGGGTGCGAGGTAGTACTGGTTTTTACGGACCAGTACGTGGACCTTAAGGGGTACTGGTCCGTGTCAGTCAGTACTGGTCCGTATAATAAATATCCATAAAATCAGAACAAAAATCATTCTAACATATATAAAATTCATTCATTGCTTTAATAGAGCTGCTGACTATTTCGGTTCATTGACGGTTAATATATTTATGTTCCATTTACAGCAATGTCTTGGGTCGGTGCAGTATGGTTAGAGGCGAAACAGGAGGAGGAAGGGGTTGTGCCAGCCAGTTGGATAGCAGATGGCGCGGTGTGCTGGCCGAAAGTGACGGATGCCCAAAAGGCCATGAGGACAAGGAGACAGCCTAATGATGGAAAAACCAAGTGATCAAGGAAAAAATGAGATCAGGTATATTCATTATTGGTATATTGATATATTGCGGTTTTGATTGCACTGTAGGTAATTCAGTGTCTACTCGGTAGATATAAATATATATACCTATATTTTTTTCCTATATTTTAGGTCTGTCCTATACTTACTGGCCTATATTTTGTTGAGAAACACCTAAATGTTTGAATTTCTGTGACATATCGAGGTTCAAGTCATATCTACAGGGCTCGACGCTAACTTTTGGATGCAAAATTTTAAATGACAAAATCTTTTGTTTGGAACAACATTCTATAGTGTTTTGATATTTCATCTATAACACATAAGTTGAATATTCATACATCATCATATAAAGATATATTTCTAAACTATGGTCAAATTGTCACTTGCCCTGGATAGTGGATATTTAGTGAGGACAAGTATATTTAGACACTCACTTGCCCCAAAATTATACTGTGTACATATTATACGCTTTACCTAAAATATTGCTCCTGCACATATAATTTTCAAATTAAGTGGAAAATTTAGTTAATGTCAAGCCGTGATGTAAGTGTTGTGGTCTGCACTAAGTCAGTCCTCCGTTCTAGCAAATGATATGTCTACCAAGTCCGTCTATGTCTTTCTTATGTAAACTTAAGTGTCTTGATGAAAATGATGAGCTGATGCAATAAAAGGTTCTATTCGTTACCTCTGTGCGGGCTCTGTGAAATGAAGAATAAGACAGTTGCTCCGTCCTGGCATGTCGTAAAAGACGAATAATCGGGTTTTGACCGAATACATGAATGTATTTCCTATATTTGTTTTAAACTTGTCCTATATTCCTACATTTTCAGCATAATTTTGACACCCTTGTGATTACAAAAAATGCCAGTTGGCTATAGATATAGTATAGTATGTTGATCTTATTAGTAACTCTATCGAGTACGGCTTTCTTTTTCAGACATCAGGAACGAATGCGAAGAGTGTGAACAAACAACTACAGTGGAAACTGAAGATGAGGACACACAGGACAAGGGGAGAGCCAGAGTCTTTCTAGACCAAAGTGTCCCTTAAGTCTTTTACAGTGTTACTGGTAGGCCATTGTTAAAGCTCATCAGTCATAACATTTACACTTATAGAATTCAATATTACTTAAGTATGGCATGTGATTTTGTTGTATGATGGGTATCTTTTTGGTGTCATCTGTTGCTAACATTAACACTAACTTCAAAGAATACATGCTGCGATGCAGGCTAAATCTAAGATTTTTGAGAATGTTCGTACTTCAGTTTTGGTGGATTTAAACAATTTGAAATTTAGTGGCCTGCATTTCAGTTTGCTCCATATGTAAACATTTAAATAAAAGTATATAAATTATACCATAATAGTACAATCTACACTAGTTGTAATTCTTCATTCTGCCTTCAGCCTTCTGCATGTAATCTCCTTTCTTATCTCATTCTTTCATATATATTTTTACAGAAAGCGTGATGAAAGGGAATGCCACCAGGCCCACCACGGAGCATGAGATTAATTTGGCATTGGGCCACTGCCTGAAGTATGCTCCCGACAGACTTGGCGGGGGTGGAAGGAAAAAACTGACACAGAATTAATTGTAGAACAAAATAAACTGCCTGCCGACAAATATTGCCTGCACAGTGCATGCATCTAGATTTGAAGCACCGACATAAACGACGTTATTCTGCAGAGTATACAGAAGAGATGGAACATTCATTTTCAAACAGTCTAGGGTTTGTCTAAAGATGTTATCTCTAAGGTGACGTTACCACTCCATCAGACCACTTTCCTGAAAAGATATCGTTGAATTATGGCTAAGCATGCGTTACTAAACAAATAACACGACCTATAATACAAGGAATGTGTCTGATGAATGCCTCCAGTGCAATATCGATCGTCATGTGCTTCTCTGGAAATGATCAGCATAACAGTTTAAGTAAAGACAAACGTAAGAAATTGATATTACATTTAAAAAACACACTTGTCATAGCTAATGTAATACGTCCTTTAAAGTTTAAAGACAATCCGTCAATATGTGAGCGGAGTTGGACACATATGGAGCGTCGTTTTATTATTTATTCACCGGTAATGGATAAATATTCATAAACGAATGTTATGGATATCTATCCATAAACGAATTATAGATATAGATCTTTCCGTTATAGATATACAAAAAGCTAATACAATATATTATTTATGGATATCATTAATTATTTATAGATATCTTAAATCGATTGAGGGATATGCATATTTCAATAACTGAAATTATAAATGCACCATCAGTTATGGTTGTATTATATTTTAATTTAAGAAATCCATATTTCATTTAAATATTTATTTCCATAAATCGAATTGTATGTATCTGTAAATGACTTATGGATATATATGATCGTGAATTAATGATAGCACTTGCACGCGGTCGTATTTCATTGACTGCTGGTCAATTTTCTGGTGTTATGAAATGTATATAGTTATTTTTGATAAACATAAACATTTGTTTGAATGGTGTTTAACTACAAGTTTAGCACATGTTAGGCCATATATGAAAGTCGATTATATTGTGGTAGAGGCAGACCACCCCGTCTTTCCTGGGTAAAACCAGCACTGTATACATATCTTTCTCACTAGCCAGAGCTTTTAGTAAACAAACAAGAACTTTCTTACATGTCTTGTGATCACATCTGGTGATTTTTCAAGTGGAAAGCTAGTTTTTCTATACGAAAATTCCACTGCTGCATTATCCATACTTGATGTGAAGTTGCAGCTCATCATTAATATGTGACATTTTAACATTGATGTCAATGGGGAAAATAATTGGTGGTCAATGGGGAAACTAATTGGTGGTTTCATACCTGTAAAGCTATTGTTAATCCCTTCATTTCAAATCTGATTTGAGGTAATAAACAATATTTTATTTTATTTTTTGAATGGTGTCTTACGTAAGTTTTTCGGTGGATTATTTGTTTTAATACACGTTAGAATTTTGATTTGTATAAGCTGTTACGTAATAGTCAGGGTCGTGGTTACTAATGACATTACATGTTTCAGAATGTGTTTGTTTGTATTGTGTTTTACGTCATTTTCAACACATGTACGGTTATTTATTGTATACTTTCATATTGTCCCGTTTAGTTTGCATTGAGCTAAGTGTGCAATATTCTACGATATTGCACAAATTGATATTGCACGGGAACATTTGCTCGTGCTTGCTAAGAGCCGCGAAATAGAAATAAGGAACTACTTTCAAATAAAAATAAAGGAATCCTTCCTATAGTGTCAACAAAAAAATACGTGTTTTTTTTCAACCTTTTATGGCAAAAATTGATAAAATAATTCAAATGGTCACTCACCCACTGTTTTTAACGTTATCGAATGGTAAACAAACTTTAGAAATTCGCTTGATGTTTTTAATGACGTCACCCGACGTCTACGTCGTTTTCGCGCAAAATAATCATCAACACAAAATGAAACTGAATGGCAAGATAGGAATTCCATCAAAAGCTATAAAAATAACACAAATACAATGAAAAGTAATAGTCATACAATTAACATTGATCAAAAACAATATGAAAGTATACAATAAAAAGGTTATTGAATTTGTATGGCTAAATATTACTTGGAACTTGTTGTTTTGGCGCAGGACGACTCGCAAGCTCGTCGTCCTTTGCCAAAACAACTCGTTCCAAGTAATATTTAGCCATACAAATTCAATAACCTATAATATGACGGTCGATGTTTTGTGGTGGAGGCACACCACCCACTTTTCCTGGGTAGAACCAGTATTGTACACCTCCCGCCATCCGTAAGAATCTACACTCCCTCACTTACAAGTCGCACTCCCAGTGGGATTCGAACCCGTAGCGGTGAGAGTCGAAGGTTTACAACGCAACGTCGTTAATTAACCATTCGGCAACGGAGACATATTTAGAATGTGTATAAATGAGTTACGTATTCCGATACTTGGTGATAAACTCTTAAAATTACATTATATTGTATGTTCTACTAAAATGGTATTGTTGATATTCCAATGGACTACATGTTGTTATGTATACTGAAAAAATATATTAGTGTTATATGTAATTTTGTAGCACGGTCACTGAAATTCCCTTTGTATTTGCACATGTGTAAATTGTTTTATTAATAAATAGAACATCATTTACGGTGAATTATAGTGTAATATATCACGGTTTGGAGTTCAATTGTAAACAATAATTTCATGAGCCCGAAGGGTGAAATTATTGTTGACAATTGAACGAGAAAGCGTGATATAAAACAAGATAATTCACCGTAAACGAGGTTATATTTCTATTCTATAATACCCCTAAAATGTGAAAATAAGCACACATCTGAAATCTTTCGCATTGCTTAGCTTACTCTCCTAACGTTGCAAACGTTACAGTGAATATCTTCCACATTGCCTTGCTTATTCTCCTAACGTTTTGCAAACGTTACAGTGAATATCTTTCGCATTGCCTTGCTTATTCTCCGAACGTTACAAACGTTACAGTGATATCTTTCGCATTGCCTTGCTTATCCTCCGAACGTTGCAGATGTTACAGTGATATATCGTTGAATATAACGAGATATTTCAAACTAGGCTGTATAGTGCTGGTGTATTAGAAAATAACACTCTGTCAGAATAAATGGTGTACTCTAAATACCAGTTATCGGAAGTTAGAGTATGGCAGACACATGAAATAGACATGCTACAAATCAATTAGAGTTTGGTCTCATCTCGTTGGGTAATCTAAACACATCTGTGGGTACGCCAATATCAATATTTAAATCAACCAACTCGACGAGACCATACTCTATGTAGGTATTATACCACTAATTATTGCTATAGACTTATATATAGAGAGGGAGCGATGCATCTGCCAAACGTGATGAAAATTTTTCATTGTTTATCTTGGCCAAGTTGGCGCCATTTTGTTCATTTCTTGTAGAAGTACTATTCATAGTGTAAACACAACTCGGCTTGGGTCAGTTGAATGGAATGAATTAGTTTGTCGTTGCCCCGTGGGGTTCTATTCGGTTGTTGTACTGTGTGTCTATACAATGAATAAATGTATTTAAATGTGTTAAGATTATCTGTGTTCACTATCCAACGTCTATCTAACGTCGTAATTTGACGTTGTATCAACGTCAGAATATGACGTCTACCTGACTTTCATTTTCAACCATAATCCAACGTCGGGATTTGACGTTGTATCAACGTCAGAATATGACGTCTACCTGACTTTCATTTTCAACCATAATCCAACGTCAATCCAACGTCGGGATTTGACGTTGTATCAACGTCAGAGTCCAACGTCAATCCAACGTCGGGGTTTGACGTTGTATCAACGTCGGAATATGACGTCTACCTGACTTTCATTTTCAACCAAAATCCAACGTCAATCCAACGTCATAGCCCAACGTTGGATACAACGTCACATTGACGTCATGTGCCCACTGGGCATATATTGGTTAGAAATATATACACCGCATTGCTAGATAGATTGTATATAGTCGTCTTCTGGAGTACACACGTTTAAATTCTATTTGATGATTTGTTACACAGTTTCTTATGCTATTCGTATGTATTTCCTAAGTGAAATTACGAATTTGGAACTGGAATTCATGTGTATACTCATTACAAAGAGTACATGATAATGTTTTAATGGGACACAAGACAATTTACAATAATTATTTTCACTTCGATTTATCAATTCAGTATCAGTTTGACGTTATATCTGCTGGCATATATTAATATAATACAATTTGGAGTTTTCATTATTTCTTCGTTATTCAACCGTAGCCTAAAATATTATCGCTACACTATAATCTACGGTGTCCTGTTAGGGCCATGTTACCATCGCATCTTACCATCGATAGTAAGATGTGATGGTCGATGGTAAGATGCGATGGTCGATGGTCCATCTTACCATCGACCATCGCATCTTACCATCGCATCTTACCATCGATCTAGGTCGATGCTCGGTGGTAAGGTGCGATGGTAAGTTGTCCCTAACAGGACACCGTAATAATCAGCAATTAGTAGTAAACAAACTATTTACTTTGACATGAACTAATTAATAATTATTTATAATGGTTTGCAGATATGCAGGTTATGTAGAAAAACTAACGGGATGCCACGAGTTTAAAACATCAAAATTGCCGAGTGTCCCTTTAAGTTATAAATTAAGCAATTTTTAACACAAATTCACATTAATGTACAACATTAATAGTTAAGAAACGAGTTATCATCCAATAAAACATTGTACAAACACACAACAATAAACCAGATCAGGCTTTTATTTAAGAGGCGTTATGTCGTAAATATTTGTTGAATATAGAAAACAATTACAGTCTGTTTCAAATAGATCGAATGTCTCCTCCAGCTGAAACTGGAATTCCATATGCTGACCTGGTGTTGCTGTGGTGTTGTTACTCAGATGTTTAAGAGTTATCATATTTTCATCCGCAGTCGCCTTGAGACAAGTTTTTTCGATAAATGGACCAATATGTCTTTCCTGTTTATTAATAGTCTTAAAGCTAATGGCTGGTATGCAATAAATGCACTTATACAATTTAAATGCATACTTTAATTATATTCTGCTTTCATATTATGCATGCGTATATAATGTATAAATACTATTTGTATTACTCATATTAGTATTATATTGTAATGCATGTGTTATACTCTTGTTGACATCTTTGAAACAATACATGGATTGGATAGGCGAAACCGCTAGCTTTTGAAAAATCACGAACAACTCATTACTGTCTGTTTTCACGTACATATATTTAATCACATATATTTAATATAAGTTATATTTCAGTCAATGAAAATGACGAATTGCTAAAAACCTTCAGCAATTTATATTGAGTAACATGTACAGTCCATCTAGACGGTAACTATAAATAATATACGAAGAGGTAATTATCACAAAATAATTGTTATTTTCATGACGCGACGTCTTTTTCGAAGGGTATTATGGTTAATAAAACAAGAATACTGAAAAAAATATTCCGATGACTAGCAAATTTTATTTTATACTCCGATAGGATATTAAATTCCTTAAAACATATTAAAATTGTGCAGTTTTTTTATGAAGCCGTTTATAAGATAAAAGGCTTTAACTTTGTTTTTTCTTAAAATTTCACGGTAAAAAATCGGTGAAAGAAAAAGGAAATTATATAAATATTATTTTATGTCTTATTGTAAATGAAATAATTTATATATCATTTGAAAGGTCTCATCAAGACGAATAGTTTGATATAAAAAGTAATTACATGTGACTAGCCTAACACTCTAAAACTGTCAAAAACGTTGAAAACTTGGTACAACGGGACTTTTATGAAAAACTTCAAACATAGCCATATCTGAGACGTTATTATTAAAAACATGTTTAAATAACGGCAAAACAAAATTCAGATTCAAATCGCAAATATCTTCAAATTTACAAATATATATAGTTCATATGCGTACCCTTAAATTTTCGAATAGGTCAATTCCCCCTTAAGCTCACCGTAGGCTCGCTTAATAACAAATTCCTGAACTCGTTTAATAAAATTTTGTTTGAAATGACAACTCATGTCAGATCCTCTATGTGTAAGATAAGCTTACGTAAAATAATGTATTTCTCACTCGTTAAGTAGGTCGGTGGCCTACTGCCTTACATAAAATAAGCTTACGTAAAATAATTTATTTCTCACTCGTTAAGTATGTCGGTGGCCTACTGCCTTATAAAATAAGCTTACGAATCCTTAACGAATCCAGAGGAAATATTTTCTTTTTCTTTTTATTTCCTTCTTTAAGCACCTGTACTATTTGTCCCTTTGTTATCATGCGCATTTCATTTTCCCCGTCTGTGTCTTGGCAGCCCTGTGTTGTACTGGCAAGTCCTCGTCGTATGTCCGTATCCTCTCTACGCTCAGTAGCCAGCGTTTTCACTAAACGCATTATTTCTATAACATGACATTTTACAAACAAGGCCCATCTGGGTGTGGTGAGGGTCGCGGCTTTCGACATGTACACTTTTCAGGATGTAGGTTTGTGGTGATACTCATACTCGCGTTCTATTTATATTTCCACCAAGTGTCAGTGTATTGTCTTAAACGACAATTAAACCAAAACGAGTCTCTATACTCACAGATAACTTTCCCATTTACTAAGATACCAGCATCAGCCAAGTATAGGCACAATGTTACATTTACTAATCATATCTTATGTGTACTAACATTGGCCATCCTGACCTATTGGATATTACTGATGATAATAATATTATCAGGAGATGTACATCCTAATCCAGGCCCGAGTTATTCTATAAATGTGTCCACGGCAAGCTATGAAAGCTCTTCTGTATCCTTAGATATCATCGGAAGTAGTCTTAGTATTTTACATATGAACATCCAGAGCCTCAAACCTAAAATTGACCTACTACAGGCAGAAATGCAGCCATACGATATACTAGTATTCACCGAAACCTGGCTCTCACCTTTAATACCAAATGACGAAATAGCTATTCCCAACTTTCATAAGCCATACAGACTTGACAGAAAAGACAGAATTGGTGGTGGGGTTATAATATACTTACGTGACCATCTTCTTGGCTCCATACGTAATGATTTGCTATTACCTGGAATCGAAGCACTATGGGTCGAACTGACAATGTCGAATAAAAAACTCCCTTACAGGGATCTTATTGAAGAGAGTATCGAAAGAGCTTTTAATACCAATATAAAAGCAATTGTCATCACTGGAGATTTTTATTGCAATGTCCTTAACACAAACGACAACAGGATCAACAATATTATTAATTCATATGGGTTTAACCAACTTATTACTGAACCTACGCATTTTTCAGAATCGAATTCTTCGTTATTAGACCTATTTATTGTCAAAAACAATAATAATGTTATAACTAGTTTTGTCGGAGACCCATTTATTCCAAATCTCGTACGTTACCATTGCCCGATTGTGATAGTTCTGAATCTGACAAAGCCAATGTCACATAGCTTTAAACGTAAAGTTTGGAAATATGACCGAGGTGACTATAACGCATTTCGGAATATCTTACGAAATACTGATTGGAACGTTCTATTTAATTCCGAAAACTTAGATGACATTGCATTGTCTCTGAGTAACATCATTTTAGAAGCAGCGAACAGTACTATACCTAGCAAGATCGTCACTATCCGTCCTTGTGAAATCCCCTGGCTATATAGCAGCGTACGCAAACTTATAAGACAAAGAAAGCGTCTTCACAAACGTGCAAAAAAGTCAAACTCCGATTCCCACTGGAGCGATTTAAAAAAAAAAGAGAAACGAAGTAACCAAAGACATTCGTAAAGCTAAAGCCGATTATTACAACGCATTAACCGATAAACTTAACAGTTCGCAAACAAACAGAAAAAATTGGTTTAAACTAGCATATCTCTACAACGCAATCTGTAAAGCTCTAGACGAAGGGAAAGAAATCCGAGTAGTATTTGTGACATATCCAAAGCCTTCGATCGGGTTTGGCATGAAGGCCTACTATTCAAACTTAAAGCAATCGGCGTAACTGGAAAATACCGTGATTGGTTCTCTTCATACTTATCTAACAGACAGCAACGCCTCGTTCTTAACAATGTAACATCAAATTGGAAGAAAACCACAGCCGGTGTTCCGCAAGGGTCTATTTTAGGTCCGATACTCTTCTTGATTTACATCAACGATATGTTTACCGAAATCGACTCTAACATACGGCTATTTGCTGATGACACCAGTTTACACTTGATTGTTGATAACCCTACTTTAGCAGCGAACACCTTAAACGATGACCTAGATAAAATCAATTCCTGGTCCAAGCAATGGTTGGTGGATTTTAACCCTTCCAAAACAAAATCTCTTACAATTTCTAGGAAAATTTCCGTTCAGCACATCCTACTCTACTCATGAACAATGTTAATATACAGGATGTCAAACAACATAAACACTTAGGCGTAACAATATCCAACGACGGCAAATGGCAAGATAATATTGCATCTATCACTAACCAAACGTGGCAACGTATTGGTATTCTTCGAAGCCTGAGATTCATTCTTAATCGCAAAACATTAGAACACATATACATTTCCTTCCTAAGACCGTTATTAGAATATGGTGATGTTGTCTGGTGCAACTTCACTCAAGAACAACGTAATTTCATTGAAGCCATTCAAATCGAAGCAGCACGAATCATTACTGGCGCGACAAAACTGTGTAGTATAGCTAAATTGTATGACGAAACAAAATGGGAAACTCTTGATACTCGATGCAAAAAACACAAACTTATTCTATTTTACAAAATGAAAAATAATCTTACCCCAAACTTCCTGTCAGAACTTGTTCCCCTCGACGTCAATGATCGATCAACTTATAATTTAAGAACTAGTCAGAATACGCAAATCATGCACGCACGAACGAGTCTCTATAGAGACTCATTCTTACCTTCTGTTATCCGTGACTGGAATGAATTGCCCCAAAGTGTAAGAGACGGTGAAACACTAATCAGCTTTAAAACCTGTCTTAAGGTCAGAGACAAACCACCTTCTTATTTTCTCACTGGAGACAGAAAAGCTCAAATCCTACATACACGACTTAGTTTAGAATGCAGCGCGCTTAATGAACATCTTTTTAAGAAATCAATAATAGACAGTCCTTTATGTACATGTGGCACGCCAGAAACAACAAATAATTTCCTACTAGTATGTCCAAACTTCGCGGAACAAAGACGAACGCACCTATCAAACTTACCATGTCCTCGGTCTTAGCACAATCTCCTTTTTGGTTCTTTAGAACTTTCTTATCAATTAAACGCAGATTTATTTAAGAGTGTACAGAACTATATAATTTCCACCCGCAGATTTGCATCCTTATTCTAAAATAAGAGACCAGTCAGTGCAGCGGGGGCTGTTGGGGGTACACCGGTGTTGATTGTATGCGCATGTATTTACATGAGTTTTTCGTGTTCTGTTTTTCTAACCATTTATTTTCTCCTCGTTTTCCTCGTAACAACTTTCTTAAAATAGCAGAATATGTAGCTCCTGTACGTTCTCATTTTGGTGCTCAGCTATACGTACTCAGCTACCATTCTGATTCCTTATCCTTGATTATTTATTCTGCTTTATTTTCTTACTTTTCATGATTAAAATATTTATGTTACTTAGCCATATCAAAATGTGACTTCTCTGAAAGGAGATGAATTTATATAAGCTTTGATAAGCTTGTTTTCAGATCCTTACTATTATAATGTGTATATAATATATGTGAACATTATGAAATAAATATTGTTTAAACCAAAATAAGCTTATGTAACATAATTTATTTGTCACTTGTCAAGAATGTCGGTTGCGTACAACCTTATGTAAAATGTATAACTTTACGAAAAATAATTTATTTTTCAAAAATGTCGGTCGAGTACGCTTGTCTTCTCTCGTCATTTTAGACATATTGTAAAAGCGTTTTGTTTTGTAATTTTATGACAGTTGTCGAGAATGTGTGAAACTATTGTACTGAATATATTATTAAAATATAAATTCTCCGTATTGACTTTACTTGACTTGGTTTGACTATTGACTTGACTAGACTTGATTTGACTCAACTGCAAAATCTACATAACTTGTTGATGACTTACCAAAACTTGATTTGACTTGAACTTGACTTAGACTTGACTTTAACTACACTTGACTTGAACTTGACTTAGACTTGACTTGAAATTGACGTGAATGTGTGACACTATTATATTGAATTTAGTTAATTTCGGATCAATATACTTAGTAAATTGTATATGGATACATTTTCACTTTGGTGTTGACTTGACTTGACTTGAATATTGTTATGACTCGTCTAGACTATAATTAACTAGAATGGACTTGACTTGACTGGACTGACTCAGCTGCTGAAATTCTGCACAACTTGTTTATGACTTGACTCACCATAACGTCCTTATTACTTGACTCACCATAACTTGACTTGACTCAACTTGACTTGAATTTGACTTGACTTACATACATGGTAATTTAAATAGGAAACCATTTTTTGGAGAAAACATAACGCTCAATATAGAATTACACACAATACTGATAATTCCTTTACCAAAGAAGGAGTTATTAAAGATACACCTTTGTCGTCTCTGTGCAATCCTATACATTTTCAAATTGACTAGATCTCAATTTCTCGAATCCTGACGTTGTCATAATTTACGCTATAATTTCACAAACAGTCGAAAATATTTCAGTCGCATGTCGCGGAACGTTTTTCCTTCAATGTCTCACTAAACAGTTATTTCCCTTGTCGGTCATGGTAGGAACTTTCAGGCGCTTAAAAAAAAGATCTGTTTTATTCGGTTCTTGTTTATTTCTTCAAATGTGCAAATAGTTTCTCTGTTTTTGTTGCAGGTGACAAGAATGGGACAAGTTCATGATTTCATACAGGTTTGGATATGCCTGAATGTTTCTGAGCCCAGATCTGAGAATCTAATACCGGGTAGTGATACACTTGGACATGTAAGTGAAATGGACAAATTCAAGAGGGTCTCTTCAAACCACGGATATTTAAAAAAAAGCAAATTTGTCAACCCCGTGTTTTTTGCCGGATAATTCGGGCAACAGACTTCAAGTTTCACATAGACACTATTTTTAAGAAAATTCAGGTAGTTCTACAGTGGTCCAGAGGGGTCTTGCTACATATGTAGAGCAATGCAAACTACTTTAAAGCCACACAGATTAGGCTTGAAGATTTCTTAATTTTCTGCTGTCCCATCTACAAGGAGTTTACACGGGAATTTGTTTCCACCTTAGATTATGCTAATAATATTATCATCGTTTTCTATATTCCATGCTTGAGTAGAGATACTGTTGAACTGCAAAATAACGAGTTAAAATCCTCTGACTGCATTTTAAATCTTTCAAGTCGATGTGTTTTCTTAGAAATCAATTATAAAAATTATACTATTGAGCATATAGGATTCTGTTAAGCACCGGCTTAAGCGGTATTCTATTCCAAAGCCACCTTCATTAGGCTCGTTGATCCCAAATGACCAGTAAAAATAAACCCAAACAAGAGAGAAAATTGCAGACTTTTTTTTTATTGTGCCTGTTCATGAAGTGATATAAGGCTCACGCCACCTAGTACCTTTTTAAGCGGCATTCTACTTTAGAGCCAAATATATTTGGTTTGATGATCCCAAAGGACCAGTAAGTAATAACGCGAGCGTGAGATTTGGTCCACCCTAAAACCCGGTTTAAAATCAAACAGCGGCCATGTTGCCACGGACCATTCCAAGGCGGTTCCCCTGTTGTCAGGTTATGTCTGTTGCCACGGACCATACCAAGGCGGTTCCCCTGTGGTCAGTTTATGTCTGTTGCCACGGACCATTCAAAGGCGGTTCCCCTGTGGTCAGTTTATGTCTGTTGCCACGGACCATTCCAAGGCGGTTCCCCTGTGGTCAGTTTATATCTGTTGCCACGGACCATTCCAAGGCGGTTCCCCTGTGGTCAGTTTATGTCTGTTGCCACGGACCATTCCAAGGCGGTTCCCCTGTGGTCAGTTTATGTCTGTTGCCACGGACCATTCCAAGGCGGTTCCCCTGTTGTCAGTTTATGTCTGTTGCCACGGACCATTCCAAGGCGGTTCCCCTGTGGTCAGTTTATGTCTGTTGCCACGGACCATTCCAAGGCGGTTCCCCTGTTGTCAGTTTATGTCTGTTGCCACGGACCATTCCAAGGCGGTTCCCCTGTGGTCAGTTTATGTCTGTTGCCACGGACCATTCCAAGGCGGTTCCCCTGTGGTCAGTTTATGTCTGCCGCCACGGACCATTCCAAGGCGGTTCCCCTGTGGTAGTTTATGTCTGTTGCCACGGACCATTCCAAGGCGGTTCCCTGTGGTCAGTTTATGTCTGTTGCCACGGACCATTCGAAGGCGGTTCCCCTGTTGTCGTTTATGTCTGTTGCCACGGACCATTCCAAGGCGGTTCCCCTGTTGTCAGTTTATGTCTGTTGCCACGGACCATTCCAAGGCGGTTCCCCTGTGGTCAGTTTATGTCTGTTGCCACGGACCATTCCAAGGCGGTTCCCCTGTGGTCAGTTTATGTCTGTTGCCACGGACCATTCGAAGGCGGTTCCCCTGTTGTCAGTTTATGTCTGTTGCCACGGACCATTCCAAGGCGGTTCCCCTGTTGTCAGTTTATGCCTGTGATGTTGATTCTAGTTATCCTTGTAGTTTTGTTTGTTTTTGGATGAAAGTGTTCGTTGAATGCTTCATTTCTTGTTCGACTTTTATACAATAACAGTGCTGAGCAAATCTCTGGAAAAATACTCAGTTTAAAAAAAAGCGGTCAATTAGGTGTTCAACGGATACCAAGAGGAGTTTTGTTTTTCAAGGAAACATTAGCAGCTTCCATTAGCGAGTCTATACAATACATTATAAAAGTCAAATCAATTTCTTGTTTGCCAGTATCTCTCCGAACAACATAAAAGCGTGTTGTCAAAAGTATAAAGACTGAATTATATTTTATCGCATATTTACAGTATTTTTTTAAAATGGATGCGGAAAGAGAATCACGAATTAAAACTCTAAATATGACAATAAACAGACGTGATAGCAGTTGCAAGACAATGTTTGCGGAACAGAGGCGCAATTCCAACTGTTCGAACGGATCATCGCAGCATAGCGAGTGGAGCTTGGCGTCTTCATCATATTCGCCGATCGACGTGTCAGACAGCTCGACGGACGATAATAATGTGTCATTACACACGAAGACCAATGGTATTACACGTTTGACACGTTTTACACATAGAAAACATACCAGAGTTTTGTCGGCTGCAAATATTTTGTCATCATTAAATGTACCAAAAATGCCAAATGCTTTCACAAACATAAACTGGGGCAGTCACTTGAAGACGGCATATACCGATTCCACTGAATCAGACGACGGGAACAAAATTGATGGAAGTGACGACGAAAATGGAAACAACTACCTAAATGACAGGAAGCGTCGCGAGCCAAGTATCCTCACCAACTTTTACAATGACCAACCTACTGTAGAGCAAAGAGATTGCGATCATCAACAAAATGATAACCGCGTGAGCCATCCGTTATTCATATCAAGAAAACATTTATCGACGGCATCATACTGGTTGGGGTGTGAGTATAGATATTTAATTGTTTCTGAAAGACTGAAGGTGAAATTCATGCACACTGGAAAACTTTCAGATCGCTTCGACAAAAATCACAAACTGTTTTTGAGGGTTACTCTCGGCGATGGAGAAGACATGCAAACCAAAAAGGTCAGCCTCGGTAGAGTGGGTAAAGTCAACAAGACAGGGGTAGACATTTACTTTTCAAAATTGTCCTGTGCTCAAGTTATGCAGACGACATTAACAGTGGAAGTGTGTGTTGATCGAGGCGTTTTCAAGACGGCGGCATTGATAGAAGACTGGACCGTACCGCTTAATAATTGCCATTTCTTGGAATCGAAAACAAAATGGATAAATATAAGGGACAATGAACGTGTTACCGACTATTAAAGTGGTTGATTGCACTGGCGCATATACAACGCTATTAATTATGTTTGTACACAATCTCTTGATTATTATTTTATAGTGTTAAAAATCAATTACTATACACTTGATAGAAAAATAGGTTTAGCTTTTGACGGATTTTCAAGATATTGTTTCAGTAAACATATACTTAAAAAAAATGAAGTTCAAAGTTTCATAAAGTCTGTAAATACAGCATGTTGGAGTGTGTTGAATTATTATATTAGATGTGCAATATCATACAGAACCATAGACAAAACGAATTTAGCATTATTTAAAAGTATATCTTAAAGTTTAGTTGTATTTAACATTTATTTTAATTCCTATTATTGCCTTTTGTATTTAAAAATGTATATATTACTGTATAATCATGGAGCAAATGATCCTCCGTATTATTAATAAAACATATAAAAACAAATATTTTCTTCTGTGTCACCTTGTTTTATAAAATGTTAATATGTTTTGCATTGTTTGATAAGATACAATGTCTGAGCAGTATCTTATTTAAAAGTAGATATACAAGTCGAACAGGATAGGAGCATTCAAGGACGGCAGTTGGCCTAAAACACGCATCAAGGACCACAGTTGGCGTAAAACACGCATAGAAAAAAACAATACCTACAAAGATGAATAAAATGCAAGATCACAGACACAAAAGGGTTGACAATAGGGCTATCGCATTGGAACGGTCAGTGGCCACTGGGGGTTTAAACCAGGTTCCAAGGTGCAACAAACCTCACAATTACCACGCCGTCATCCGAATAAAATGGGACAGTGTAAATAAGTGTAAGATATCCCCGTCAGGTCATATTCTCTAACAAACAAGGAGCATTATTACGCAATATAAATAATTGATCATGTGTATATAAATATAAATGACAAAAGCATAGAAAGCCACAAATAAAGTACCCAATGACTTGTCAGAAGCTACAGCAATTTGTCTTTAGAGAACAAACCGTTAAAGGTACGCAATACAATATTTATGATAAACATCAAACGCTACCGCCTTTGAGGACTTAGGTAGACGTCATCATAGGGTTCACAATCTGTCTGATCATCGCACAATCAAACAAGAAAGCATAGTGGCGAACTGTAAATGGGTGGTGTAAACGTGCAGTGCGTTACACAATGATAGAGTCATAACCTCTTTTGATACACTTTTTAGCAAGTTTATTAAAGGATGTATGAAAGCGCTTATGACCAGGGATCTCACAAAGTTTGTCAATCCCATCACCATAGACGTCAGGTTGTGATAGTCCTTATCGCAGATTTTTTTTAAAATAATTTTTATATTTTAAAAGTAGATCAGGGTTACCATTATAAAAGTTTGCAAATATGTTTCGAAGTTAATGGTAATCGTAGCTGTAATAGCTTCGTAGTTATACAAATATTACGAGTATTAAAGTCCTCAACACGTCTACAAGCTCTAGAAAAACGAACACGTTGAGAAACATAGACCACATAAAAAGTAGCTCGGGGAATATCCCCATTTAAGTGGGGGATAATTAACAATATTGTAACAACCCTCACACAAGTTTTTAATAAAAGAGGGAAATCTGAACGATTTTGTTTAACACTTCTTTTAATAAATTTAAGATAGACTGCGCATGTCATCACTACACTTTTTCTGAAGCTCTCTTGAAAACTCCGAAAAATAAATACTACAGGACTTTTTTTGACACACAGTCAACCTGGTTTGTGGTTTAAGTGTCTGATTAAGCATTACCACTGAAATTATGTTTTCTTTTTAGCTTTTACTGAGGCCCTATTTATTTCACTCCAAGTTGCAAATAAGCGACAACATAGCCTCAATATTGGTTTACAGTTTATTTACTGATGACGTCACTTAGCCGCCATCCTTCAAGTTAAGTAAAACTGTGAATTCACAGTTTAGTGTTGTTTTCAACTATCACATCTACTCTGAACCGACGTAGATGTAGAACCGACGTAGATGTAGTGTTGGGTGTGGGAATGGCTACCGAGAAATCGATCCGTTTGCACTCGTGTCACCCATGGTCGGCTCCAGACACAGACAAATGGTAAATAAACTCACTCAGTGGTTCATATCACCACAAAGCAGACACACAAAGACGAGTCCTGCATACCTAAGTTTATTGTTGGTTACTCTCTCGCATGATATTGAAATGAACCCCGGACCTAGGCCACCGAACTACCCATGTAATGTCGGGGATGGTATTCAATGTGACGGTTGTGATAGTTGGTATCACAGAGTATGCTCAAGTATGGAAAAAAATACATACACTATACTTGTGAACCATGACAGCTATTCACGGCTGTGGTTGACATGCGAGCTACCAAATTTTAGTTCAAGTTATTTAGATTCATCCACCTTTTCCTCTCTCAGCAGTACAGTGATGATCTGGACGAAATAAACCACATGGAATTTAGTTGGGAACAGAGGTTATGAAGCCTTCGTATCACAGGTAACAGTCAACATACTAAATTAAAAAGCAGGCAACATATCCTAAGTGTGATTAAACACTACTCAGAACCCTTAAAGGCTGGAGTAGTGGAAACACCTACTAGTATTCGAAATTCAAGTAGGGAAAGAAATGTATTTAAGAATGTAACACCGATATCTGTAAATATCGGGCTCATCGATCTCCAAAGATTGGAATGAATAACAAATCTGAATGCAATCACGGGGAAACGTTTTACCGCCGTCACACTGCACTAATGCTACTATGATATAGATAAAGTATGAAAGGTGAAATTTGGAAATCGCTCAGAAACATGGATAACACCTGATATTAAAAGTAGTGAGTTTCTACCCTACACAGAGGACAGGTCTCGTGGAGCTAAAAGAAGGGAGGTGTCTTCATACTGGTAAGTATTCGCCTTATTTGCTCTCTTTTATTAAGTAGTCTTCCGGGAACAAGATGCACAAGAGGGCCTGTATCACTCTACTGGCTTGAACAGTCTAAGGCTTACTTGAAAACATTTTTTTTTTAAAAATCAAGGGCTATAACTCTGATGCACCTGGTTTTGAACCAGCTTAATTAATATAAATATATTGACTAAATTTAGTAAAGATCGAATGAAAGATATGTTCACGAGGCAAATATAGGACATTGTCATTAAAACAAGGGCAATAACTACCGTAGTCTCTATCATCCAGACACACTCAAGCTGACTGCGAGCGCTAGCGAGCGTCTGGACTCACTGTTCTTTAAAAATGTTGACCGATAGACAGCGCCAACCGTCAAAACTGACTGCGACGTGACGTCATTTTGATTGCAACATCAAAGTGCACGTTGAATTACGCGCAACATTAGTTCCAATGGGATGTGTGTACGTCCTTATTAAATATACAATAAACTTCGTTTTATTGTAGTTTCTCTAAAAACATAATATAATCTTACAAAATGATGTTTAAAATTTAATTTTTAGCATTAATCGTGATCCGCTGACTATGTTTGGAGTACTTTATTGCACGTACTTTTTGACGCCGTCGTGACGTAGGGGGTGATTCCCACGGATTTCCATAACAAGCTGAAGTTGACCAATCAGACTCCGGTGATTTTTTTTTGTCCACACCTCGTTTTGATGTCAACATTTTTAAAGAAGCTTTACTCCAGACCAACGTTTGGACTTCTTTGAGAGAAGTCTCGCGAGAGGTCTGGATGATCGAGACTATAACTATCGTGTTTATTATACGATATATGTAGTTTTCACTACGGTACACGCTTTCGTTAATATAAAGTATGTGACCAAGTTCAGTAAGGATCGGAAGCAAAATGAAGGGGCTAGTGCTCACAATGCAAACTATAGGATATTCCTTAAATGAATGGCAATAACTTTGCGTTTATTATCCGATATGGGTGGTTTTCAAACTTGATCAAGTTTCCATTAATATAAAGACTCTAACCAAGTTTGGTAAACATCGGATGCAAAATGAAGGGACTACTAATGTTCAGAAAGCAAAATACAGGATTTCCCATTAAATCAAGGACAATAACCTGGCGTTCAAATCCAGTATGGATGATTTTCGAACTTGTCTGACCGTTCATTAATATAAAGACTCTGCCCAAGTTTGGTAAATATCGGATGCACAATGAAGGTTTGTGTTCACAAGGCAAACTATTGGATTGTTTATTAAAACAAGGGCAATAACTGGTATATCGAACTTGTCCGAGCTCTCATGGATATGAAGGCACTGACCAAGTTTGGTAAAGATCGGATATATAATGAAGGAGCTAGAGTGTTAACAACAAAAAGTCAAAGGCCAAATGACGGACAATCTGAACGGCTTTAAATATGTTACAATGGTAGGAAGTCACAAGTGTTATAGGACCTACTATGCATATTAAACTAGAAGCCAGTTACTTGTTGGCAAGTTTCCCCCCACCCACTCCCTCCCAAAAAAATATTGCTTCCAATAGTCAAGGAAGGAGAAAATAAGGGAAATAATAAACCTATTAAAGACTTCCCCCCCACCAAAAAAAAAATTGCCTCCAATAGACAAGGAAGGAGAAAATAAGGGAAATAATAAACCTATTAAAGACTTTGATGAAATTGTCAACAGACATATAAGACCGGTGAGAATGTTAGAGCAACTATTAAGTAACAATTAAGTAACAAAGCAATTTCTATGTACATTTTGTAGACAGACATTCTATAATCAGGGGTCAGTGGCGTAAGCTAGAAAACGCCTTCTGCTGCAGGGACAAATAACTTAACAAGAGGCACTACCCGTTGATTCAACTTCTCTATGTCTGTCCCACACATTGAAAAGAAACTTTACTGTAGTATTTACTAACACATAAAGATACACATTTATAGGTGGAAAAAAGAACTGAAATTGACTATAAGTAAATACACGGGTAAAAGTGGCCATAATTTTGATAAAAAACAAACAACAACAAACAGAATAGAAGCTAGCTGGACGAAGTAGGTTAACATGCTGCAGCCATGTGCAGTTTCATGATTTAGTCGATTTTAAAATACATGTTTACAAACAAAACATTCTTTTTGCAAGTACAGTGCCCGAATTCACCAAACATTACTGAGAAAATTAATAGGCTGAAGACTCCATAATATATTTTTGAAAATGGAAATAAAAACATTTTTTAAAATATACATGCAAATAAAAATAAACATCCTAACAAAATGCAACTCGGTTTAAACATTTGTCATTATGAATGTAAACTCAGATAATCTGGAGCTCGACACTTGTTATGAATGAATACTGATAATCTGGAGCTTGACACATGTTACGAATGAAAACTCAGATAATCTGGAGCTTGACACATGTTATGAATAAAAACTCAGATTATCTGGAGCTTGACACTTGTTATGAATGAATAGATTTTGATCAGAACCTGATCAAACACGGGCTTTCCAAATTGGATGACGTCATGACGTCACTACGGTCAGAGAGATGTGGCCATTTTGGATGACTTAATATGTTAGCTTGACTCTTTCGGGAAAAAAAGAAAAATTGTCATCACTTGATCGTCGTCTCCACTCGGTTGAAGTTTGTATGTACATGTAAGCTTGTATCTCCGAAACTCTGCATGATGGACTGTAACTTTATACATGTGTTTGGCATCAATATACAAGATCATATATGGTCATAAACAACTATTAAATATGAACTAATTTAAGATCCTCTGTTCATATAATATACATATTGCAATTACATCTTCACAATTTCAAAAAAAAAAACTGATTAAGATAACTCTGACACCGATGAACAATAGCTATCTTAACTTACATCATACTTTCTTATTTGACTGTAGATTATTTTGTGAAAACTATCAGTTCTGCACTGCACTATCATCATTTTCTCTCGCTGTACTACCACCTTTATTTGTCATAACGATTACCATTTACAGTTGAACTTGCATTATATATTATATCCATTGCTGTTTTACACATGTAAAATCTTGGAATAAAATAATTTGAATTGAAAAAGAACTGATTAAGAAAACGCCAAACATATAATTATCACTTCAATATTCATCATATAAGGTGTGAAAAACTAATTAATGAGTTGCAGAATCAATACAATTCATTACTTTTATTCGACATACCATAATTACATGTTTATTGCCTTACACAAAACTAATGATCAATATAATTATGATGACCATTCTGCGTTTATATAAACCGATTTAACAAAACTAGTAACCCTTCCTTTATTATTTATTGAACATACGGTATGCATTTTGCCCGATTCTCCGACAGTTCAAAATCGTCCCGACTTCTAGTAGTCACAATGAAATGGCCGCAATGACATAAACGCGAATGTCAACCGGACGAAAAGACGACAGAACGAAAAGACGACAGAACGAAAGACGACAAAATAAAAAGACGACAAATGCAGCGCGAAAAGACGACAAAATGAAAAGACGACAGAACGACAGAACGAAAAGACGCCATTTCAAGGATGAAAAGACGACAGAGGACCACACAAAATAACGAAAAGACGACAATATCAAATGGCGTCTTTCGCAGCTGAAGTGTCGTCTTTTCGCCCTTGAAATGGCGTATTTTCGTTCTGTCGTCTTATGAATCACTAAAACATTTTTGAAATAGTTGTTGCTATATACAATTATACATAATACATATACTGAAACAACTCTTCCCCGGAAAGCTCGTTTAATTTTGGTTGACTGACTCGGCTCTTTGCGCGAACATAAAACGTAGATCAGCATACATGTACGACTTGAACCTCGATTTATGAGAACAAAATGTAGGTTATCCGCCAGATAGCGATGAGGAGTCGCCAAAATAATGGCTACCCCCCCCCCCCCCCCCCCCCCCTCTGACAAGTCTCCTGCGGCAAACTACCGCCCCATATCTCTTACTTGCATCCTCTGTAAGGTAAGGTCCTAGAACATATTGTAATCTGGTCAAGCACATGGATAGCAACAACCTCATGTACGACCTCCAGCATGGCTTCAGAGAACGCTGGTCCTGTGAAACTTATTCTGCTTGATTTCAGCAGGGCCTTTGCCATGGTTAACCACGAGAAGTTACTCCCCAAACTACACAGTTATGGCATCCGCGGTCTAACTTTGCCGTGAATACGAGCATTTCTGAGTGGTCACGGACACAAACAGTAGTGCTGGAGGGAGAAAGCTCAGACATGATATTAGTAACATCTGGTGTAACCCAATGGTCTGTCCTTGGTCCAATTTTGTTTCTTAATGGACATATACTAGAAACAGTCAGCAGCGCCTGATATCTAGGGGCAGACCTTTCAGACAACTTGTCGTGGAATACCCATGTCAATCGCATATCAGCAAAAGCTAACCATACCTTAGATTTCCTACAAAGAAATATCAGGACAAAAGCACCTAATGTAAGGAATGTGCTTATAAAGCTCTAGTCCGCCCCAACTAGACTGCAGCTCTGTCTGGGATTCGAACGTCCAATAAAATATAGACAGGCTGGAAATGGTCAAGCGCCGAGCTGCCCGATGGACCCAAAATGACTTTCCCAGGCTCTCGATCGTCACTCAGAAGCTGGAGAGGATGGGCTGGCGATCCCTCGACCTTGTAGCTATTCCGATTCCAGCCTATATACAAAGTAACAACAGGGTCTCAAGCTACTGCCATTCAATCATATACAGACAAATATTCCTTTTTTCCTTTAGCCATAGTACAATGGAATGCTCTACCAGAAGATGTTGTACTGATGCATGACTTGAATAAGTTCAAGCATGCTGTCAGTCGCATCAACCACATCAAACCATAAGTGCTGTAGTTTTTGGTTTTATCCTGATTTTATATTTTTCACACTTTAATTTTAACACACCTTTCGCACTATTGCCTCACCTTTTCTTAATTTTAAACTTTTTATCTTGTCTACTAACAGACACAAGCGCGAAGCCTGATCGAACTTACCCGTGAGAGTGTGCAGCAGTATAGAGTGATAGATAGATATATTAAGTAATGTAATATTTCTAGAATAATTAACCAAAAATATCGTTCTATGATAAAGCGCGCGCCTTTCATATAGTTATACTGATGCGACTATTATAGCAATAAACTTGAACTTGTTTGCTTACTTATATGTGGAAATCGATGTAGATATCATTATTTGTTTATTTGTTTCCGTCCAACCAAATGTTGACCGGATTGGTACCGGTAAAAATATTCGTAATGACGATGGAGATCCCGAATAGTTGTTTTCCAACTAAGAATAATCATGAATCTGTGTCAGGACCCGGTAAAAAGTCTGAACCAATCAGCTGTGACCCGGTACGCCGTTAGCCAGTCATCATATTGCAGCCGGTGACCTAGTCAAGTCGGTCTGGAAGCACCTGCTCACCTGTCCTTCGCTAGGGCTGGGCAATGGTTCCTCAACAATTATACCATAAATATAGAACTATGACAAATACTATATACATCAATAGATTCCTACAACAAAGTCGATCATGCTGATCATGCTGATACTCAACTTTTTCAGGTAAAGACTTTAGAATTATAGTTTTGAGTACGTTAAACAATTCCAGCCGACAGAAATTCAGACGATGACGGTGACGTAAGTGATTGTCAAGGTTGACAGTGTTATGTCAAAGAATGCATCAACGTTAAGATAATAAACATGGTTTAATATAAAATCTTTGAAAGTTCATGATAATAACAGTTTGTCTGTTCTGTGACAATAACATGGGCTGTATTAAAGGAGTAGCATTTTACATAAATACATTGCAAATAAGTTGAAGTTCTTTAGAATAGATAGTAATAACAAAGAAAGGATTGTACATTTCAATATGTCATCCGGAAACCGTGAGGCTTCAATTACAGTTCTGAAATATTAGAACAATCTTAATCAAAAACATGAAAATCTATCAAAATACTTATGTTTTGTTATTTTATGAACAAACAAATAAACAAACAAACAATAATATCAATAATACAAAAGACCATTTGGTCCAAGCATAAGATATAGTCAATGGCAGGTTACAGTTTAGGATTATGAAATATTTAAATGTTTAACAAACAATACAATGCATATAGTTATGAATATCAATATAATGATACAAGTTTATTATCAAAATTTCATTAGGCAAATAGCCCATGAGGATATACTTTTTTTACAGAACATATGACTGACAGTTAAAATATATAATATTCACAACTAACATATTTTACAAATGCACTGTATCATTTGTTTTTTATGATACAATTGTATACAATCTATATATTTAATAATAGTTCCTTTCATTTGTGTGGAGAAGGCTTTTAACCACTACAGTTTTAAACAGTATTCATATTAAATTGAAAAAATAGTTCCTTTCATTTGTGTGGTGAAGGCTTTTAACCACTACAGTTTTAAACAGTATTCATATTAAATTGAAAAAAATTAAACATTAATTAACCAATTCAATTACTTGCAGACACACATCTATGAGGCGCCATACGTGACTATATGTTGTAAGATAAATATATACGTTGTGTGTAAATATATATACTGAATACAAAAGTATATATGATACAGACAAATATATACGTTACTCCGAGATATATATATATTGAATACAAAATATATATAATACAGACAAATATATATGTTACTCCGAGATATATATATCCTGTCCAAAAATATATATCATACAAATATATATATGTTAATCCTAAGAATATATATTCTGAAAAATATATATTCTGTTTTTAAATATATATTGTAGACGCAAATATATACGTCAGTCTGAATATATGTTTTCCTAATTTATATATTGTAGACGCAAACATTTATATGTTTTACCGAAAAATATATTCGGTTTATAAAAATATATATTGTCTGTCTTAATATATTGAAAAAATATTTGAGATGGAAATAAATAGTTTCTCTAAAATAAATATATTGCAGACACAAATATATCAATGAAAAATCGATAAATAAATGGTGCGAACTTCTGGGTGACCGAAACTAAATACATATTTGTTTTCCAAATATATATGCCTTCTGCAAATATATACGTTGGCATAGACTGTGCTGCAAATATATACGTTGGCGTAGACTGCTACACTGTCCCGTTTTTCAAACTCGAGAAAAGCCAAATTTAAAGAGCGTATTTCCCAGCGTCCGATAAGTGTTCCGCATGTTGGAGTTTCTTTACCACGAAAACATAACAAATCCGCAAAAAATGGACGACCAAACATCTAACGTACGAAGAACTATTGATCTTCTTCTTCTTCTTCTTCTTCTTCTTCTTCTTCTTCTTCTTCTTCTTCTTCTTCTTCTTCTTCTTCTTCTTCTTTTTCTTCTTTTTCTTCTTCTTCTTTTTCTTCTTCTTCTAATGTGCCGGGTTTTTCCGGAACATACTCGCACATGTGGTGAACTAAGTACAAGTGGTGAACGGTCCAAGTGCAGTTAAAAACAGGTTAAAAAATCTCTGATTGGAGTCTACGCAAACCCCGAAGTCGAGCAGAATGGCATCTGTCTGTTGTTCGTCATTTAGACCGGATGCTAAGTCCTGGAGCATGATTATGAGATGGCTCTCACAGGATCTCTTCTTTCTGAAACCATGCTGTCTTTCAGATAGAATATTATTTCTTTCTTTTGTTAAGCAACCCGCAATTTCAGGCCTTGGTTCAGACCTCGTTAGTGTAATAGCGAGTATCTCGAGTATGCTGATATTGAAATACGCGACTGCGATAATGATCATACTTTGTCTAAAAGTAGTTTTGTAATACAAGAAACTGTCGTGACATATCTGATTCGTCGATGCACCATATTCTTACCAACGTATTGATCACGTAAACCGTATCCCCCACCCTCCGTTCCACCACCTCAATAATGTTTATATTATCCGAATGCATCAGGCGCGTGGCCTCGACTGGCGTGGCGCAGTCGGTAGCGCGGCGGATTTGTAACCGGATGTCCCGGGTTCAATCCTCCGTGGTACCACTGAGATTCGTCGGTGTGTTCTTGGGCAAAACACTTTCCCTTAGCCTCGTCCGTCGGATGGAGACCTAATCCGGGCGGTCCTGTGTATCGGTTTATCCCCCGAGCACGTTGAAGAACCATAGGAATATATTCGATACTAAGAGTAGGACACGGTTCCCGGATTCCTGTGTATCCTTCCCCTCTCTCTGGGGCGGCTCTAAATAACATATACTGTGTTGATAAGCCGTTAAACAACGTTCGATTCGTCAGAGGGAGAGATATAATGATTCATGTTTCCGACTGAACTGTTTAGCAGTGCATTGAATCGTTTCAAGATCGATTAGATGGTTTGAAAAAACACTCCGGATTATTTTACAAAGCATCGGATTGTTTTTAGTTTGATTAAATGGTTTCAAAAGAAGTAGTGAATCAAATAAAGTTACTATGAATTAAATATAATACCGATGAATTAATTCATCTTTGACTGGATGATTTATTAAAAACATACTTTTGGCTCATAGGTAATCGCCACCTATGAAAAACGGGACAGTGTAGTAGTCTACGCCAACGTATATATTTGCAGCACAGTCTGTGCCAACGTATTTATTTGCGGAAATCATATATATTTGGCAATCGTACAAACTCGCTCATTTCCGTAGATCATGGGAAATAATTATTTTTAAAAAAAAAAGATTGAGGCAGTTGGGATCGATATATTTGGAAAACAAATATTTATTTGGTTTCGGTCACCCAGAAGTTCGCACCATTATTTATCGATATGTCATTGATATATTTGTGTCTGCAATATATTTATTTTAGAGAAACTATTTATTTCCATCTCAAATATTTTCATCTTCAATATATTAAGACTGACAATATATTTTTTTATAAAGCGAATATATTTTCGGTATAACATATAAATGTTTACGTCTACAATATATGAATTAGGGGAAAACATATTCAGAGTAACGTATATATTTGCGTCTACAATATATATTTAAAAACAGAATATATATTTTTCAGAATATATATTTATAGGAATAACATATATATTTGTGTGATATATATTTTTGGATAGAATATATATATTTCGTAGTAACGTGTATATTTGTCTGTATCATATATATTTTGTGTTCAATATATATATTTCGGAGTAACGTATATATTTGTTTGTATCATAAATATTTTGTATTCAGTATATATATATTTCACACACAACGTATATATTTATCTTACAACATATAGTCACGCATGGCGCCTCATACACATTCGTTTGTTTCGTTTAATAAAATATTTGTAAACAAAAATAGCAACGTTTCTAATTTCTTTTTGACACTCTGAGTTAATTAACAAAATAAAATTCTGCATATTTGGCCTATTCCAATAGTATTTTTTTATATATTGTTTTCTAAACTCCGAATATATAGGGCATTCTAACATAAAATGAAATTCGTGTTCTAGTATATTGCAAAATTTACATTTTCTCACGTTTACTGGAATTCCATTAGGTTTATTCCAACGTCCTGCTTCTATTTCTAGTCTGTGTGAGGATACTCTTAATTTCGTTAATGCACTTCTAAATTTTGATATGTTACAAATATTAAGATAGGGTTGAAACCTGAAAACACATATACAGTTATAAAATCGTGCTCTACTTGAATCAGATCTGCTATTCCAAGTTTGGATACAATTGTCATGTAATCTCTGTTTAACAACAAACAAAAACAATTTAGGATTACCCACTGTTTGGGCTAACCACGCACCATTGTATCCCATAATGCACAATATATCTCTCATTAAAGATGCCCAATTGTGTATGTTGGTTGAGCATTTATATCGTTTAACATCAAAACATATATTTGTTTTACATATTTATTTTCATTAATTTGCAATATTTCAACCCAGTATTTTATAATATTAAAATGACTATGACATAACATAGAGTTTCTACCCAGTTCTCCATAAAAAATCGTTTTGTGTTGACTTTTTACTCCCAATAATCTTTTACAAAATTGCATGTGTACTCTTTCAATGGCAGTCGCCTGCTGTAGAAACCACCAAACGTCAGATCCATAGTTCAAAATGGGTGTATTCAGCTTATGAAAAAAATCTAGCCTATGTTTAACAGATAAAACCGTAAATGTGTAAAGACGTGTATTCAACAAGTTACACACTGAAAATGGAGTATAAACTCTAAGCCCCACACATATGCGTTTAATTAATATTTGACAATATGGTTTCTTAAAGAAATATGGGAGAGAAGACATTAATTAATATAGTTAAGTTCGTTTCGAATTTTGAAACTATTAAACATACATGTTGCCAGGTTCTTGATAATGATTTCGTTTTCAGATGTAAACAATTCGATGAATTTAGGAATATTTGGCCTTCGTCAGAAATATTTTTTAATGTACTTCTTTCTTAGTTAATTAAACAGTGTACATTCCATGAGGAAATGAAATTTATCTTCAAGTTTATTACACACAATACATTTTCTTTCATTTACAGGTATTCTTTGTGGTTTGTGCCAACGTCCTGTTTCAATTTGTAGCCTATATGAAGACATTATAAAGAAAGATAAAAATATCGGACAGGGAAAGCAGCATTCAAGGACGACAATCAACCACAAAACACAAAAACAAACATGCAAACAGACAAACGAGAAGGCAAAAGTAATAAAAAATGCAAACGACATCACAAACACAAAAGGGTTGACAATATGGCTACCGCCTTGGAACGGTCAGTGGCAACAAAGGCCACTGGGAGTTTAAACCGGTTCTAGGGTGCACCAAACCTCACACTTACCCTACTGTCATCCCATTAAAACAGGACAGCGAAATGTACGTACCTTTATTATATCTAGGTATGATGTATATGCAAACACACGAAAAAGCGAATATGTCTTAGCCCTAGAAGAATCTGTTATTCGTCCATTCCAGTTTTATATAAAACTGTCAGTAAGCCTTTGCTAAAAGACGGATACAAATAATTTCATGTTATCTACTCCCTGAAAATACCACACATCATTAAATCCTAGACTTTCAAGCAATGTTTTTACAGACGATACCCAGTTTTGTTTATTTGGTTGAAGTTCAATATCGTTTAACATCATTCTGTACGTAGCTTTTACAAATTTTAAATCCTCGCATTTTAGTATTTTAAACCAGTATTTTATTATCGAGGTTAGTCTGTAGTTACGCAAACATGTTCTACCTAATTTACCACACACAAAATCATTTTGTGTTGCCTTTTTAACACCAAGTAAGTTTTTACAAAAGCTAAGAAGTACGCATTCAATAATATTAGTGTTTAGAAATCCCCAGACTTCACTTCCATAATGTAGATTCTATTATGAGTTTATCAAACAGGTTTAAGACATGTTTAGGTGATAAATCAGTAAATTTATATAGGTATTTTGTTAGTTGTTTAGCTTTACCCGGTTGCCCTGACAGTGATCATTGTTTACATTTTTTTTTATTGTGGGTATGTATTCCATCATCTATTAATTCGGAGCAACATTATTGATATCTGTACAAAGTCGGATTCGAAAAAAATCTTCTCCAGATCGCGGGCGTGATCAGTTCAATCTATTGCGTCTGAAATGCCGCTTCTACAGCGTAGTAATACAATTTGTAAATTCTGCAAGTATAACATTTTGACGAAGACTTTCTTCAAGATTGTCTACATTAGCTGACGGATGTTCCATTTTCTCGCTGATATCGCAAATGTTTACCTCTATTCTGTTTTGCTGAAAAAAACTACTTTTGCTCGGAAGCATTGGTCCTTTCGACATTAATATGCACATGAGCTACTTTATCCCAGGTTTGCAAAGCTGGATGTACGGGGTCCAAACGGTGTATAATATTTCGAGATAAAATATATCATCTTGTTTCTTGTCTTAGTAGAAAAAATGTATAGGCCCAAACATCACATTCTTCAATTTTCTTTCCATTTTCCACAGCTTATTTACGATTAGATGGTATTTGTCTGATCCGGAGAACTATTTCTTCTCTACACAAGGCCAGGGCCCCTATGAATATGCATACATTGAGTGGGATGTGTTTAACTCTTTTATGCGAATGAACACCCAATCAAAATGACAGCTGACGCTCTGTCTGTTAGCGTAGTGATACATTTCGTCGGTGACGATCTGTTGCGGCTTCTAGCGTGCTCGAATTTTGTCGCCTGCTAAGGACTAGGGCTTGAAAAGCCCCTAGTCCAAAAACCACCGCATATAATAGAAAAGGAACTGCATATCATAAGAAATGCACCACGTATAAAGCCGTTTGTACCGAATATAATGCAATTGAAACTACCGAATATAAAGACATATCCACCACGTATATTAGGATATATACCATATATAAAGTCAACAGAAGCACTGCATATAAATACAAACCTACTTCAAATAATGTTCAAAGGACCTCATATATTAGATAGACTACTGCATATAGTAATATCTAAATCGTAACATCTTAAAAAACGAGTGTTCCGATTGATCTCATCATCATAATGAAAAAACCACCGCATATAATAGAAAAAGCACTGCATATCGTAAGAAATGCACCATGTATAAATCCGTTTGTACCGAATATAATGCAATTGAAACCACCGAATATAAAGACGTATCCGCCACGTATATTAGTATATGTACCACATATAAAGTCAACTGAAGCACTGCATATAAATACAAACCTACTTCAAATAATGTTCAAAGGACCTCATATATTAGATAGACTACTGCATATAGTAATATCTAAATCGTAACATCTTAAAAAACGAGTGTTCCGATTGATCTCATCATCATAATGAAAAAACCACCGCATATAATAGAAAAAGCACTGCATATCGTAAGAAATGCACCATGTATAAATCCGTTTGTACCGAATATAATGCAATTGAAACCACCGAATATAAAGACGTATCCGCCACGTATATTAGTATATGTACCACATATAAAGTCAACTGAAGCACTGCATATAAATACAAACCTACTTCATATAATGTTCAAAGGACCTCATATATTAGATAGACTACTGCATATAGTAATAAATGCACTACATATGACGATAACTGGACCGCATATAATGGTTTATCTACTGCATACAATGACTTATCTATCGCATATAATGATTAATCTACTGCATATAAATACTTTTCTACCACATATAAAGATTTATTTACCACATATAATTAAAAATGCACGGCATATCATGAAAGATCCACCACATATAAAGGGAAATGCACTGCATATATTAATCGGAAACATCATAAGACAGTCATGGCGTTCCATAATCTTTACTGTTCTCTTTCATAATTGACGATTTCATTGTTTATTTGCATCATTTTTCGCGCACAATATGACCTATTTGTGTTGACGTGCCGTAAAACACATTTGATTGATTTATTAATTGATTGATTGATTGATTGATTGATTCATTCATTCATTCATTCATTCATTCATTCATTCATTCATTCATTCATTCATTCATTCATTCATTCATTCATTCATTCATTCATTCTAATATTTTACATGTAGCATAAGCTTATAGTCCTCAACCAAGTTTGTTTAAATAATGACCCTGGGTCAAATTCGCATTGTTCCCAGGGTCAAATGTTTCACAAAAAAATATTATTTGTTTGTTCTGTTTGTTTGTATGTGTTTTACGTCATTTTCAACACATGTAACATTATAAATGACGATCGATTTTTTGTGGTGAAGGCAGACCACCCACTTTTCCTTCGTAGACCCAGTACTGAACACCTCTCGTCATCAGTAAGAATCGACACTTCCTCACTAAAATATTATTTTAAAACATCATCTCTTTAATCAAATGACTCTCATATATTGCATATATATCATTAGATATGATCCTCTAGCATTAACGCAAGCTCCTCTACCAAGTTTGTTCAACTGGCGATAATGGGTCTACCGGTCTAGTATTTTGCATGCCACATAAGCTGACACATCTTCACGAAGTATGTTCAAGTAGTGATCCTGGGGTTAACTTTGGCATCCTCCCATGGGTCACACCTTTTACATATACTTAATATGGTGACGTGATTTACAAACTTCGTTAAGATTTTTGATCATACACTTTCATACAATCTGTTTTAAACTTGTTAACACGTTTATCAAAACAGAATATGACCCTGTCATTTTGCAATACACTGCATGTTTAGTGGTTTAGTAGTTGATCAATTTACAGTTCGCCACTATGCTTTCCTCCTTGACTGAGCGATGATCAGACATGTTGCGGACTCTATGATTACGTCGACCTATATCCTGCAAGAGATGGTACAGTTTACACGCGGCAATCTTGATTAGTGTACATTTTGCGGCCTACCTTAGTTTTGCTATATCACGTGTGTGCAATCATTACAAGGCTAACTGGTTTTACATATTACTATCTATGGCACAAAAGCATATTTAAACATTTGGTAGAGTAATAAAAAAAGGTTTAAGACCTTAGATAGTAATTAAATATACACAAACTTCAAGATTGCTGTATCTCCCTTTAATGTTTGCCTTCAGTCTTGTTTCTTGCTCTGGCTTCTGCAGAGTCATTGATTAGTTGCTTTATGGCTTTCTAGACTTTCGTATTATTAAGATTCACATATACATGATCATCTCTGTGGTATACTTATATTTCCTATACATGCTGCTTAGTTTGTTAGGGATTGCTGTATTTAAATTGACCGTTTACTTTGTATGACAATAGGATAAGAGTGACATTTGGTGACCCCTAGAACCTGGTTCCTCGAGCGGCATGTTTTCACTGACCATAACAAGTTTGGTGACCCCTAGAACCTGGTTCCCCGAGCGGCATGTTCTCACTGACCATAACACGTTTGGTGACCCCTAGAACCTGGTTCCCCGAGCGGCATGTTCTCACTGACCATAACAAGTTTGGTGACCCCTAGAACCTGGTTCCCCGATCGGCATGTTCTCACTGACCATAACAAGTTTGGTGACCCCTAGAACCTGGTTCCCCGAGCGGCATGTTCTCACTGACCATAACAAGTTTGGTGACCCCTAGAACCTGGTTACCCGAGAGGCATGTTCTCACTGACCATAACAAGTTTGGTGACCCCTAGAACCTGGTTACCCGAGCGGCATGTTCTCACTGACCATAACAAGTTTGGTGACCCCTAGAACCTGGTTCCCCGAGCGGCATGTTCTCACTGACCATAATAAGTTTGGTGACCCCTAGAACCTGGTTCCTCGAGCGGCATGTTCTCACTGACTATAACAAGTTTGGTGACCCCTAGAACCTGGTTCCCCGAGCGGCATGTTCTCACTGACCATAACAAGTTTGGTGACCCCTAGAACCTGGTTCCCCAAGCGGCATGTTCTCACTGCCCATTACAAGTTTGGTGACCCCTAGAACCTGGTTCCCCGAGCGGCATGTTCTCACTGACCATAACAAGTTTGGTGACCCATAGAACCTGGTTTCCCGAGCGGCATGTTCTCACTGACCATAACAAGTTTGGTGACCCCTAGAACCTGGTTCCCCGAGCGGCATGTTCTCACTGACCATAACAAGTTTGGTGACCCCTAGAATCTGGTTCCTCGAGCGACATGTTCTCACTGACCATAACAAGTTTGGTGACCCCTAGAACCTGGTTCCCCGAGCGGCATGTTCTCACTGACCATAACAAGTTTAGTGACCACTAGAACCTGGTTCCCCGAGCGGCATGTTCTCACTGACCATACCAAGTGAGTACCCCCAATTGTCAGCGAGTTTGTGTATGTTTTGTCGTATACTTTGAATGCGTGTGTGTTGGTGGGTGACACTGTTCTGTGTTTATTGTGTCGCATACTTTGAATGCGTGTGTGTTGGTGGGTGACACTCTTCTGTGTTTATTGTGTCGCATACATTGAATGCCTGTTGGTGGGTGACACTGTTCTGTGTTTGTTGTGTCGCATACATTGAATGCGTGTTGGTGGGTGACACTGTTCTGTGTTTGTTGTGTCGCATACATTGAATGCGTGTTGGTGAGTGACACTGTTTTATGTTTATTGTGTCGCATACTTTCAATGCGTGTTCGTGGGTGACAATGGTCTGTGTTTATTGTGTCGCATACTTTGAATGCGTGTTGGTGGGTGACACTGTTCTATGTTTGTTGTGTCGCATACATTGAATGCGTGTTGGTGGGTGACACTGTTCTATGTTTGTTGTGTCGCATACTTTGAATGCGTGTGTGTTGGTGGGTGACACTGTTCTGTGTTTATTGTGTCGCATACTTTGAATGCGTGTTGATGGGTGACACTGGTCTGTGTTTATTGTGTCGCATACTTTGAATGCGTGTGTGTTAGTGGGTGACACTGTTCTGTGTTTATTGTGTCGCATACTTTGAATGCGTGTTCATGGGTGACACTGGTCTGTGTTTATTGTGTCGCATACTTTGAATGCGTGTGTGTTGGTGGGTGACACTGTTCTGTGTTTATTGTGTCGCATACTTTGAATGCGTGTTGATGGGTGACACTGGTCTGTCTTTATTGTGTCGTATACTTTGAATGCGTGTGTGTTGGTGGGTGACACTGTTCTGTGTTTATTGTGTCGCATACTTTGAATGCGTGTTGGTAGTTGACACTGTTCTGTGTTTGTTACTTTCCTTTTTCGACTTGTATATCTACTTTTATATAGAAAATAAGGAGAAACAAATCTTCTTTTCTGAAACCACAAGACATATAGAGCTCCCATATAGTTGAGGAAGCATATTATTTTGGAGGTTATTCTAAATGGTCACACTGAAGTCAAATTTGCCCGTGTAGCATAAGCTAATAGTCCTCTACCAAGTTTGTTCGAATGGTGTTCCTGTGTTGAAAACGTCCCTTCTTTTGGAATCACAGTTTGATACGGACTTTGAAACGTCTTCTCTGAACTTACCAGACCCCTTTTGTCTCACCCACTTCTGTTTTTGTTGTAAGTGTCAGTAAACAAGTTCACCTGGAGAGCTATTCGATGCCATTTGGCCATCTTGTTTTAAATTAAATCTGGTTTATGAATTGATGATGGAGAGCGAAATGGAGGCTATTAATATTTTTGTTAGAGTGTTGGCGAAAGTTGATAACAGAGTAACTTTTGATCATGGAGAATGTACTGTCTTGGTATTATCCCTTTGCGTTTAGATGGTACCATGCTGATTACGTTGACATTTTCGGCATTAAAAAAAGAGTATGACAATGGACCTTTGGAAACGGCCGAGCACGACACATACGAAATATTGCAGTCTCGGTTTGATTGAGACTGTTCATGAGCGGTAGTGAAATATGCTAGCTACCGCTAACGCCCTCTAGCCCCGGGTTGAGCAGAACTCAATATTCATAAAATCAATAGTACACAATTTTAACCATCCCGAAGATGGCATGTCTACGGCGGTGGACATGGAGTTATATGCTTCCCCATGTAGTACGGCGTAAGGTCCCAGTATCTAATAAAATTAAATGCCCCGAAGAGCGAAATAAACATAATGGAATTTAGTTGGGAGCAGCGGTTATCTGCCATGGGCTAGTGCTGTGAGATCTTCTTGTAGGAGGCCGTGTAAATTTGTAATCGGTAGAGGTCGTCAGCAAAGAGCCTAGTGTCTGATGATTTCGCTGAGTCGGGCATCTGTTGGTTTTCCCTCTAACACCATACCAAGCCAGTTTGTACTGCAGACGAGTATGTGGAACTTGTCAAAGGCCTAGTGTCCATTTGCAATGCTGCGGGCATTATCCTGGATAGTGACAATCAGTTGCGTCTCGTTTGAAGGTTTCTTCCGAAAACCGTTCCGATTATCACAGAGCATACTGTTCCTGTCAAAGTGTTGCATTATAGTGCTGTGTAGGATATGCTCCAATACTTTGCAAGTAACTCATGTCAGTGATACTGGTCTATAATTTGATGGTTGGTGTTTTCAGCCTTTCTTGAATAATGGGACGATCCAGGCATTTCTCCAGTCTTCTGGCTGTTCCTGTATCAATGGAATGTTGGTATATGCCGGTAAATATTGATTCAAGTTGATATGCAGCTGCCCTGAGAATACATGAGGGTACCGAGTCTGGGCCGGTGACTTTGTTCGGTTTTAAATTTGCTAAGAGCTGGAACACGCCCTTTGTGGTTATGGTGATACATCCATGGTCTGGTGAGACTCGGTCCTTTGTCTGGTAGACGAGTGATATCCTCCCTGGTGTACACAGACTGAAATTGTTCATTGAGTATCTTAGCTTTACTGGCACTGTCACTCTTCAGATATACCTCTTTGCTCTTCAAAGTAGCTACTCCAGTTGGTTTTTGTCTTTTGCTGTTGATGAATGACCAACATTTCTTGGGGTTGTCCTGGTAGTTTTTGCTGACATCCTCATAATTTACTTAATCTTGTTTATGGCCGGTTTGGTTATGGGGCAAAGAATAGGGCCACTGCAGATCCAGTTGGAGAGGAAGGCAGAGGGGTAGAATCCCCCCATCCCCCACAAAACAAATTCATGTTCGTTTTACCATTTTTTGTTCATGCTTATTAAAGGTCTTCATCATGACCCCTGCATTGTTTCAGGTGCCATCTCGCTCATATCACTAGAGCAGTGGCAGAAAAACTAGAACGTGGCTCAGGGGAAATGGAGTGTCTACAATAGAATTTGCAGCAACTCTGCAGTTCAGGGTGAGAAGGTTCTAGGCCCGTTCTCCATATTTTATCTCGATGTACATGGAGGATGAGCCTGGCATGTTCATTCCTGCTAGGTGCCATATAACCTTTCATGTGTTGGTGCACCTTAAAACCCAATTCAATTCAATTATGTAATCTTGTTTATGTCACTAACACCGCTGCAGCTCGACATCGGTGTCCACTGACACATTTTCCAGTTTGAATTGTTTCCCTTTGATAAACCGAAGGCTCAGCGTAAAACTATTATAATTATATCCTTCTTTATTCACATGTAGTTAGAATAGTTTTGCGCTGAGCCCTCTAAATGTTAACTCTTAGCAGTGCTTCGGCTTTGAAACTAAAAGTAAAACTGTTTTTATTCACAGTATAACAGCTAAAAGGTAAGCGGCCTCTTTCATCATAATTAAAACCCGTGTGGTTCCCGGGGGCCCGTTTGGTTGCAGGGGCAAAGAATAGGGACACTACAGATCCCTTTGGAGGGGTAGGCAGAGGGGTAGAATCCCCCCAAATTCATGTTAATTTTATCATTTTTTGTTCATGTTCATTAAAGGTCTTCATCATCAGTGATCATGATCCCTTCATTGTTTCAGGTGCCGCTCACATCAAAAGAGCAGTGGCAGAAAAACATTAAACGTGGCTCCAGCGTAAATGGAGTTTCTACGATAGAATTTGCAGCAACTCTGAAATTCAGGGTGGAAAGGTTCTAGGCCCATTTTCCATATTTTATCTCGATGTACATGGAGGATGAGCCTTGCATGTTCATGCCTTTTAGGCGCCATATAACCTTTCTTGTGTTGGTGCGCCTTAAAACCCAAATACAATACAATACAATCATCATAATTAATCGGATATGTACCCAATTTTACCGGGGTCTTTATATCAATGAAAGCTCGGACGAAAATCAGCCAGATCGGATTAGTAACACCAGAGTTTGATTTTTTTTAAAAAAAGTCGAGCGTGAATCAATAAAAAGGTCGTTTTATATTTGATGTATATTTACGACTTAACGCAGCTGCGTTTTACTAATTATTATACATTGCGCTGCGAAAATACCTAGTACATGAGCCGTTGACAGGTTTGACAAATGAAGTAAACCCTGGAGGGTGGAGGGGAAATAGTTAGGTTGTGAAGACACATTTGTTTATTTAGCGTACTGATTATTCATAAGATGAACGTACCAGGTACTTAGTTTTTAAACAAAATTTTATGATAAATATTGAAATAATTATTGGTCTTGTCAATCAATGCCTACAAGCAAATTGTATAACATATTTTCTGACTACTTATCACGTATTACTCAAGACATGCTGAACGTAAAGATATATTAAATCATCAGGTATCCATTGGATGAGATGTTTGGCAATACCACAGTGCAGTATGAAATGATCGAAGAAATGGCTTAAATCATTATGATCGCAATACGTATATGTCGCAATATGTATATGTTGTATATATATACGTATATGTTGTATATATATGTTGTCGGGCTAGTGAAAATGCTAGTAGTGTAGTTAATCGCCTGTTTCTTACTAGACTGCTCCACAGCCGTCATTAAAATAGCTTGTTTGAGTGAACGAGACATGCGCCGTGGAGCAGTCTAGTAAGAAACAGGCGATTAACTACACTAAACGGTCACGTGTATGTTCTTGAGCTCATTGTCATGGCTGTGGATTAACGACGCTTTCAGATATGATAAACAAATTTGGATTTGTATTAAAGTTCTCCAGCCATTTTTTGGACATTGTTATGTTTATTCAAATCGAAATCAATACACAACAATAGATATTTACCATTCACCCTTTGCAATATCTGTGAAAAGCGAGAATAAGATTTTATTTGATGACGTAGAAAAATTTGAACAGGTTAAATTAATCCACAGGTAAATGTATCGATCAATTATCTGGCAATAGTTGTGCAGCTTTACAGTTCAGATTTACCTCATTTCCCCGTGCAGTCACGTAGTGGTAAAAGTAGTATCTACGCCATGCAAATAATACTTATTTTTACATACAACTTAGTAGCGGTTTTAAGTATATGTTTCTATATGGGACTACCAAGAAATGTTCATATGACGTTTAAGAGTTAAATGTGTTGATTGATAATACTACAAACAGGGTGGCCATTCATCTTCAAGTGTAAAAGGACGAGTATTTTCAGCGATGATTGAACTCGCATCGCATGCAAGGCAGACGCTCTACCAATGTCGCCATAAAAGCTAGCTCTGTGACGAGACAGTAGTAACGCTCGTATAAACGTTAAACCTATTTACATATACCACAAACTGAATCCTTCTAATAACTCCATCCTATAAACTTTGATATGTGTCACCCACAAATATCCCACAACCCCGGATCCTAGATACATGTACCTCAGCTAAACAGTCTCCAACAGTAAATATTGAGGCAATAAAGTCAAAGTGAATTGAATTGAATGTTGTTTTACACACAAGAAAGGTTATCTGGCGACAAACAGCGGTTAATATGTCAGGAAAATCCTTCATTTACATCGAGATACACGATGGAAAATGGGTCTAGAACCTTGTAACCTTTAGAGCCACGTTCCCACGTGGGGACATGGTGTAGACCTTTAATGAACTCGACATGAACATAAATAGAGAGGCGAGGATGGTGATGTGGTTTCCCACTCATCTGCCTTATTCGGTTATTACAATGGTCCTATGGTCAAAGTGCTATACCCAATAACCACATGAGACAGGTTGCAGTAGAAAAACATTCTGTGAACTCAGTACCTAGTCAGTGTTATGTTATATCAGTACCTAGTCAGTGTTATGTTATATCAGTACCTAGTCAGTGTTATGTTATATCAGTACCTAGTCAGTGTTATGTTATATCAGTACCTAGTCAGTGTTATGTTATATCAGTACCTAGTCAGTGTTATGTTATATCAGTACCTAGTCAGTGTTATGTTATATCAGTACCTAGTCAGTGTTATGTTATATCAGTACCTAGTCAGTGTTATGTTATGTTTGTATTGTTTGATATTAAACCTGTGCATTTTAATTAAGTTTATATTAAATATGTCCATCATTTTCATAAACCATACTTCTGTGTTGGCATGTCTTCTCCTTCACATGCCGTTTATGGTAGGGACCACAACCTTGTTTACCCCTTGTTGTGTTATTCCAGGCTTTATTCGCATGCGGTGGTCACTACATCGTGCTTGTTTTAATATGAACGTAATCGAACATCGTGTTGCAATATGTTATGCGTTTGGATTCATCTTTTACCGTCCCCGTGTGGTTGCCGGGGTAGAATACAACCACTGCAAACACACCGTCACATGCAAAGGGGTAGGACCCCCCATTCATATTCATTTTGTCATTTTTTGTTCATGCTCATTAAAGGTCTTCATCATGACCCCTGCATTGTTTCAGGTGCCATCTCGCTCACATCACTAAGAGCAGTGGCAGAAAAACAATAAACGTGGCTCCAGCGTAAATGGAGTGTCTACAGTAGAATTTGCAGCAACTCTGAAGTTCAGGGTGAGAAGGTCCTAGGCCCATTCGCGATATTTTATCTCGATGTACATGGAGGATGAGCCTGGTATGTTCATGCCTGTTATGCGCCATACAATCTTTCATGTGTTGGTGCGCCTTAAAACCCAATTCAGGTCAATTCAGTTCATCTTTTACCGGAAAGTATATTTATTTTATGATAAGCAATTGCATACTGTTTTTTCTTTTAGAAGTGAAATATATGTCACTGTAGCTGTCGGAACTACTTAAAAAAGAAACTAGTTGATACCATTGTTCTATACTCGTTTGAAAGAAAAACACTGTGTATCTTTCCTCCCGCTCGCCCACCGCCCGCCGTTTCGTCCAGTCGTTCGCATCCCTCCCTCCCATATCCATCCACCCATCTATCTATCTTGTTGATGAGATGACACGGAATTTCAGAAAGTAGGGTTATGTCCAAACTTATATCAGGAAATGGGATTACTCTTGTTGATACGTTTTCAATCTCCGTGCTGTTCTCATTTATATATTTGACAGCTAGGAAGGTAAAATAAACCACATTTATAATGTTGATATATAAACGCATCCTGACCATGGCTGTAAGCCAACATCACCTGCTACTGGGAAGGAAGGGTTTGATACATCGCCTGTCCTGCATGTAATCGATACACGTTTCAAACAAGACTGAGTGGTTCTTCGTGCTTATGTAAAATCCATCAATTAAACGCAAGTACACGTAGCCTGCACGTAGTTGCATGTTGAGAATGTACATGAGCATGAACTTTTATTTCAACTACTACTACTACTATTACTAATATTACTACTACGTGCGCGACGACGAAGAAGAAAACAAAAAAAACGAGAAGAAGACGACGAAGAAGAAGAAGAAGAAGAAGAAGAAGAAGAAAAGAAGAAGAAGAAGAAGAAGAAGAAGAAGAGAAGAAGAAGAAGAGAAGAAGAAGAAGAAGAAGAAGAAGAAGAAGAAGAAGAAGAAGAAGAAGAAGAAGAAGAAGAAGAAGAAGAAGAAGAAGAAGAAGAAGAAGAAGAAGAAGAAGAAGAAGAAGAAGAAGGAGAAGAAGAAGAAGAAGAAGAAGAAGATAATAATATTAATAATAATTAATATTAATTAATACTACTAATAATAATAATAATTTGACTTCAATCCAATCTTACATTTGAGTAGATATGTTCCGCAACCACAATGTTTGTTTACAGTATACGTTTAACAAAATATGTCTAGAAACCTCATAATGCTTAAAATTGCATATTTTTTGATAAACTGAAGAAAACAAAAATGCGCATTCTGGAAGAAATGCCTTGAAATTAGTAAATAAAGGGTGTGAATCGTGTTTTACCCCTCAAATATATTAGTATGGATTGTTACAAAATTGATATATCAGTCACTGTTACCATAAACTATAAACTTAATTGAAATGATACCAAAGCCTTTAGGCGACTGCAACACGTCATTCGCATATTTATACGCAGTCCTCAATATGTTTGCCTCGTGGCCAATACATATAGCCTTTCGTTGAAACGCAATCAGTATATGTACACAATCGTGTGTGTTTTTCTTTATGTATACAATTTAACTTTTTATTTGATTTTTTATTTTGAAAAATAGCTTGAAACACTGGCGTTTAATTTCGAATAAACAACAGTTTTCAAGTAGGTACTGCTACTGCGCACGCATCCAATTTGTCTCAATAGAAAATGCCACGTATTTATAGTTAGTGTTTATTAACCATTAACCCTACATATATATGATGGACTGTTCTTTCTTTATAATTAAGACCATTCCATTTATGTGAAAAGGTGTGTTTTGGAGAAAATGACTGATCAGCAGCTTACTCGCAGGCTGATCTGGGATTACAATGGACGCAAAGGTTATTATAGTCGTGCTTAGCGGGTTAAGGGTTGAGGAATTTTAACAAACTAAAAACCATATTGTAACAACCGTAGGGAGCGTATGCTGGACTTTTATTTTGTTAAGATTCCACTAAAAGGGCACACGGCAATCTTGATTTTTGTAAAACTCGCGGCGTCCCGTTAGATTTTCTACATACATTGCATTTGTTCAATCATTAATATTAATTATAAGAATAAGACGAAGCAATTTAATTTTGCATATAACAAACTGTTGATTATATTTCACCAACATTATATTCAAACTTATGGTAGAATAACAAAGAAACGTTGAACACTCAAAATTGTATTTAGATATATGCAAGCAGATTTAAAGTCAAACTAATACTGAATTAATAAATCGAGAAGCTAATTTGAATGATTGATAAAAACTTCAAGATTGCCATGTCCCTAAACCATCTTACTTAGTTAGACCTACTTTTCATTACTTGAATGAATGATGGAATTTGATATGCAAAGGAATGGTCTTGCCAGCGTAAGACGCATGCGCCATGCGTAATGCATATTGAACACTAAATATAGTAGAGATCGCACTTAAGTATCCTTAATAAAATCGAGACATAATTTAATTTAAGTATTTGAAATCTAATCGATTTATGCCTGAAAATACACTGACGCCAGTGACGGTAATTGTCACTCTTGCACTGTGTTATCATTATTTTTCTCCCATAGCATTTTATCCGACGAAAAGTTAATGTACATTTAAGAATTGATTCGCATTTTTTTTTTGCGTTTATGCTTTTTATTTAAAAGGCAAAATTACCACAACGTGCTTATGGGCTTCATGTAATTTAACCTTTACTACCGGCGTTTAAAACACCCCTTAAACACCGAAAACATGCGAGTACATTCTTTAAAAGGACACATGGCAATTTTGATTTTCTAAAAACTCGCGGCGTCCGGTTAGTTTTTCTACATACATTGCAATTGTTCAATCATTAATGTTAATTATAAGAATTGTATTAAGACATTTGTCTTTGCATATTGTTATTTTTTTTATATTATTGCACCAATAATATATTAAAACTTACAGTATAATAAGACGAAATAGTGAATACTTAAACAATAATTTATTTAAAGATTAAATAAATAGGGTAAAAGTAAAAATGATACTGTACATATAAATCGAGACACGCGTTTCAAACACTTCAAGATTGCCGTGTGTCCCTTTAATGAATAATCGCTATTGAGAGATATTTTAAATATATTAGGATACATGTATATACAGAATGGAACCGTTTTCCATTATAATGTACACCTTAGATACCTGTCGCAAGCGAGTTACTGCCAATTTTTTTTATTTAAGTTCCATAATGAAGCTAACTTGATGAGCTAAGCAATTAAGAATTTAGACTATGATGTTAAATACATTTTATAAGTCTTGCGTATTAAATGTGAATATCGTTTCTTGTTTACATTTCACAAATGTGCATACATTAGTGCACTGATTAGTGCACTGTTATTGCCTATAATGCGCATGCGCATGACTCTACAATGACTGAAACCGGAAGTGTTACTCTTAATTTATCCGTCAGTGGAGTTGTCAGTGCTAATGAAAACATCAATGGATTCTCACATTGCTGAGTGTACATTATTCGCATTATTGACTACATTGACAGATTGACTTAACATGATTTCAGAATTAAGATATTTCACGAATCCATAAGTCATACCCTATGACATCCGTGAACTGGATGTACAACTTCTGTAAAGGTTCGAATATGCATTCCTTCCATACCTGTAGCCTGATTGTACGGGTATGCGTCGTCTTTCAACTGATGGTCACGTGATTCATCATCATTACGACACCCCTTAATTGGGTATAATTGACAAGACCCCTTCATCACAATTCATTCAGTTATAAACTGTTCAAGGAGATAGAAGCAAATAGAGCATTGACTGAGTTTCGATCAGCCTTTCGTAGTTTGGGTTTTGCGATTTTATTTAGTGGAGCAAACTTGTGCATCTAATTAATTTCTTTCGATATTTGTGGACTTTACATTAAAGTAACTTTTAAAAAAGTCAACACACACAAATAAACGTACTAAAAAATCACATATCAAATTTACTGTTAAAATAATAAGATGTTGGAGAGTTTTGTGCTCGTGTGCGCCATTTTGTGTGGGGTGGGTGGACACAGATATGGTGCCGATCTTCAAGCTTGCGATAGTATGAAGCCGGGTCACGGCGCAACCGTACGACAGACGACGGCGACACCATTCGTCATAGAGACAAACAACCTGGGCTATGCCCCTTGTACGACGATGCCAATGGTTGGAAATAATCAAATGGCGTGCGGAGTGATCGGTAAGAAATTATATTTATAAAACTATTAAATGAAATTTTACGAGCTTCTTATTTTAATTTAATGTATGAAACGCGCATATTTAATTGAAATTCCATTGAGTTTCAAACTGCACATTGAAATTTTACAGAACATTAGATCAAATTATATATCTGACATTCAAAAAAGTAATATGCCATTACTGTTATATTGGAACAACAGAAAGTACCAATTAATACTATATTCTCTAAATTCGAACATATATAGAGAAGAATAAATGGGTACTTTCATATCAAATCCTATATCTGGCCTGAGACACCATATCTTTAGCTTTAGCTTTAGCTCGAGGGCTGATATGGGTCGAGGGCCTGATCTAGGGTGTGATATGAAAATAAATTTGTTTATTCTATTTATCATATACTTCAGCAATGACTTTTTTGAACTGTCAACTTCAGCTAACTTACTACGCTGTTTTCCAGGGAGAAAACAATAATGTTATTAATAGATGTAATTCCATTCTGATTTGTTCACGTCGCATAAGTGTACACGACATTTTTTTTTCTTTCCGAAATGTGATTTAAAATGAATGCCATTGCATTTGAAAGTGACTAATTCAGTAAATGAATGGTCACAAGTGGTTATTTGATCCACGGATGCTTCTATATCATTTAATTTCTTATACATTTGTTAAACTCTCTTTATGGTCATAATAGAGTCATAATGAACATTCGGTTATTTCCGTGATATGACATTTTTTACCCTTTATTTCACCCTTGTGATGAAGCTTTATTAACAGGCCACTAAATTCTGATTGATATGACTATCTAGGTCTATATGTATCGTATATTATCTAGTAAAGCTGTAACGTTTTAGCTTTATTTTTGTAGTTAAAAGAGAAATATCACGATTCAACTTGTCTGTAGAGTGTCCTTGTAAAATTGATTTTGTTTTGTTGATTAGTTTTAAACATGTTAGAGGGACAGTTCATAGTCAGTTGTTTTTCCTATTACTAGTTGTTGATTATATTGCAACAAATATATATGCAAACCTATGTTTGAATCACGAAGACAAATTGAAAAGTCCAAGTTACATTACTTTTTATTTAATTATATTCAACCAGGCTAAAAAGTCAAACTGAAACTAGATTAATACGTCTAGGTGTTAAAGATGAATTGAATTGAATTGGGGTTTTAAGACGCACCAACACATGAAAAGGTTAAAAGCCTAAAAGGCAGGAACATGCCAGGCTCATCTTCCATGTACATCGAGATAAAATATGGAAAATGGGCCTAGAACCTTCTCACCCTGAACTGCAGAGTTGCTGCAAATTCTATCGTAAAAACTCCAATTACGCTGGAGCAACGTTATTGTTTTTCTGCCACTGCTCTTTTGATGCGAGCGAGATAGCACCTGAAACAATGCAGGGATCATGATGAAGACTTTTAATGAACATGAAAAAAAAAAGATAAAATGAACATGAATTTGGGGGGATTCTACCCCTCTGCCTACCCCTCCAAAGGGATCTGCAGTGGCCGTATTCTTTGCCCCGTGACCAAACGGGGCCCCCGGCAACCACACGGGGTTAAAGATGAATGGCCACTCTATTTGTAGTATTAACTCTTAAACATCCTATGAAATTGTTTTAAGAGTCCCGGAGAGAAACATATATTTAAAACCGCTACTAAGTTGTATGTAAAAATAAGTATTATTTGCATGACGTAGATACTACTTATACCACTGCGTGACTGCACGGGGAAATGAGGTAAATCCGAATAGTATAGCTGCACAACTATTGCCAGATAATTGATAAATACATTTACCTGTGGATTAATTTATATGTTCAAAGATTTCTACGTCATCAAACACAATCTTATTCTCGCGTTTCACAGATATTGCAATAATATCTATTGTTGTCTATTGATTTCGTTGTAAATAAACATAAATATGTTCATAAATAATGGTCGGGAACTTTAGATTTAATGCTTAATAAATAACATTGTTGCGCGCTCCTTTAAAAAATCAAGAGAGAGAACTTTTAAAATGTGCGATTACTTATGCAACGGCTAGATAAAATGAGATTATTCATCGTTACACCACATGCATGCAAGCATTTTGCATGTCAGCGTTTTGCATGCCAGCGTTTTCACATTGAGCGTCAATGCCAAGATTAACCAGATCATATAGAGAGACAGATAAAAGTAGATATAAAAGTTCAACAGGTATCAGTTAAAACAAACACGGCAAACCAAAACACACACTGAAATATTCTTGATCATCTTCGACGCTTGATAGTTAATACAAACGTCTTGATCCTTTTTCAGAAAAAAAATGAAACCGGAAACACGTGTAATTTTTTTAATTATTATTATAGTTCTTTTAACCATCCACATTTAGATCGTCGATATAATGATGAAGTTTTCCTTTTCGTTTATTTATTTAATTAGTGTCTTTATGCCCTTCTGTATATCTTCGATAGAAGGCGCATCTGTATCAGCCAATCCAAAAAGATACCAGAATCTCAGTAGACTTCAAACTTTTTTTAAAGAAACAGTTCTAGACGTTTTTGTCTTGAAAACAAACAAGCATCGAAGATGATCTAGACTAACATTCAAAACAAAACAACACTTACGTGAACATATAATTAACAGAATGGAATACGGGAGATCAACAACACAAAAGGGTTGAAAACAGGGATACCGCCTTGGAACGGTCAGTGGAACGGACGCTGGAGGTTTAAACCCTGTTTTTGTGTGTATTAAACATTTTGTGGAAAGCAATATAATGGCCAATAAGTATTCATTAGAGATATAGAGATGACCCGTATCAAAGATTCATTATATTTAAAAACTTACGGACGATTAAAAGGGGTCCAAAAGTCTCACAACACTATTCTGCTTTAAACTTGCTTCTGTATGGTATCTAAGTACTATTTTAGTAGATGGCAAAATAACCAACAGCCCGTCCATCTGTATTTCTGTTATTTTTCAGTTCGTATCCGTTCCCGCCGGATGAATGGACAACCGTTTAAGGGGTTCCTTCTCCAAGCCCGATCAACGATGCCGGGGGGCCAGGTGATGAACGTCGGGGAGTTCAGATATATGAACGGTCAGGTAGGTACATGAAACAAAAACGCGCGATATTAATATAATGCGGACTTACTATTTAAGTCACATTTTATTAAAAAAACATACTATGTTATTCGGTTATTAATGGTATTATTATTATTATTAATATTATTATTATTGTTACACACATGTAAACGAAATAAGGAATAAACACAAACACCACTATAGCTTACCATTGCGCCTGTGCCAGCGTAGACACACATATCTTGATATACGAATGGGGACTCTATGTTTGTCTATATCATTATATATATTTCAACGACCAAAAGCATATGTGAGAATATCACAGTTTTATATATTTTTCAGCAAGTTACTGCTCGAACCAACACAAACACCCAGATGCGGATGCCGAACGGAGGCATTAACCAAGGCATGGCTTTGGGCCAGTTCGGTGGAAGACGCAGGCGTCAGATCGGCAACCCAAACTTCAACCGAAACTTAATGGGAGGAAATAACAATTTTAATAACCAAAATAAGTAAGTGCTACAAGCTTTATTAGTTTTAGTAAAATCAGACCTAAAAATAAATAAATGATTTAACAGCTTAAATATAACAAAACGAAAAATAAATAAAATTAATAAATAAATAAAAATAAAAGATCTCAACACACCTTTAATGATTTATTTATAAGAATTACAAATTGTCAACATTCGAAGAGTAAAACAGGGTACCATTGTCTCATCACCTTCTAATGTTGCTCTCCTAATTTAACCTATACATGTAGAGTTAACGGGACGTTAATCACAATTTATTTCATTTCATTCTCATTACAGCAGGAACGCCATGAACCAACAAGTCGTAAACAACGTAATTGTCCAGCGATTGAACTGCCCACGTGGTTTCACCGTCACTCATACGGAGAACAACCCCAAGAATGGTGTCCAGCTAATATGGTACCCGCCTGTGGGATTCAACAGACCTATTCAGTTTGTGTAAGTTTAACATGTACTTTTGCCTCGTGATGTTATCACTTTTGAGCATTACAATAATCGATATGTCAGAATAATTTTAAAAAAGGGTAGAGCTACAAAACCCTTCGTCAGTATCGGATATTAACGTTATAATTGCTATATAACCATCTACCTCATATTTGCCATCATTATCATCATCATCATCATAATCATCACCACCACCACCACCACCACCACCACCGTAACCCTTATCGACGTCATCCCTTCATTTCTGTTATCTTTATAACATGAATTGTTGAGTCGCATTTGCTGAAGTTTCGTTTGTGTTTTATTCTTGCGATAATGTAGTATTGCGTGTCATTTAGTCTTTAATTGTTCACCTATATGCATATTTATCTATTTATTATAGAGGCACCGTGGTTCGTGATTTCAACACATATTGGATGGGTCACAGGTCCGTTACTCTGAACTCCAGACCACGATTGCAAACGTCCGGTTTGGCTGGTAAGTTGTTCTTTTTCTTCCACTTCATGTTTATGTTTCATTGATTTCGATCGAGCATTGTGGGTGTAAAGTAGAGCATTTGCCCAGGAACACAACATATATGTGTTTTTGTCGTAGTCGTGATCATCTTCGACGCTTTATTTCAAATACAAACGTCTTGACCCTTAGTGAAAAAACAACAACACAGGAACCACGTGTCTGTATGTTTGACCATCCTTATATAGTTCGTCCATATAATGATCACGTTTCCATGTATACCTACTCCCTGAGAGAAGGTGTGCCTGTGTCAGCCCTCAGAAATGATACCAGAATTTCGGATGCCACTTCAATGTATTCTTAGAAGAAAGCTTCCCGACATTGTCTTCAAAAGCAAGCGTGGTAAAATAATTTAGTCTGTTACTGACGGTGCATCGTGTCGTTAAGAGGAGTTTTGGTGTGCTCGTAATAAATCATAAACTAACACACTTGTAATGTAGTAGAGCCTGGCCGGTCAGCTCGGTCTGAAGAGCATCCTAACGGTAGCACGAAAGGCCCAGGTTTGAGTTCCGCTCCTCTGCACATTTGTATACTTTTGTGACATTTAGCACCCATTCTAATTTCGAATCAGATTGATTTAATGGTCAAACATGTATTAGTCGTCTTTGGTGTCGAATTGTTTTTATTATATCGGATGTGTGTTTCTATTTTCAGCTCAAACGGGCAGATGGTACAGCAGCGCCACAAGAGCTACTTCCGGTATCGTCATATTGATTACCTCCCTTTGTGCATTGTCGTTCTACTTGTTATGAGACAATTCTATTATTATTAAAACATATACTTAGAACCACAAGAAACAAGCCACGTTATCAAACATTAAAAAGATTCACATTCATCGGTAATGCTATTTCGTGTCGGAATACGACGGAAACTCAATACGTGTGCTATTACGGTAAATTTGGACAATTAACCGTGTCAGAATACTTGAAACAAAGATGGCGGCTAAAAACCTGCCATCTAATGACAGTGTTCTTGGTACGATTTAATCACCAAGCCCCAGGTTACGCATTTAATCAGGAATTGTCTTTAGTTTATCTCGTCTATTCGTATATTTGCTGTAAAGGCATCGAGCATAATACTGTTATAAACAAATTAGTTTCATTGCATTTAAGGTTAGTTGTATCATTTTGTTTATATAATCGCCCTTTAGCCGTTTTAGGTATTTGAACATGATGTAAAACAGGGACTTCAGTGATAGAATCATAGAAGTCGCTTAGTACATTTAGTTTTCTATCAATACTTAATTATATTGTTTACACTAACGTTCAATACTTTCTTTTGTTTACTCTAACGTTAAAGTTAGTTAGATTTTTATATAATTGTTATACTTTTTTCATAATATGTTTCCTTTATTTTATGCATGTGAGCCTGATCCTAGGTAAATTAACACGTGCAGAGCTTTATGTTACGTGGTGAGTTACTAAAGTGCACGCTCGTGCTATATAATGCGTGAATTTAGACTTGTACAAATCCCATGTTGAATAATAATGCATAATTGAAAATTGCTCAGGATATATATATAGTGTGCGTGTGCGGAAGTATGCCTGCGTGTGTGTGCATGTCTGTGTGCCGTACGTATGAGTACGTGCGAGTGCGTGGATCTGCTGTCTATGTTTTTATTCACGGCTTGAAATCCTTACTTTACTGTGTTTAAATCTTTGAAAATTCGAACCTCAAACCGATGTTCTGTATCAATGCTTTGCTATTGTATGCATCATTTAGGACACCACGTGATTACTTTTGGCTTTGAATGTGTGCACGATGTGTTCTTATGCGTGTGTGTTTGTGTGTTAATGGGCATTTGCGTGCGTCCATTTGTGCGTGCGTGCGATAGAGCTTGTGGGTGTGCGTGTGTCATCCGGAACATGTGCGCGCGCGTGTCTGTGTGTGCGTGTGCGTGTGCGTGCGTGTGTGTGTGCGTGTGTGTGTGTTGTTTAAATCGTTACGTGCGACGGTGTGAAAAGATGGTGAGAAATATTTTGGATGTTAAAATGTTATTTTATTTTGCAATGTATGTTTTTCTTGTCATTTGAATGTATGTGTCTTTGTTTGCTATCATTATGCGTGGAGAAAACATGATCTGAATATGTCAGACACCTCTTTGCCCGTGTGGACTTTCATTGTTATGAGCTTAGTGTGTATACATGTATTTTAAGAAAGTGAAAAGGAATAATAAAGGAGTAATTGTTGAATAGTTGTTAATGTATGCTTGTTTATAAGTTTATAAGTTTTGTAAATAAACAATGTAAACTCCATATTCGTGTTTTAGTGTTCAATGAGACCATTGCAAAGGGAAGAATTATTTTCGCAATTTACTTGGGAATATACTAAGTTGGAAGAAATAATTCCACAGCTTATACAATATGCATTTGTTTAAAGGGACACATGGCAATCTTGAGTTTTATTCAAACATTAAAATTTGCTCCACGATTTATATATCCTGCGTCATTTTGACTTTAAAACTGCTTGCATATAATTAAATAAAAACAATAAATTTCAATTGTCTTCACTATTTTGCCATTTTTTTAAAATATATTATCGATGAAATATTATAACAAGTTAGTAATATGTAAACTAATTTGCTTTGAACTATTCTAAGAATTAATATTGATGATTGAACAAATGCAAGTTAAGACAAAAACTAACGGGACGCCGTGAGTTTTTAAAAAAATCAAGATTGCCGTGTGTCCCTTTAAAACAAACGCTTGCATATGCAATTAGTGTTTATCCTAGTTTTTAAACCAGTCAGATGGCTCAGAATTTTAAATACTGGCAACATTTGTTTATGAAGAATTTACTACCAGCGTTCTTCATAGGTGAGAGCGTGACATATATAGAGACTATCGATACAACTATGGTAAGCACTAAGCCGGATAGAGTCTATGAAGAAAAATCTTCACCATTAAGAAACCGAAAGCTCCCTCCCTAAGTGTTTCTTAATGGTGAAGATTTCTCTTCATAGACTATATCATATACATACACTGAACAACTTTAAAAACGCAACAGGGAAATAAACTAAGATAACTGACATATTTCAATAGTAATTAAATTTTAATTTCGTCTATTCTAATTAACCATAACTACAGCAGAATTTCATTCAAAATAATCAACATTAAACTTGTTAAATTCAAAATATAACAGTACTACCCCCAAAAGTAAAAGTCACAATATTCACCATTAGCGGCAATGCAAGCCTGACATCTCCTACGCATATAGGGATATACCGGGTATTAGTTTTGGGACTTTTGCTTTTGGGAGTTGTACTGTTATGCTCTGAATTTAACAAGTTTATTGTCGATAAATTTGACTGAAATTTTTAGCAAATCAGCTGAAGATATTGTTAAATAGAATAGATGAAATTAAAATTTAATTACTATTGGAATATGTCAGTTATTTTAGTTTATTTCCCTGTTGCGTTTTTAAAGTCGTTCAGTGTATACCTAACGGAACTCTTCTTGACATGAGCACGTTGAGAAACTAGTTTTTGTTATGTACATGCTGGAAGCTATGACAAGAAATATTCATCGTTAAGATACCGAAAGAGAAGGCGTGTAGCGACCGTCAAATATGGGTCACGCTCTTAATTAAGAGGAGCGCTGTTAGTAAAATCTTCATGAAAAATAAACTGTATTTGAAAATCTGAGGCAACAGATTGATTGAAAAAGTTGGGTATAAACACTTATGACATTCAGTGTTTTCCTAGCTTTTTCAACCAGTCAGTTGCCTCTGTTTTAAATACTTGGATATTTATTCATGAACATTTACTACAAGCTGTCTTTGCTATTAATAGTGTGACCTATATAGAGAATATCAATAAACCCTATGGTAAACACTAAGTCGGATAGAGGATAATTATGAAGATAAATCTTCACAATTAAGAAACCGCGGTCGGTTGCTACGCTTCCTCTATTTCGGTTTCTTAATGGTGTTCAGACATCTCTTCATAGCCTCTATCCTATACTTTGACGACGGTAATGCATCAACAAACATATCACTAAAATTGTTGTTGTTCGAAAAGAGATACGGATTGTATGATTTCAGTATGTAATCCAATATACATGTTGCTATCTTCCCAACTTTTTCATTTTTCATTATAGAACTAAAGTACTGAATTTGCTTGTTTAATATTCGAGTTTTTACAAAGTGTTCCACAGATGTTCTGTGTATATTTGTTCGTGATTGCCGTTTTATAGCATTTAATCTACCGTTAAACATGTTAAAGACGACTATTAATAATAGATTTTTCTCATGATTCAGGTGTTTTATTAAACCATCCAATATAATTGTTGACTTTTTTTTTGATAATAAAACGCTCATTTGTTTCTGTATTTTCAATTTGAAAATTTTTTAAAGCAAGAATTTATCCATGCTGCAATAGTGAACGTTTAACCCAATAGAGGTGTTATGAGCACTTTATTCACCGAAAATTAACGAATTTCCGTGAGAGGATATCAAAAGTCAAGTTGATCTCACCAATATGTGGTCCCGCCTTAATTCCATTAAGAGATTGGAAAGCTTATATTAACACGATTTTATAACGGATATTTCAACAATAAAACGCGTTTAAACGCAGTTTTTGTGAAAGAGTGCGATTACCAGTTCATAATTACCTATTACTTGTTTTAATTTTACAATATGCCAACTTTTTAATCCGAAATTAAGGTTTTATTTCATACCCCAGCCAACCCCATTTTCGCTTTTTGGAGAAGAGGTTGGATGGGGTATGAACGTTAATGCTCGGACCACGTAATGCTCTTCTAGACTTTAGTAAAGCCACCTTGAGATGGTCTTTATAAACTTCAATGTTATGGCATTAGAGGAGGACATTTTTCTTTTGTCAAATGTGTGTTAAACAACATATCTCAGTCAGTCGTAATACATGTTCCAAGTCGTATTATATTACTGTTTCCTCCGAAGTCGTTCATGGCTCTGTACTGGGACCCCTCTTATTTCTTATCTTTTTAAACGATCTGACTATGTCACTTCCTCTAAAGTCCATTTGTTTGCAGATGATATCGCTATTTATCATATACTTCCCTACAAATATGTTGTTTTTGAACATACGGTACAACATAGACCTAGCTAGTCATATCAATCAGGATTTCTTTGCCGGCCAATGAAGCTTTATCACACGATCGAAAAAATGTCATATCACGGAAATAACCGAATGTTCATCTCGATCCTTTTACCGGAGTGATACGGAAATAACCGATTAGTTACGATTATATACGATTTGTCACGGGCATTGTTTGTTAGTTACTTCCATCCAGTTTTCTCGGCAGATTATTTGCTATAGAATCATTATCCGTGGATAAAATAACCACTTATGACAATTCACCTTGATTAGAAAATTTCAAATTCTATGGAATTCATTTGCAATAAGATTTGGGACAAAAATAAATGTTGTGTACCACTTACGCGACAGACATGAGCACATCAGAATGGACTAGATATTTATAGACTGTTTTTTTCTCCCTGTAAAACAGCGTAGTGAGTGAGCTGAAGTTGAAATTTCGACAAAGCTCAAGTATATGATAAATAGAATAAAAATGTGTATTTTCATATCACACCCTATATCAGGCCCTCGACCCAGATCAGCCCTAGAGCTAAAGCTCTCGGGCTGATATGGCGTCTCAGGCCTGATATAGGATGTAATATGAAAATACTCATTTATTATTCTCTATATATCTCTCTCTTACCATCTCCAGCATGACCTAGAACAGCTCGAAATGTGCAAAACCAAATGGGACATGAAACGTAACCCTTCTAAATGCCAAGGCATCCACATAACTAAACGCAAACAATAAACACCTCTTACTTTCTTCATAATACAGGATTATAATCCAATCTCATCAGCTAAATATCTGGGAATTGCAATCTCAAATGATTTATCCCGGAATAAACATATTGACCCAGTCACAAATAAATGCTAATCAAAAACCAGGCTTTCTCAGACAAAATATTAAAATTCCTTCAGAAAAGCTTAAGTCAACAGCATATAAGACAACGGTTAGGCCCCATTTTGAGCACTGCTCACCTAGTTGGTCTCCATGCACTGATTCGGATATCAGTCAGACATAATCGGTTTGCTGGATAAAACACGACTACAACCACACATTTAGTGTCACAGACATGTTGACCTCATTACAATGGAGACACCTAGACCTCCGTCGCTTAGATGAAGGACTGGACATGTTCCATAATATCACCCATTGTCTAAATCGGAATGTCACCTTAACTCCCCTTCCAACAGGTGTCTTCCTTGAGACTGGATACAGTTAAATATTTTTTTTTCCATTTTTCTAAAGATATTTTTATATGTACTATTTATTATCCACCAAGACCATCTGCTTATACAAAATGTTTAGAGGTTAATATACTTAAAGGGAATGTAGCGCCACAGCCAAAGAAACTTTATTATTGAGAGTTCTGAAAAACTTGGAAAAAGGTGAAAGAATTATCAAATTCGGATGATAAACAAAAAAGATATGACCATTTAAAGGTTGTTCTAAAATAAATATGGGAGCCGCCATTTTTAGAACTATGACGTCATAGTTCCAAATTACCATATATGGAATATTTATCAAAATCTTTTAAAGCAAAGAAAGTCGCTGCAAATGAATGCAAAATCCTTTACTGGTCATATAAAGCATTATTGCCATTAAATATACATATTTTTCATACAGTAGCTGTCATTTTTTCCTATTAATCAGTAATTTTTCATATTTATAAATATTCCATATATGGTCATTAGAACTGTGATGTCATAGCTCTCAAAATGGCGGCTTCCATATCCGTTTCAACAGAACCTTCAAATAATCATAACTTCTTTCTTTATCATCCGATTTTGGAAATTCTTTCACCTTTATTCATTTTTTTCAGAACTCACAATAATAAAGACAGTTTGGCTGTGGCGCTACATTCCCTTTAACATATTAGAAGAAGATATTTGAATATGCAGAGATAAAGGGGAGGTAATCCTGTGTGGTGATTTTAATGGCCGTACCACTTCTGAACTAGACTTTATAAAAAATTAACAGTCTTCTCACATTCTCTTAAATCAAAACTATTCTATAGATTCAGTATTTAAACGTGACAGTATTGATCAGGTATCTGATACTTGAATTGTGCATTTCAAACAGGCTTAGAATTCTTGATGGTAGAACCTTTGGTGACACCTTAGGTCATTTTACTTGTTATATACCTCAAGGCAGCGTTGTTTATTACGCTATATTTTCAGAAGAATTGTTATCTCAGGTGTTACATTTTTCCGTTGCTGATTTTGTTCCCACATTATCTGATACCCATCGTAAAATTTCTTGGAACAGTGTTGTTGAATATTTTTTGAATAACAAACAAACCGGACCAATGCCCACTAAGGACATATGGGATGAACAATCAATAACAATCAATGATAATTAATATTAATTATTCTAATACACCCGCACTATATGGCCTAGTTTAAAATATCTCGTTATATTTAAGAAATAGAACATCGTTTACTGTGAATTATCGTTTAATATATCACGGTTTGGAGTTCGGAAGGGCGAGTGAAATTATTGTTTACAATTGAACGACAAACCGTGATATATTATAGATAATTCACCGTAAACGATGTTCTATTTCTATTCTAATACCCCTAAAATGTGAAAATAGCGCACACATCTGAAATCTTTCGCATTGCTTTGCTTACTCTCCTAACGTTGCATACGTTACAATGCGTAATGCGCAATGCGCAATGCTTATTCTCCTAACCTTGCACAAATTACAGTGATATATCGTTCAATATAACGAGATATTTTAAACTAGGCCATATAGTGCGGGTGTATCACTGTAATTTTTGCAAGGCTCGTGAAATTAATGTTTACAATTGAACTCCAAACCGTGATATATTAAACGATAATTCACAGTAAACGATGTTCTATTTCTTAAATAATTTCATGAATCCTGATATTAAACTCTCGGAAGCTAGCATAAACAAAGCATGCGACGACGTACAACATATAATAGTATTGGCAGCTAATAAAGTACTCTGATTATCTAAAAACAAAAACAATAGAAAGAAACAAAATAAGAAATGGTTTAGTATTGATTTAAAATCCATGCGAAAGCATGAACTATGAAGGTAAATTGTATTCTAAATATCCATTTGATCCTATTATAAACGGCGTTATTGTAAGTTATATAGGCAATATTATAAACTCCGTAAGTAAACGGCTAAACATTATAAGGAAACCATTTTATCTCAATTAGATGATTTACAAAGTGAAAACCCCAAGGCTCTTGGAAGCTTATCAACTCACTAAAAGAGGTAAATAAAAACAACCATGCACAATCTGTTGTGGCTTCTGACTAGTTCGAATACTTCAAAGATCTTAATTGTCTATACCTGTTACATTCACATCCAGATTATATGAACTTGATTAACAATTAAAGGATAAGGCAACAAAAGAACCGAAACATGTAGATAGTAGGACCCTTTTATGAAGTAATACAAACTATGTATCAGAAGACTCTTCTATGTGTAAAGGTAGACAGCAGTTCAATAACAGATTCCTTTATTTCACAGATAGGTATTAGGCAAGGCGAAAATCTAAGTCCGAACCTGCTCAAAATCTTCATTAATGACTTGCCAGATTAGTTACCAGGTACTGCTGATTCGGTTATCCAGAACAACGCTAGGCTAGATTGTCTTATGTACGCAGACGATGTTGTTTGTTTCTCTGCAACCCTTGCGTTACAAGAAAAATTAAACAAGCTTAATCTTTTTTGTCGGGATTGGTGTCTCAATATTAATGTTTTGAAATCTATGGTGTTAATCTTTAATAGGGTAGGTAGCATGGTAAAAGAGAAATGTTTCATTCAAAACCAATCTTTAGAATGTTTCTCCTCATATAATTATCTTGGAGTTACATTTTGTGCATCTGGCTCGAAGTGATTTGTATACGTTTGAAAGCCCCTTTTATGTTAAGAAAAAATGTTAACTCCCCACAGGTATGCACGTATTTGACCATACAGTCAAGCCAATTTTACTATATGGCAGCGAGTGCTGGGGATCTATTGGTAGAAGGAATTTTAATCCTTGTGACTTTACTAAGCTGTCTAATAAGTTTGAATTTGAAAAATTACATGTAAGATACCGTAAATATATTGTAGGAATACAGAAGAAAACCACCAACTTTGCTGTTATGTCTGATTTAGGTGGGTCGTCTTCCAGTGTAATTTGATATTATCGATGTTAAAATATTATCATCGTCTAGTCAATAATCCTCCCAACCTTCTTACTGATGGTTTGCTTGAATCTAAAAGTCTTCATCATAAAGGTATTCACTCATTGTACTCAGAAATTGTATCAATTCTCAAAGTACTAAACACGGACAATGATCAATGTTCTCCCCACTCCCCCTCCGTAATGTCAATGTTAAAACTAGTAAAAACAGTACAACTAAAATTTGCAAAATTCCAGGAAAACTGGGACAAAGACAAAACTAAGATCCTTCCTGAAAAATTGAGAACTTGCTTCACTTTTACATAATGATTTTCAATGAGAAGACTAGCTGTGTAGTATCGATCATTTTGAAAAACGTACTGCCATGGCTTAATTTCGTCTGGCTTAATTTCGTCTAAGTTCCCATAAACTGAAATTCGAAACTGGTAGCTATACTAATTCTCCTGTGGAACATAGATTGTGTGAGACCTAACTTATTTACTAAGAAAATTAGATTTTCTGGGCGGAGGGTTATTCCCTACTGTATATTGTGATTAGTGTCAGTTCCACTAAGACTGAAATTGCTAATAGGAGTGCATCCAATATTTATTATACCTCTGAATTTGTATTTATTTGATTCAATTTATTTTGAATGTAGTCATACACCATAACTATTCACGTGTAGATTGAATGTATGTATATGCTTTTGTGTATCACGAAAAACTGTAAAGTTTAAGTGAATAAAGAATATGTTCTGTTCTGTTCTGTGAAATTGTACCAGTAATTCTATAGATGATGAGATGCATTTCCTCCTAACATGTCTTTACTATTCAGATGAAACAACTACTTTATTAACATGCATCTCTACGGAATGTTCTAATTGTTCAGCCTGGATTTGCATAATCAACTAATGTGGCTATTATCTTGTGAAAATATACAAATTCTGAAAGCATTGGGTACTTATTTAATGCAGTCTTTTGAAAAAACAAATAACATTAATAGTCATTATAAGTATTATAAAATTACTGGTGTGATGATAGTTTAAGGGACTGTAGACGACTCCGCTCAGTGTATGTGCTCTGGTTATTTTGTCATTGTACAAACTATTGTATCTTGTATCTTGTAGTGATTATCTTGTAGTAAATACGTGAATGTAATGCTTTTTTTAATTGAATACGCACTCAGATATAAATGAATTTCATCTGAAACAATTCCTGTATGTAATATATGGTGTGAATGCGACGTGTTTTCATACAAAGCCTAACCGTTCCTGAAAGTTTGTATTATATATGGTGAGAGACCGAGAGCGGATGCAGCGGTGACGAATCGTACTTTTTAAGTGTGCAATTAAAATTACTGCACCGTGGGTTAATATTACACCAGGTTATTCGTCCACGTTAGTCTAGATCTTCGTCGTTTGATTGTAAATAGTTTGTGCAGAAACAATTTTTTGAAACCGGAAGCACGTGACCGTAATTATTATTTTTTTAAGTATTTCTGACCATCCGCATTTCGTTCGTCGATATAATGATGATGTTTCCCTCTTTCTTTATATATACATTTATTGTCTCTCTGCCTTTCTGTATATCTTGGATAGCAAAGGTGTTTCTGTCTCAGTCAATTACTATAATCTCGGCAAAAGTCAAACTTTGTTTAGGAGAACAGTTCTAGACGTTTGTATATTATTTTCTAGGTGAATCTATTTCCATTATCACAGACAGTGTGTTTCCTGTAAAAAGAAAATTGATATTTAAAACGCTCTCGGGTTAATGTGATTTACCGACATTTAGTCTCTCGCGGTATTAAGTGTGTTTTTATCTTTCTGAAAAGAGCACATGTGTTTTCGTGACCGATATTTTAGCAGGCGTTCGTGACGGATATTTTAGCAGGCGTATCTTTTCGTTCTACAGTACAATGGTGTTAGAAGATGGTGACATACTTTAAGGACTATTGGTCGACCATCTTTAAAAAAAAATACCCAAAATGGAAGGGATATTGTCAAGCGAAATTTTCGACCAAATGCATATTTTCATGAGCAATCTCAACATGACAGTAATTCAACGCTATTGATGTGAACATGGTATCAGAAATAATACTAATATGGCAGACATTGTGCCCGTTATATCTATATCCTAGAGTTTTGATGCAATTTTACTCGAAGTTGTTTTGTTTTTATGTGAAATAAATTGGTCTATAGAATAGTCCATTTATCCAGCGAGAGCAGACGAGACAACATTTCTAAATAAATAAGTGATAGCGAGCATAGCTCGCGTCGCGAATCACATGAAAGAATCAACAAAAATGAATAAATTAATATATGAATCCAATAGGTTGACGATCTCAAAAAGAAATACTAATGCGATTACAAAAGAAGTATTGTCTATTGTCGTAAAAAGGAAAACCGTAACATAATATTGTCGTAAAAATTAAAAATAGAAGTTTTGCAAAGAAACATAAAGACAATTAGATGCAGAAATGGTATTTTAAAAAGCAGATGGTAATACACACGAGTAAGATTATGAAAACATATTTTATTTGTTTACCATTATTGCAATCCCGTTTTTCCGTAAATGCAATCGGAACTCTTCGCAGATTTCCGTATTCGGATGATCCAGTAGTGATACCGATTGACGGAAATCGACGAGGTTTGTCCAATTTCATTCGTGCCAAACCCGAACAACCTTGATAATTTCCGGAAATTATAATAAAAATGACACGACGTCATTGACTTGCGTCATCATCGTATGTTATCACACATGACGTATTTTGCTTGTAAACAATAGAAGCACAGGGGGACCAACGGCTTTACAGGAAGGATAACCATTTATTCTGACAGGTGTTATTTTCAATTAAACGATTTACATTTGTGTTATTAAATTGCAAAACCAACCATTCTACAATAAGGATAGTAGCATGGTCACTGACAATTTACTTTGGTGTAAATCGTTTAATTGAAAATAACACCTGTCAGAATAAATGGTGTACTACAACTACCAGTTATTGGATGTTAGAGTATGGCAGGGAGCTGAAATGGACATGCTACAAAGCAAACAGAGTATGGTTTCATCTTGTTGGTTAATTTAAACACATCGATGGACTACGCCCATCTCGATGTTTAAATTAACCAACTCAATGAGACCATATCCTATGTAATAGATAGAATATGGTTTCATTGAGTTGGTTCATTTAAACATCGAGATAGGCGTAGCCCATCGAGGTGTTTTAATTAACCAACGAGATGAAACCATACTCTATTTGTTTTGTAGCATGTCCATTTCAGCTCTATTTCAGTTATTGTAACTGTTATTCTCACTGTTATTCTCACAGTTATTCTGACAGGTCTTATTTTCATTTAAACTATTTACACCTGTGTCTGAACAAAGAGAATTGTCTGCGACCATGCTACAACTAGTACTTAGACAATACTTATGAATCACTTGAACGCAGTTAGAAAACGCATATTCGGGAAAAAGCTTAAATCATATATACCTTTTCCCCCCGTAATTACATAATGTTAAAACATTGGTAGGGATCCGTAAGGAAGCTGGGTACTGTAGTTCAAAAAGAAATTTCAGTTGCTAGAGTATCGGAAAGGTAGTCCGAAGGTCGAAAGAACAAAAAGGTCCCGGGGTTGAGTCCTGGTCCAGCTGCACATTTGTCCAGACTTCATGACGGTTGGTATTCCAGCCATTGTCGATCCGGACTGGATCATGACTAGATACAGTAGCATTCCGAGTTTCGTTCCATGCCATATCTGTCTGGAGTCGAACTGAACATGTGCTATTTTTTTTGCTTTTTTTGTGGGGGTTGGGGAGGGTTGAGGAATGGGGGGGGGGGAGGGGTAGGGAGGGGGAAGTGGCGGTGGTATGTCACGATTCACAAGAAACTTACAGGTAGACCTGCACATACCGCACAAGAAAACACGAACTGTCCTCGCCCTATAGGTTTAACCTATTTCATACTATTGATAGCAATAATTGCAAACGTATTAAACACAAGTTATTTTCCTTAGATTATATTACAATGTTAAATTGTCTACGACACAGGACGGGCGTTTTTCGGTTTGAGGATAGATTGTCTAAATATGAGCTTAGATCGAATCAAAGAAGCATTTCTGACATACTTCTGAAAAGGTATGATTGATATTGCAATTTTAATTTGATTTTTCAAAACAAAACTCGTTGAATGAAGGAACTTGTAAATGTGTAATCTGTTTTCGCTGATGATCAAATATTGAACATAAATAAATAAAACCAGGGTGTGCACCCTGATAAAATAGGATACAATCTAATTCATATACAAATACTGTTGAATCAGGAGTTTCTTTAGCTGTCCGCCATTTTGATTTCATTTTTCAGTAGGCTTTCGTATTAATACCAGTCGCCGTCGGGTAACCTGGTCTGAGACATTGGCTCTTATATAAACCGATCAAAAGAGGATTTCTTTTAAGAAATGATGATTCATTATTGTATTACATCTAAGCCAATTTTCTGGGCGTGGTGGAGGCGTGGTGGGGTGGATGGGTGTGGTTGTGAGTCGGGGTGGGGGGGGGGGAGGGGGTGCGGTGAGGGACTCAATATTTTACTTTTCCAATTGGGGGGAGGGGTGCGGTGAGGGACTCAATATTTTACTTTTCCAATTCTGTGCTATTGTATAGCGATATTGCTTGTAAACCAAACGTCGAAATACTTATTAAATTGACCACTGCGAGGTACTTTATCGCCAAATACATTTCAACGAAATGCATGATTATCGCAATAATCCTGAACATATTATCACGTGATACTTCTAACTACTCTTCTGTCCAGACAGTACTATGACTTACATGTAACAAATATAAAGGTATGTTAGGTCGAACGCGATAGTTGCAATATTTGTTAAAATAAACAATTGATGGCGAATAAATTGTATCTCCCAAATATTAAAACGGTCGAATTCCAGTCTATATCAGTCTCACGGAAATCACATTCACAACATCTCGATGAATTCAGGGAATCGTGTGATCCATAGGCAAAGTATCCCGGAAATTACGAGACTGGCCAACCACTGTTATTGATAGGTATATAATAAACTTATCATGTCGAATACATGTGTCAAGTTTCAATCCATTATGTGAAGTAGTTTCGGAGCTACAAGCTTACATACAAACTTTAACAATTTTTTCAAAATATTAAAGGGCCCATAATTTTGCCTGGCTCTATGATGTTTTCTAATACATGTGTGAAGTTTCAATCCATTATATAAAGTACATTCAGAGCAACACGCTTACATACTAACTTTTACCGGATTGTCTAAGTATAAAAGGGACCATGCTTTTGTTGAAATAAAAGCATGAGTTATAGAACTTGGCTCTGAGATGTTGTCTAATGGTGTGTGAAGTGGACGTTTCAATCCATTATACAAAGTAGTTTCGGAGCTACAAGCTAACATACCAACTTTAAAGGGACTGGGCGGCGATATAGGGTAAAAGAAAACGAACTAGAGCGGAGGTTTACGATAAAAAAATGAAAAAAATGATAACTGACGAAAATCAAAAGAAAGAAAATATTCCGCTCGTTCTCTTTAAAGGGAAACACGACAAGATTAAAGTAGTTATCAAACATTAAATTGGCACCCCGGCCGTATCATGTTGACTTTAAATCTGCTTGTATATAAATCTGTATTATATATTTATTTTTTTGGTATTTTTCGATTTTTCTTATAACCCACAATTAGAAAAATACAAAAAAAAACAACATCAAACAACTATTCAAACAAGTATTTATAGTGATTTACAAATATGCCGCGTTTAAAAAACAACAACACCGTGTGTGCCTTTAATCAATTTTAACGTCGCCTTTTACAATAGTTTAGTTATATCTCGACCTTGTCTTCTTGTACCAAACGCCTCTATGCTTAACCGTATAGTGCTTCCACACTGGAATACACCGCCGTAGACACACGACATGGTACCCCACCCAGTCACATTATACTGACACCAGGCCAACCAGTGTTACCACTACCCTTTACATGCTGAGCCTCAAGCAAGTGAGCTTGCTACTATAGTACTATTTTATATAGTCTGTGATATGAACCTTCTGAGATATGAACCTTGTGTGATATGAACCTTCTGTGATATGAACCTGCTGTGATATGAACCTGCTGTGATATGAACCTGCTGTGATATGAACCTTCTGTGATATGAACCTTGTGTGATATGAACCTTCTGTGATATGAACCTGCTGTGATATGAACCTTCTGTGATATGAACCTTCTGTGATATGAACCTGCTGTGATATGAACCTTCTGTGATATGAACCTTGTGTGATATGAACCTTCTGTGATATGAACCTGCTGTGATATGAACCTTCTGTGATATGAACCTTCTGTGATATGAACCTGCTGTGATATGAACCTTCTGTGATATGAACCTTGTGTGATATGAACCTTCTGTGATATGAACCTGCTGTGATATGAACCTTCTGTGATATGAACCTGCTGTGATATGAACCTTCTGTGATATGAACCTGCTGTGATATGAACCTTCTGTGATATGAACCTTGTGTGATATGAACCTTCTGTGATATGAACCTGCTGTGATATGAACCTTCTGTGATATGAACCTTCTGTGATATGAACCTCAACAAAATAATCAATACTTACATTCACTTGATACATACTGGCGTGGCGCAGTAGGTAGCGCGGCGGATTTGTAACCGGTGGTCCCGGGTTCAATCCTCCGTGGTGCCACTGAGTTTCGTCGGTGTGTTCTTGGGCAAGACACTTTCCCTTAGCCTCGTCCGTCGGATGGAGACGTAAACCGGGCGGTCTCGTGTATCGGTCTATCCTCCGAGCACGTTAAAGAACCATTGGACTCTATTCGATAATAAGAGTAGGGCAGGTTCCCGGATTCCTATGTATCATTACCCTCTCTCTGGGGCGGCTCTATATAACCTATACTGTGTTGATGAGCCGTTAAACAACATTCAATTCAATTCTTGATACATTCTGTTGAAAATAGAAAGAGCGTCTCATTTCGAATAAACGGAGATTGGGATTAACTGTGCACGTTGTGGCAGGCGGAGCTAACATCCGGTGTAAGTCAATATAAACTGGCTATTGCACTGTCTCAACAGGCATTGTCGCTATTTATCATTACCAACTTCCCAAAACACCAATGAGGTATACATGTAGTAATTAAAATATGCATTTAAGATGTGCGTATATTCATCCATTGACGTCCATAGCTTACAATTAACTCTAAATATAATGATGCGGTGCCACGCGGCATGTGGCATACACATGCCGAGTGGCATGTGGCGGTATTTCGCGGACACAGCATAGTGTAGTTAAAATATTCTAAGAACTTTGTTATTTTCTATGCAAGAAGTTTTTAATTTTAAGACTTGTCTTTGTGAACATCTGTTCCCAGGGGTTACACTGTACAGTATTCTAAGAACTTTGTTATTTTCTATGCAAGAAGTTTTTACTTTGTGAACATCTGTTCCCAGGGTTTACACTGTACAGTATTCTAAGAACTTTGTTATTTTCTATGCAAGAAGTTTTTAATTTTAAGACGTCTTTGTGAACATCTGTTCCCAGGGTTTACACTGGACAGTGGTCAGTTACAATTTAAACTTAGTTTGGACTATGAACATTGGATTTACCTGAAATGTTCCAATTTGATTAACTACACATTTTATTTTACACTATATATTGTTGAAGCCATGGCCAGCTTATTCCAATAAATATAAACTAGTAACATTTTGTTTTATTTGTAACCGATCTTAAATAATTATACATTTAACTAACACGTTTAGAAAATTTAAAAATAAACACGGAAACGTAGGGTTGAATATCTTCTAAGAAAGAATAGCTGTATACTAACAACGAGTCAAAGGTCAACGTCATGTTTTGCATACCCTGCGTACTTTCACTTCTGAAATGTATACCAAAAACTGTCAAGAACATGGCGAGCGGCATTTTTAAATATCAATAACATGCCCAGAATACAGTTACAGCCTAAAAATAACAGGAAACTGCACTAAAAGGGTTTTTAAAGCAAAACAAAAGATTAGAACTCTTTAATACAGAATTACGTTAGACAGCAACAGTCGAGCACATCCTACTGATTGTGTGCAGTTAACCTATAGTACTTAAAACCCACCTTATCCGTTAAACTTGTTATCACAATATCAGCGTTTCCGGATTCGTTAGCGTAATTCTATCTAAATAAGTTTATTTAATTGAAATAGAAGGGTGTAATTTAAAGCAAAGGTTTAAACAAACACTAATACAATATAATGTGTTGTTGTTTTCGTTATAAAGAACGTTCTTCCGTAACCGATATTTTAAAAGCGTAACATTTAATAATACGATTATATTTCAAATGATTTTATGACAATAATGCACTCGTTTAATGGAGATTAACGAACGAGATATTCATTGATTACTGTTAATGAGTTTTATAACAAACAAACCAGCCTTTAATTAAGAATAATTTATAGAAATTTAACGGGACACACGGCAATTTTGACTTTTAAAATCTCATGGCGTCTCGTTAAATTTTCTACAACATAACTTGCATTTGTTCGATCATTTATATTGATTATAGGAATAGTATAAAGTATAATGTTTCGCATATTATTAACTGTTGAATATATTGCACCACATTACCTGGTCCTAGTATTACCTTTCATACCCCATCCCACCCACTCTCCAAGAAGCGAAAACGGGCTTGACTGGGGTATGAAATAAAACCTTAATTTGGGCTTAAAATGTTTGCATATTGTAAAATTAAAATATGTTATAGTCAATTTGAAACAGTTACTGCATTTTGTTCAGTAAAACATGTTTTTAACGGTATTTTATTGTCGACATGTCCGTTATAATATCCTGCTAATATAAGCTTTCCTGTCGCTTAATGGAATTAAGGTGGCACCACGTAATGAATATAATACATTTAAACCTATGGTAGATTAGAATAAGAAGAACAAACTTTTTTTTTGTAATTATATGATAGCAGGTTTAAAGTCAAAATGATACTGGATTAAACAATTCGCCACGCTAATTTGTATATTTGATACACAGTGTGTGCCATTAAAGCGTCATACGGCAATCCTGAGTTATATCAGCAATACATTAGCACCTCGATTTATTTAACCTGTATCATTTTGACTTAACGCTTACATGAATTTTAAAGAAGTTTAAGATTTCAATTGTCTTCGTTATTCTACCAATTTTAAAATATGGAAAAATATGATCAATAGTTAGTAATTTGTCAAAACAATTTGCTTTGAACTATTCTAATAATTAATATTTAAACAAATCAAGATTGCCGTGTGTTTCTTTAATGATATACGACTATTGGCAAAGGAATCGTCTCCTACTAAAGCGAGGTGGTGTGCATTTTAGTGTTTTATAGAAGAAAACCCATGAAGTACAGCCGGCGATTTTGTGCCTGTTTTGCAAAGTTAACATTAATTAAACAAACACACAAAAAAACTATCTACATAAGTTTTTTATTACGTTAGTCCCATTTCTTACTTGTCTGAAACATAATAATTTAAGTGTTTTAGTGTTTCTGTAAACTGATATATAGGGTCCTATAGAAACCACAGCGTCCGAACGCAATGGCATCGTAGGTCCGCACTGTACTGCAAACAAGGACTAGAAACTACAATGAAAGAGACAAAAACAACAGAAAGGGTGGGGAAGACAGGGTTACCGACTTGGAACGGTCAGTAGGCAATAAGGCCTACTGGTTAGCTTGAATCGATTTTATATGCGCACAATCCTCGCTACACGCTAGATTTTGAGAATATATATTTATATACTTATAGAATGTCTAAAAAATCAAATAAATAAATAATACATAAATATGTATCGGTTATTTTAAAATGATTGATTTTACTAGTTATGGAATATTCCCTTTGTTACAATACATCCTGCTTTTGAGACAAACCCCACAGTTTTACTAGAACTATCACTGAAGGTGATGAATATCCCCGATTAAATTCTAAGTCAAACAAAAGACCATGATTCTGTAATACATTAGGCAATCAACAATGGGTTATGTACAGGGATATAAGGTCGCCACACCAGTTGTTATGTGTATAAACAGTTTGGGGACAAACCATTCAAGGAATGCAAGTAATAACAAGAGAAACGCCTGTTGGCGTTAAAGCCGGGTTTTCCATAATGTTAAAGATGAGACATTTGAAATGAATTGAATTGAATCTTGTTTAACGGCTCATCAACACAGTACAGGTTATTTAGAGCCGCCCCAGAGAGAGGGGAAGGATACATAGGAATCCGGGAACCTGCCCTACTCTTATTATCGAATAGATTCCTATGGTTCTTTAACGTGCTCGGATGATAGACCGATACACGGGACCGCCCGGTTTACGTCCCCATCCGACGGACGAGGCTAAGGAAAAGTGTCTTGCCCAAGAACACACCGACGGAACTCAGTGGCACCACGGAGGATTGAACCCGGGGCCTCCGGTTACAAATCCGCCGCGCTACCGACTGCGCCACGCCAGACATTTGAATAGTGTATGCAAGATGTTCAAAACATATATCAGTTTCTTCTCAACTTACAGTATTTGTGATACAACTTTCTTCAAGTTACTGACAAACAGTACGTAAACTTAAAGCAAATTCTAAGTAAAGAAATGTGACTAATTATGAAAATACTCAAGGGGGATAATTATGAAAATATTCTGAAACCTTTTTTCTATTTTTAGTAACCGTGACCTTATCCCCAATGACCTCAAATGCAATTCCAAACTTTCTTTTCATGTAAGCTACCTATCCAAAAAGTTTCAGACCTATATCACATTCCTAACTGAAGTTATTGAGCGGAAATCGTTTTTTTATTTCAAGTAACAGTGACCTTGACCTTGATTAAGTTACCCAGTGACCCCAAATGCAATCCCAAGCTTTCTTTTTTATATAAACTGAAATCATTAAGAAGAATCTCCTTTTCCAGTTCCCAGTCAATTTGTTTATTGTTATGTAATTAATGTTATTGCCATTGTAACTAACCTGTATTTGTATAAATAATTCGAAAATATGGTGTTAACGCTTTTAGTTGACTGAAGATCACTTCGGACCAAAGAGGCCCAGTTCGTTTTATTTGTTATATCATATAGGTCATTGAATATCATTTAATTTACGCTGCTTATACATGTATGTTTGTGTTCACTTGCAATTTATAACTTTTATTCAGTATCTGAAAATGATTATACAACTTTGTAATTCCTTAGAATTCAATGGTTAGAACTAATTATTAGAGGGAGTGACTACTGACCGAGTGCAATAGTATCCTTCAAGGGGCATTAGTCACTCCCGAGGGTAAATAGTTCTAATCCATTGATTCCTAAGGCATTAAATAGTTGTTTTATTATATATCATAAAATATACGGAATTAAATTAATCCGACTGACAACAGGAATTTGGTATATTTTATGGAGATCACCAGTTGCGCACAGACGATATAATATGATCAAGGTTACGTGACGATTTACTGTTTAACAAAAGCGCGTCAATGACACACAAACGAACTATTTCACGGTACAAGTACTATTGCACGGTCACGTGATGAACTATTGAACAGTTGGCATGTTGCCAATCCGAATGGTCAAAACTATTTAATCACACGTGTCTGATTCTAGACCAATGAAAAACGCTTATAATTTATGATATATAATAAATACAACCTATTCGTGTGATAATCAATTCTACCTAGTTCACCATCGATACAATACTTCTGGGTAGAAGTTTTCACACCAAGACTTCCGAGGACTTACAGAATTTCGCATGTACTTTTTCATCTGTTTTAATAACCCCCATACCTCGCTAACATAATTTAATATGGGTGTGACAAGCTTATCAAATATTCAAATGTATATTTCGGAAAGTAAATATAAGTTGTTGTTTTTTAAATTTAAAAATAGCCTTGGCCAGTGTGCTTGGCCAGGGAGCGTTGCTTGACACTCAGAAAACATATACACTGAACAAAATGTCTAAGTATCAACTTTTGTATATTAACTATTTTTTTTATTTTAAATGTATTTTAGAACAGATATATGATAGTATTTTGTTTTGACCCATAGTTTGTAAAACATTTATTTTTTGTTTAAATTGTTACATCTCCCCCCCCCCCCCCCCCCCCCCCCCACACACACACACCCCACCCACCCCACACACACACTTTATATGAAAACATGAAATCACATAACATGAGTCAAAAATTGCTTAAAGATATAAAATCTTAAAATTGGTATGACATAATAGAAAAAAATATAACAATTTGACCCATTTATCGTAGATTCTCCGTCTATAAAAATATAAAATATGGATAATCTTAAATTAACTCCCTTTAAATTGAATATTGTTTGAAATTCAAGTAACTGTAATTCAGCGTTAACATTAAATAATTTGAAAATTTCTTTTGCAAACGCATTTGTAGTGGTAATGCTAGTAAAACATGATGTCAAAATAATTTTAACTGGCATATTTTAAAATTAGGAACATCGAAAGCTTCACTAATTCGAAGTACTTAATAAAATCCTATATACCCAGTTGTATAAGTGTTATAACTTATTTCTAAGGAAACACATTGACTTAAAAGTTTTAAAATATGTTCATGCAATCAGAGCAGACGATTTACACTCATTATTTTGCAGTTTAACCGTATTTCTAATCAAGCTCAAAATACACAAAACAATGAGAATATTATTGACATATTCTTAGGTAGGTACTTAGCAATTTGGTTTAGTGTATATTTTTAGACTTGTTTGAAGTTCATAAACATTTTACTAAATATAATTATATCATCTGCGTATGATAACATAAACTGAATGCTTCGATCGGCAAACCTGTAATTAAGATACCATCAAAGGGACGTTCAAAACTGGTCGCTGGAGTTGTCTCATTACCGATCGGTTTTGGATTTGAGAGACCACCACGGAGCACTGCGCTGAAACATTAAACAAATCCCTACTTACTCTTTCTGTTTCGTCTGTGGGAGGAAGACGTTGACATGACTGTCCCATGTACTGGTTATATCCTCCGGTCAAGCAATAGAACCAAAAGATCATATTCGTAAGTAAGATTGATTATCCCTGGTTCCCCTTTATCTTTTTTTTCTATTATTTGGAAGTGGCTCTGTTTTACCTTTTTTTTCGGTGCTAATGGGCCACTTAAGGAGGTTGGCTGGGAAAGGACGTAGTGCTGAGATTTCTTTTATAAACTGATATTTAAAGCTTCTTCGGAGGAACTTAATATTTTGCTCCATAGTTCCATTATTAGTGATTACAAGTTGTAAATAAATTGACAAAAACTTCCCAAATCTTTAGTATTGTTGTTTAGGGGCAAATTATCAAAAATCTCGGACTCTTTTTAATTAACAGAACAAGGAATATCAACATGTTGTTCTTTTACATAATGTAGAAGACCTGACAATGTGCAGTTTAATGCAACATTGCTAAACCATTCTGTGTAACCGTTTGAAAACGGTATGTAGTCATTTTCACTGGTAAGCATATGGAGAAATATTCTGGCAGTCCTTAAATTATTTTGAGTAGTGTATTTAAATAACATGTAAACTAACTGACAAAGCAAGACAATATTCAGAAACAATAACATTAACACGGAACTCAAATATGAACACGCAAATTTTTTCAAAACAAATACTATTATATACAAATTACTAAACTGTTCTTTACATGAATTGGAGGCAAAACGAAAAAACATCATGTTCTCTCATACAGTCCTCTTAGGCTATCAAGTCATCAACAATGTCCCTTTATTGTGCCGAGTTTTCGCAAGAGATACCTCTTTTTTCTGCATTAATTGTATGTCAATTGCTATGAAGTAGATCTACTGAATTTTCTGTGATCATATGCTCAAGGATAGGTAGCAGTAAATAATTGAATAATGAAAAATATAAAATTACGTTTAAGGACCTATTTCGAGCCTATTGTATTTAGCGGGAAGAAATTAATTATAGGTAACTGTAAATCATTGTAAGACATACAATTGCATGAGAAAATGGTGTTATTAAATTTTGTTCTAAATGATGAGGCCTCCGCAATACAGCTTTTGTATGAAGTCAACATATTAAAACATAGAAGCAGGTGTTTCATTAGTGGTGTTGTGGTTTTATTTTTGTTCTAAAACAATGAAGTATCAGCAAAGTTTTGTATTTAGAACAGCTAACTTGTTCATTTTTCTTTCATTGTTAAAGTAAGATACTGTACAATATAACAATGTCATTGAAAGAAAAACTTTACTCGGGCCTCAATGTATATACTTGAGCTTTTCATCATCATCATAATCATCATCATCATCACCATCATTATCATTATCATCATCTTCGCCATCAACATCAGAAACAGATGCGTTATAACAGCTACCAAAACAACATCAGTTTTAGCAGTAGCAGGAACATCATCACCATGAATAACCCAGTTTTCATAATCTGAATATCATCTTTTACTTTGTCGTCTTTATTTTTATAAACATATTCGATAGAGTATCAGTGAAATAACAGTAGTAACAATAGTAATACGAAAATAATTTCATAATTATTACCATTTCACTGTCAGCATTCTACAAAATTGTCATTAAACATATATCTCATCAGCATCATTATCCAATATCATTATCAGACGCAGTAGTACCAGCGTAAGCATCAAAATCAACATAAATATGATCAAATAAATCCCCCCCCCCGTAATAGCGTAACCATCAAAATCACCACAAATAAATCCCCCCCCCCCCCACATAATTATCAACTATCACATCAACAACATTACATTTAACGCATCATCATCATCATAAGCAACTGCAAGAAAAGCAGAAAAAATACAACTTTTATCATCATTAACTTTGTACATGCAATCATTATTATATACTCATTGTTTTGCTTAATAGCACTGCCATTATTATTTCACCATCACCACCATCTGCAGCAGCAATTTCAGCAGTAGCAGTAGCAATAGTTGCAGCAATATAACCATCAGCACACCAGCAACATCAAACCTCTCATACGTATTTTAACCATCTCATAAACACCAATAAACTAAACACATCATCATCATCATCATCAGCAGCAGCAGCAGCAACAGCAGAATAATCAAAAATAGCATAAGCATTGGCAGTATCAAAACCCTCACAATTATCATTAACATATCTCATCAGCAAAAATCAGCTAATCATATCATCATTATCATCTTCATTATCAGGGTATCATTATCATAATTATCACCATGATCATCATCGTCATCATCATCACCGTCATTCGCAGCAACAGCAGCTGCCGCAGCAGCATTGAAGCACTATCTGAATATAACCCACTTCTATCATCATTCCCATCATATTAATTACATAACATTATATAATTTTCTTGTACAGTTTATTTTTCTAAGCCCCATATGTAAAATGTCCCATATAAAAAGTGAGATTTCTTCAAATGTTGGTTTATCGCAAACTTATCAACATTGCGTACATCTACTTTATTTTTCTATTTTCCCCACGTGGGATGAAAACAAAATCCTGTTTTGTTTTGAAAATTCCATTCGACAGCCAAAAGCCCACAGGATTAAGAACAAATCCAACGGGATTTTTCACTTTGACATATAATATCATCTCTTTCCAAAATTGTAAAGGAAGTAACGGATATGACCCAATGAACAATATCACATGGACAGAAGTACTGTATATATTTTAGAATTACTTGGCATGTTTGCCAAATTCTGGTGTGTTTGATAAGTTCAGAATTGATTGGTTCAATGACGTAAATACAGAAAATGCGCGCCAAAACACAGGCCGCAACAAGTTAATTACCTATAACAAGTTTAAAACAAGTTTTGAAACTGAAAGTTATATAAAATTTCGTTGTGGTGTTGCACCTATTGGAATCGAGACTGAACGATTTAAGGAAAAGGAGAAATATACTGTATAAATGATATCTTAAATGTTAATATGTATATAGGATCTGATGACGTTATACTTTTAGATCTTTACTCTCAAGTATTTTATTTAAAGAATATTGAACAGTTTTGTTGTAC
>JAWPHD010003906.1:0-202382 GCA_037043455.1 Cyrtodaria siliqua | reverse complement strand
ATAGATGCTATGCCCCACACCAAGGCCGGTATTATAACCGATGTTTTGTATTTACATATATCTCTGACCTATTATTCATGGATGATATGCCCCACACCAAAGCCGGTATTATAACCGATATTTGGTATTTACATGTATTTCTGACCTATTATTCTTGGATGCTATGGCCCACACCAAGGTCGGTATTATAACGATGTTTGGTATGTACATGTATCTCTGACCTATTATTCATGGATGCTATTCCCACACTAAGACCGGTATAATAACCGATATTTGGTATTTACATGTATCTCTGACCTATCATTCATGGATGCTATGCCCCACTCCAAGGCCGTATTATAACCAATATTTGGTATGTATATGTATCTCTGACCTATTATTCATGGATGTTATGCCCAACACCAAGACCAGTATTATAACCGATGTTTGGTATTTACATGTATCTCTGACCTATTATTCATGGATGCTATGCCCCACACCAAGGCGGGTATTATAACCGATGTTTGGTATTTACATGTATCTCTGACCTATTATTCATGGATGCTATGCCCCACTCCAAGGCCGGTATTATAACCGATGTTTGGTATGTACATGTATCTCTGACCTATTATTGATGGATGCTATGCCCCACATCAAGGCCGGTATTATAACCGATATTTAGTATTTAAATGAATCTCTGACCTATTATTCATGGATGCTATGCCCCACTCCAAGGCCGGTATTATAACCGATGTTTGGTGTTTACATGTATCTATGACCTATTATTCATGGATGCGCTGCCCCACACCAAGGCCGGTATTATAACCGATATTTGGTATGTACATGTATCTCTGACAAATTATTCATGGATGCTATGCCCCACACCGAAACAGGTATTATAACCGATATTTGGTATGTACATGTATCTCTGACATATTATTCATGGATGCTATGCCCCACTCCAAGGCCGGTATTATAACCGATGTTTGGTGTTTACATGTATCTCTGACCTATTATTCATGGATACTATGCCCCACTCCAAGGCCGGTATTATAACCGATGTTTGGTATGTACATGTATCTCTGACCTATTATTCATGGATGCTATTCCCCACACCAAGACCGGTATTATAACCGATATTTGGTATTCACATGTATCTCTGAGCTATTATTCATGGATGCTATGCCCACCCAGGCCGGTATTATAACCGATATTTGGTATGTTCATGTATCTCTGACCTATTATTCATGGATGCTATGCCCCACACCAAGGCCGGTAATATAACCGATATTTGGTATTTATATGTATCTCTGTCCTATTATTCATGAATGCAATGCCCCACACCAAGGCCGGTATTATAACTGATGTTTTGTATTTACATGTATCGCTGACCTATTATTCATGGATGCTATGCCCCACACCAAGACCGGTATTATAACCGATATTTGGTATTTACATATATCTATGACCCATTATTGATGGATGCTATTCCTCACTCCAAGACCGGTATTATAACCGATATTTGGTATTTACATGTATCTATGACCCATTATTTATGGATGCTATGCCCCACTCCAAGACCGGTATTATAACCGATATTTGGTATGTACATGTATCTCTGACCTATTATTCATGGATGTTATGCCCCACACCAAGACCGGTATTATAACCGATATTTGGTTTTTACATGTATCTATGACCCATTATTCATGGATGCTATGTCCCACACCAAGGCCGGTATTATAACCGATATTTGGTATTTACATGTATTTATGACCCATTATTCATGGATGCTATGCCCACTCTAAGACCGGTATTATTACCGATATTTGGTATGTACATGTATCTCTGACCTATTATTTATGGATGCTATGCTCTACACCAAGGCCGGTATTATAACCGATGTTTGGTATGTACATGTATCTCTGACCTATTATTCATGGATGCTATGCCCCACACCAAGGCCGGTATTATAACCGATGTTTGGTATGTACATGTATCTCTGACCTATTATTCATGGATGCTATGCCCCACACCAAGACCGGTATTATAACCGATGTTTGGTATGTACATGTATCTCTGACCTATTATTCATGGATGCTATGCCCCACACCAAGACCGGTATTATAACCGATATTTGGTATGTACCTGTATCTCTGACCTATTATTCATGGATGCTATGCCCATCCAGGCCGGTATTATAACCGATATTTGGTATGTACATGTATCTCTGACCTATTATTCATGGATGCTATGCCCCACACCAAGGCCGGTAATATAACCGATATTTGGTATTTACATGTATCTCTGACCTATTATTCATGGATGCTATGCCCCACACCAAGGCCGGTATTATAACAGATGTTTGGTATTTACATGTATATCTGACCCATTATTCATGGATGCTATGCCCCACACCAAGACCGGTATTATAACGGATATTTGGTATTTATATGTATCTCTGACCTATTATTCATGGATGCTATGCCAACACCTAGACCGGTATTATAACGGATATTTGGTATTTACATGTATCTCTGACCGATTATTCATGGATGCTATGCTCCACACCAAGACCGGTATTATAGCCGATATTTGGTATGTACATGTATCTCTGACCTATTATTCATGGATGCTATGCCCCACACCGAAACAGGTATTATAACCGATATTTGGTATGTACATGTATCTCTGACCTATTATTCATGGATGCTATGCCCCACTCCAAGGCCGGTATTATAACCGATGTTTGGTGTTTACATGTATCTCTGACCTATTATTCATGGATGCGCTGCCCCACACCAAGGCCGGTATTATAACCGATATTTGGTATGTACATGTATCTCTGACAAATTATTCATGGATGCTATGCCCCACACCGAAAACAGGTATTATAACCGATATTTGGTATGTACATGTATCTCTGACATATTATTCATGGATGCTATGCCCCACTCCAAGGCCGGTATTATAACCGATGTTTGGTGTTTACATGTATCTCTGACCTATTATTCATGGATACTATGCCCCACTCTAAGGCCGGTATTATAACCGATGTTTGGTATGTACATGTACCTCTGACCTATTATTCATGGATGCTATTCCCCACACCAAGACCGGTATTATAACCGATATTTGGTATTCACATGTATCTCTGAGCTATTATTCATGGATGCTATGCCCACCCAGGCCGGTATTATAACCGATATTTGGTATGTTCATGTATCTCTGACCTATTATTCATGGATGCTATGCCCCACACCAAGGCCGGTAATATAACCGATATTTGGTATTTATATGTATCTCTGTCCTATTATTCATGAATGCTATGCCCCACACCAAGGCCGTTATTATAACTGATGTTTGGTATTAACATGTATCGCTGACCTATTATTCATGGATGCTATGCCCCACACCAAGACCGGTATTATAACCGATATTTGGTATTTAGATGTATCTCTGACCTATTATTGATGGATGCTATGCCCTACACCAAGGCCGGTATTAAAACCGATATTTGGTATGTACATGTATCTCTGACCAATTATTCATGGATGCTATGCCCCACACCAAGACCGGTATTATAACTGATATTTGGTATGTACATGTATCTCTGACCTATTATTCATGGATGCTATGCCCCACTCCAAGGCCGGTATTATAACCGATGTTTGGTATTACCATGTATCTCTGACCTATTATTCATGGATACTATGCCCCACTCCAAGGCCGGTATTATAACCGGTGTTTGGTATGTACATGTATCTCTGACCTATTATTCATGGATGTTATACCCCACACCAAGGCCGGTATTATAACCGATATTTGGTATGGACATGTACGTCTGACCAATTAATCATGGATGCTATGGTACATGTATCTCTGACCTATTATTCATGGATGCTATGCCCCACACCAAGACCGGTATTATAACCGATATTTGGTATGTACATGTATCTCTGATCTATTATTCATGGATGCTATACCCCACAACAAGGCCGGTATTATAACCGATATTTGGTCTGTACTTGTATCTCTGACCTATTATTCATGGATGCTATGCCCCACACCAAGGCCGGTATTATAACCGATATTTGGTATGTACATGTATCTCTGACCTATTATTCATGAATGCTATGCCCCACAACAAGGCCGGTATTATAACCGATGTTTGGTATGTACATGTATCTCTGAACTATTATTCATGGATGCTATACCCCACACCAAGGCCGGTATTATAACCGATATTTGGTATGTACATCTATCTCTGACCTATTATTCATGGATGCTATGCCCCACACCAAGACCTGTATTAATAACAGATATTTGGTATGTATATGTATCTCTGACCTATTATTCATGGATGCTATACCCCACACCAAGGCCGGTATTATAACCGATGTTTGGTATGTACATGTATCTCTGACCTATTATTCATGGATGCTATGCCCCACATCAAGGCCGGTATTATAACCGATGTTTGGTATGTACATGTATCTCTGACCTATTATTCATGGATGCTATACCCCACATCAAGGCCGGTATTATAACCGATATTTGGTATTTCATGTATCTCTGACCTATTATTTATGGATGCTATGCCCCTCACCAAGGCCGGTATTATAACCGATATTTGGTATGTACATGTATCTCTGACCTATTATTCATGGATGCTATGCCCCATTCCAAGGCCGGAATTATAACCGATATTTGGTATTTACATGTATCTCTGACCTATTATTCATGGATGCTATGCCCCACACCAAGGCCGGTATTATAACCGATGTTTGGTATTTACATATATCTCTGACCTATTATTCATGGATGATATGCCCCACAACAAAGCTGGTATTATAACTAATATTTGGTATTTACATGTATTTCTGACCTATTATTCTTGGATGCTATGGCCCACACCAAGGTCGGTATTATAACCGATGTTTGGTATGTACATGTATCTCTGACCTATTATTCATGGATGCTATTCCCCACACTAAGACCGGTATAATAACCGATATTTGGTATTTACATGTATCTCTGACCTATCATTCATGGATGCTATGCCCCACTCCAAGGCCGGTATTATAACCAATATTTGGTATGTACATGTATCTCTGACCTATTATTCATGGATGTTATGCCCAACACCAAGACCAGTATTATAACCGATGTTTGGTATTTACATGTATCTCTGACCTATTATTCATGGATGCTATGCCCCACTCCAAGGCCGGTATTATAACCGATGTTTGGTATGTACATGTATCTCTGACCTATTATTGATGGATGCTATGCCCCACATCAAGGCCGGTATTATAACCGATATTTAGTATTTAAATGAATCTCTGACCTATTATTCATGGATGCTATGCCCCACACCAAGGCCGGTATTATAACCGATATTTGGTATGTACATGTATCTCTGACCTATTATTCATGGATGCTATGCCACACACCAAGGCCGTTATTATATCTGACATTTGGTATGTACATGTATCTATGACCTATTATTCATGGATGCTATGCCCCACTCGAAGACCGGTATTATTACCGATATTTGGCATTTACATGTATCTCTGATCTATTATTCATGGATTCTATGCCCCACTCCAAGGCCGCTATTATAACCGATATTGGGGAATTTACATGTATCTCTGACCTATTATTCATGGATGCTATGCCCCACTCCAAGGCCGGTATTATAACCGATATTTGGTATTTACATGTATCTCTGACCTATTATTCACGGATGCTATGCCCCACTTCAAGACCGGTATTATAACCGATGTTTGGTATTTACATGTATCTCTGACCTATTATTTATGGATGCTATGCCCCATTCCAAGGCCGGTATTATAACCGATGTTTGGTATGTACATGTATCTCTGACCTATTATTCATGGATGCTATACCCCACACCAAGGCCGGTATTATAACCGATATTAGGTATGTACATGTATCTCTGACCTAATATTCATGGATGCTATGCCCCACACCAAGGCCGGTATTATAACCGATATTTGGTATTTACATGTATCTCTGACCTATTATTCATGGATGCTATGCCCCACTCCAAGGCCGGTATTATAACCGATGTTTGGTATGTACATGTATCTCTGAACTATTATTCATGGATGCTATGCCCCACACCAATACCGGTATTATAACCGATGTTTGGTATGTACATGTTTCTCTGTCCTATTATTCATGGATGCTATGCCCCACACCAAGACCGGTATTATAACCGATGTTTGGTATTTACATGTATCTCTGACCTATTATTCATGGGTGCTATGCCCCACTCCAAGGTCGGTATTATAACCGATATTTGGTATTTACATGTATCTCTGACCTATTATTCATGGATGCTATGCCCCACACCAAGGCCGGTATTATAACCGACATTTGGTATGTACATGTATCTATGACCTATTATTCATGGATGCTATGCCCCACACCAAGACCGGTATTATAACCGAAATTTGGTATGTACATGTATCTATGACCTATTATTCATGGATGCTATGCCCCACACCAAGACCGGTATTATAACCGATGTTTGGTATGTAAATGTATCGCTGACCTTTTATTCATGGATGCTATGCCCCACACCGAGGCCAGTATTATAACCGATGTTTTGTATGTACATGTATCTCTGACCCATTATTCATGGATGATGGCCCAACACCAAGGCCGTATTATAACCGATATTTGGTATTTATATGTATCTCTGACCTATTATTCATGGATGCTATGCCCCACACCAAGACCGGTATTATAACCGATATTTGGTATTTATATGTATCTCTGACCTATTATTCATGGATGCTATGCCCCACACCAAGACCGGTATTATAACCGATGTTTGGTATGTACATGTATCTCTGACCAATTATTCATGGATGCTATGCCCCACACCAAGACCGGTATTATAACCGATATTTGGTATTTACATGTATCTCTTACCTATTATTCATGGATGCTATTCCCCACACCAAGACCGGTATTATAACCGATATTTGGTATGTACATGTATCGCTGACCTATTATTCATCTATGCCCTGCCCCACACCAAGGCCGGTATTATAACCGATATTTTGTATGTACATGTATCTCTGACCTATTATTCATGGATGATAGCCCCACTCCAAGGCCGGTATTATAACCGATATTTGGTATGTACATGTATGTCTGACCTATTATTCATGGATGCTATGCCCCACTCCAAGGCCGGTATTATAACCGATATTTGGTATTTACATGTATCTCTGACCTATTATTCATGGATGCTATGCCCCACACCAAGGCCGGTATTATAACCGATGTTTGGTATGTACTTGTATCTCTGACCCATTATTCATGGATGCTATGCCCTACACCAAGGCCGGTATTATAACCGATATTTGGTATGTACATGTATCTCTGACCTATTATTCATGGATGCTATGCCCCACTCCAAGGCCGGTATTATAACCGATGTTTGGTATGTACTTGTATCTCTGACCCATTATTCATGGATGCTATGCCCCACACCAAGGCCGGTATTATAACCGATATTTGGTATGTACATGTATCGCTGACCTATTATTCATGGATGCTATGCCCCACACCAAGGCCGGTATTATAACCGATGTTTGGTATTTACATGTATCTCTGACCTATTATTCATGGATGCTATGCCCCACACCAAGGCCGGTATTATAACCGATATTTGATATGTTCATGTATCTATGACCCATTATTTATGGATTCTTTGCCCGGTGTGGTTCCGTGGCAAAGAATAGGGCCACTTGCAGATCCCGTTGGAGGGGTATGCAGAGGGGTAGATTCCCCCCGCCCACCCCCACCCCCAAAATTCATTTTTATTTGATCATTTTTTGTTCATGCTCATTAAAGGTCATCATCATGACCCCTGCATTGTTTCAGGTGCCATCTCGCTGAAATCACTAGAGCAGTGGCAGAAAATCAATAAAGTGGCTCCAGCATAAATGGAGTGTCTACAATAGAATTTTCAGCAACTCTTGGTTCTAGGCCCATTCTCCATATTTTATCTCGATGTGCATGGAGGATGAGCCTGGCATGTGCATTCCTGTTAGACGCCATATAACCTTTCATGTGTTGGTGCGCCTTAAAACCCTATTCAATTCAATTCAATTCATGGATGCTATGCCGCCCAATATACTTGTATCATCGAAACTTTACACCAAACAGGCTCAGGAGGGTAGGACCACGTTGATAATTGCCCACAGGTTATCAACAATAAAGAATGCAGACCTTATCGTCGCCATGGATGATGGCCAGGTAGTTCAACAAGGAACACATAGTGAATTGATGAAGAGAGGTGGTTTATATCACGATATGGTGAAGCAACAATACCAGCATGATAATGCGGATGAAGGTTGGTTTAACATAATACGTTCTGTTCAGTAATATAGTACATATTTCGGTTCATTAGTTATTTAAGACTTTACAAAATTAATTTCTAACACGACTTGCTCAGTCTTTCATATACACAAAGAAGAGAGACAACTGTATGTTGTTCTTCGGGAAAATACAGCTGTTCCATTAATTCCTCACGTATATTTCATCTGTTGGAAGCGCAACGTTACATGACGTCACTTGGTAAATATATGTCATGAAGACAAACTCAACAGTAATATTAATGAAATGTTAATTACAACAAACTTGCCATGCTCCCAAACCTTGCACACCCCCGATATAAAGCCATCATATGCATTAGTACATATAACATTAATAAGCATCTTGAACAATCTGAGAACGCTTGACGTCATACAGCGCAAGCTATATAACATAGCAATGACTTAATTGTTTTTCATGTGACTACTAGTGTATTTAAACATATTGTACCGCGAAGAACTTTGCATACGGGGGCGCCCAATGGAACAGCCTGTAAACATAGCAGCCTGATTACCTTGACCTCTGAGATAATATATAGTTCCCCCACAATAGCGTAATCAATGGGGTTATTGTTGTGTTAGAATCGAAATAATAAATATGTACCTGCATTTTATCGGTGAATATTATTTCTTAAACAAGAGCCACACTTTTGAGTGCATTAATGTTTTACAAAATAAAACAATAAAAAAATAAAACAGAATAATTAATATAAAATAAAATAAAATAAATTAAAATAAAACAAATAAAATAATTATTTTTGCGTCTGAAGTCTAACGAGATGTTCGTATAACCTTGTGATATAAAACCTGCAAGGTCGTCAAAATGTCAAATCCGTTTTACTTCATTTTTGAAATTGAAACCCTGAAAAGAAAAGTAAGCAATTATTCAAAGGTGTGTCTTGTTGCTTTCATATTGCCTTTAAGGGGAGAACTTTCCAATTATAAATCAAATACTCCACCGAACACGTCGTATACACACCGAGGTTTTGTCGCAAACTATTAAAGATAACCAGTCACGTAAGATAGAGTTAATGCTTCTTAATTGTTTGAGAGAACTGAAATTATTTAAGATTGCCTTAATTTCTATTGTGACATCCACGAGGAAGTTACAGATGAAAAGATCTATCTAAAATATTGATGGCTGTGCTTTTTTTCTCACCCAATTATCAAATCTTAGTTATTTTTATTTACCCTAAACATGTCGGTTCCAGTGGTATATAAGTTATGTAAGTATTATCAAATGTGTTGATGTAAATACTAAAATCCTTTGGATGAATCATGAACGCCAAACAATAGTAGTTTGGTGACGCTTGTAAATGGCATTTACTTCTTACTATAGTTGTTGTAGCATACATATTTGTTTTTAGTGACAGAGGACCTAGAACAAACACTATTCGATGTGAAAGAAAGTGGCAATGTTGACGTTACACACAACGAGCACGGACTTCACAGAGCTCAGAGTGAAACAAAGGTATTTATTTACATAGTTTTGCAAAAGTACATGGAAATTATACAATAACTGAAACATATTGAAATTTTGAAAATATATGTATTTATATATATGTATATATTTGTTACTTCAACTATACCTGTTATCTTAAATACCCCACGTTTGCCTAAAATACACCTTACTGTTCCCATACTCATAAATATAATATGTGTATTTTCCTCAAGTTGGTATTTCATGTATTAAATATACGTAGTGTTACCCCAGTGAAAATCCAAACATATTAATATTATCTTTTGAGCGGGAGGCAATAGTTTTCTGGTTAGCAACTTGTCTAAGCAGTTAATGATATTGGTACAATCGTACTGATGTTATATGCATACTATATATATAATTTCAAAAGTATGTGTTTCTTAAAATACGACAACTATTTAAGGAAGAAGTTGAAGAAGATATTAAAGAGATCCTACCAAAGTTTTCCATGAAAAGAGCGTTGCGAATGAATTCTCCGGAATGGTACTTCATTGTGATTGGTTGTTTATTTGCCAGCTTAGCGGGAGGTCTGCAACCAGCATTGGCTTACTTGCTCACCGAATACTTTAAGGTAAACCAGAAATTGTTCATATTTGTTTATCATTTGACCACTGGTTAGTTTTGAAAAGTACCTACACGTAAGCTATATTTAAATGTATATGCGAATGAGCTAGTTTGGATAATATATCGAAAGAAACTAACCCGCCAAGTATACTACACAACTATTTATTAAAACTCTATCCAGGTGTTCAGGTCATGTAATAATGTATATGTGCCGATTAAACGTATAGGTATTTTCATGGGTTCTTTATATTCCCGTGATTAAATATGCGTAAAATGAATTATGAGTTGGTAACTTGTAATTTAACGCTCTGGTTTTGGGGTTTTGGCATGGCTGGTTAAAGCCGTTTATACCGTGTCTATAGAGTGGATTCTCAAAATATGTAAGTTATATATATACCTCGCCGTCAGTAGGTTTAAAAACTGTGTACATATTTGTAAAATCTGGCTGTTGATGGCGGGATAGCTACTGTTGCAAGTACATAGTCTTATCTATTTGCTACAGCGAAACATTGTATTTTTCTTCTATTTCCTGTGTTCTGGATGGTCTAAATCCGCTTGAATTCTATGTTTATTCACAATTGCAGGTGTTTACGATAAATACTGACGAACAAGAAACATTCTCCAACATACTCACTGGAATCATGCTAGGCATTGCGGTCTTCAGTGCGATAATCAGAATAATCATTGTACGTATGTAACATGTTCTGTGTACCAAACTCCACGCAGTGGTAAAATACTTCCCCTATATGTCACAGTAACCACTGCCACCACACACATTTATAATTGAAGTTTAATTTTTTGGTTAAATATATTAGGTCAATATTTCAACTTCCTTTGTTCATAATATAGGAAAATAGTGTGAAAAACGGCATCTGGTTACAACAATAATTCATTTATAAAAAAAATCTATTTTAGCAAATATATATTTTTTATCATGCAGATATGCACTTTTCTGCCAAATAAAGGGGTGACCTAATACATTTTGCTTTAATAGGCAAGTTGACCAACAGTGCAAATCAATGCGGAATCCCTCGACGTTTATTGTACGTAACCTTATCTGACGTCTTGCACGTAACGTTGCCTGACGTCATAAAACAAACAAAAAACAACAACATGGCGGCGTCCTCGATAAGCGTAACATTCTGAGAAATAGGTAATAATAGTAATTCATGCAAAAATGTGGATAATCTACATGATAAATAGAATATTATGGAAGTGCCTTTTACTATCAAGTTTATTAGGCTCGGCACGAAAACGAAGAATGGCTCGGCTATTCGTTTTCTAAGCCTCGCCTTATAAACTTGATAGTAAATGGCACTGACATAATATTCTCTATACATGCACACCGGTCACTAGGTTACTTGTAAACAAACATGTATTACGTTGAAAACATTACAGAAGCTGTGCGTAAATTGAATAAAGAGATCACACCCAAGCTAATACAGGTTGAATGTTTTCAACATCTTCTCGAAAGTGATGGTGTTATTGCCAATTTGCCTGTTGGTTACGGCAAGAGTTTGCTGTACCAAGCATTATCTAGTGTATCGCCATTTTGTAATCACATGCCCTCAGCTATCGTCACGTGATTTGTTAGTGACAGGGATTATTGTCTACAATATCACTGCGAGGAGGTTGTTAAATAATGCAAAACCCGTTGCAAATCCAGTCATGTGACGTTAAACCGACAAAAACGTGACGTCATCTAGTTTTATTTGAAAACGTCTGTGAGAAAAAACTGTCAAAAACACTGAAATACGTCAGACACGGTTAACCAGTATTGAAATGTTGACTTTTGCGACAGTATATCAGTCGTTTAACGGTCGCAAATCGGGTTTACCGGCTGTCAGTACGTTAACCCGATACTGCCTGTTCTTTGTAGTCTGAGTTTTCGTATATAGAATGTACCTTGCATACCCATTAATGCAACTTATTCGTATACTCAGTTTTCGTATATAGAATTTCTTTGTAGACTCAGTTTTCGTATATAATAGGATTATTACTATAGTAACTTGTTTGGAAGTTTGTATCACCCCTCGTAGGTAAATGCCAGATCAGGATCGCACGATTGTGATCTCGTAGGTGAATGCCAGATCAGGATCGCACAAGTGTGATCCTGATCTGGCATTTACCTACGAGAGGTGATACAAACTTCCAGAACAAGTTACTATAGTAATGATCCTTTTATTATATACCTCTTTACATATCATTAAAACAGAATACATTTATCAAAAACAACAAATTAAAACAAAATTATATAAAGTCAAATTAACTGAAAACCACCAACAGGAAATACATGAAAACATGTACATTACATTGCAACAACTACACCTGTCTTCAATACACATCAAATTCTGGTGAATTTACCAATTGATATAATCTTAAGTTAATTAATTAACCCACAATGTTCACAAACATTCTGATAGTTCACATTTCATCTTAAAACATCCATTGTTCTTAATGTATTACTAGCTGGGCAATCCCCAACATTCCAATCTGACATTTTCCAAAATCTATTTTTAGTAGCATACTGATAACCTGTAGTGTGATACGGGTTGTTGTATTCCATTGTAGGGAAGTGAAGGTACTAGGTATATATTATTGATAGGTATATAATAAATAATGTTATTTGTACACTCAGTTTTCGTATATGGAATGTTCTTTGTAGACTCAGTTTTCGTATATACAATGTTCCTTACACAGTGTTCGTATATATAATGTTCTTTGTAGACTCAGTTTTCGTATATAGAATGTTCCTTTCACAGTGTTCGTATATAGCATGTTATTTGTAGACTCAGTTTTCGTATATAGAATGTTCCTCACATAGTGTTTGTATATAGAATGTTCTTTGTAGGCTCAGTTTTCGTATATATAATGTTCCTTACACAGTGTTCGTATATAGATATTTTGTTGTAGACTCAGTGTTCGTATATAGAAGGTTCTTTTCAGACTCAGTTTTCGTATAATGTTCCTTACACAGTGTTCGTATATAGATATTTTTTTGAAGAATGTTCTTTGTAGACTCAGTTTTCGTATATAGAATATTCCTTACACAATGTTCGTCTATAGAATGTTCTTTGTAGACTAAGTTTTCGTATATAGAATGTTCCTTACACATTATTCGTATATAAAATGCTCTTTGTAGACTCAGTTTTCGTATATAAAATGTTCTTTGTAGACTCAGTTTTCGAATAACGAATGTTCCTTACACATTGTTCGTACATAAAATGCTCTTTGTAGACTCAGTTTTTGTATATAGAATGTTCTTTGTAGACTCATTTTTCGTATATAGAATGTTCTTTGTAGACTCAGTTTTCGTATTTAGAATGTTCCTTACACATTGTTTGTATATACAATGCTCTTTGTAGGCTCAGTTTTCGTATATAGAATGTTCTTTGTAGACTCAGTTTTCGAATAACGAATGTTCCTTACACATTGTTCGTATATAAACTGCTCTTTGTAGACTCAGGTTTCGTATATAGAATGTTCTTTGTAGACTCAGTTTTCGTATATAGAATGTTCTTTGTAGACTCAGTTTTCGTATATAGAATGTTCTTTGTAGTCTCTGTTTTCGTATATAAAATGTTCCTTACACAGTGTTCGTATATAGAATGTTCTTAGTATATTCACTTTTCGTATAAAGAATGTTCTTCGTAGACTCAGTTTTCGTATTTAGAATGTTCCTTACACAGTGTTCATATAAGAATGTTCGTTGTAGACTCAGTTTTCGTATATAAAATGTTCCTTGCACAGTGTTCGTATATAGAATGTTCCTTGCACAGTGTTCGTATATAGTAACACAATATTCTTAGTAGACTCAGTTTTCGAATATAGAATGTTCTTTGTAGACTCAGTTTTCGTATATAGAATGTTCTTAGTAGACTCAGTTTTCGATTAAAGAATGTTCTTTGTAGACTCAGTTTTCGTATATAGAACATGTAGAATGTTCCTTACACAGTGTCCGTATATAGAATGTTCTTTGTAGACTCAGTTTTCGTATATATAATGTTCCTTACACAGTGTTCGTATATAGAATGTTCCTTGCACAGTGTTCGTATATAGCAATACAATGTTCTTAGTGGACTCAGTTTTCGTATATAGAATGTTCTTAGTAGACTCGGTTTTCGTATATAGTATGTTCTTTGTAGACTCAGTGTTCGCATATAGGGCCGTAACTAATGTTGTTAGATCTTGTGGCCCAACCCGTTTTTTGGGAAGGGCCGTAAGTAATGTTGTTAGAACTTGTGGCCCAACCCGTTTGCATATTATATGGCAATAAAATATGTTTAAATCAATGTTTGTTGTAGCCTCTGTGTTCGTATATAGATTGTTTTTTGTAGACATAGTTTTCGTTTATAGAATGTTCTTTGTAGACTCAGCTTTCGTATATAGAATGTTCCTTACACAGTGTTCGTATATAGAATGTTCTTTGTAGACTCAGTTTTCGTATATAAAATGTTCCATGCATACACAGTGTTCGCATATAGAACGTTCATTTAACTCTGTGTTCGTATATAGAATGATCCTTACACAGTGTTCCTATATAGAATGTTCTTTGTAGACTCAGTCTTCGTATATAGAATGTTCCTTACACAGTGTTCGTATATAGAATGTTCTTTGTAGACTCAGTGTTCGTATATAGAATGTACCTTACACAGTGTTCCTATATAGAATGTTCTTTGTAGACTCAGAATGTTCCTTACACAGTGTTCCTATATAGAATGTTCTTTGTAGACTCAGTTTTCGTATATAGAATGTTCCTTACACAGTGTTCGTATATAGAATGTTCTTTGTAGACTCAGTGTTCGTATATAGAGTGTTCTTTGTAGACTCAGTTTTCGTATATAAAATGTTCAATGCATACATAGAATGTTCATTTAACTCTGTGTTCGTTTATAGAATGTTCATTTAACTAAGTTCTCGTATATAGTTATACAATGTTATTCGTACACTCAGTGTTCTTTTATAGAATGTGCTCAGTGTACGGACATTGTACCTTTATCATCTGTTCGTTGAAGTCTCATTGTGCGTATATATACTCTGTAAAAGAAGTTTTGGACCATGGCAGTGTTCGTACCCGTACAATGATCGCTGAACCATGACATTCGACCATAACCCTTATCATCTCAATTGATAATTCACAATTGATCAACAATCAACAATAATTATCGTTTACAATGAAAGTTTGCGAAAAAATAATAATCTTTTTATTGGTTACTCGAATGTGTCCGTAACTGTTACTTTGTATGGACTTTGCAACATTTTTTTACAGACCCTTTGTGTGTTCGCGATATTTTTTTAAAATCAAATCTTGTTTGGAATTTAATGTTTCTGGTACCAAATTAACCGGGTAGGGTAGACCTTAGTTACTGAATAAAGATACTTAATTTTTGTCCACTATTTTTATTTTTTATTTGACTTTATATACCCTGGTCCAAAACTTATTTTACCGAGTATATAATGTTCTGTGTACACTCAATTTTACGTTATCAATAGTATTGTTTACTTGTAAACATTAGTACATGTATAAATACATTACTGAAGATAACTACATATATATCAGAGATGGCCGATACACGCTACATAACGGTTCGACACACCACACCACACCACACCACTCACCACACCACACCACACCACACCACACCACACCACAATACAGATACAACTCAGCACATTGACGAGAATAGTGTGCTGGACTTAATCTAAACACAAACACTTTTACTATTCGGAATATACTTACTCCGAAATAAGTCCCTCTTGGGTTTTACCGGTCACATGAGGTAAGTACAAACAGCTTTTACTGCTATGAACAAGGTTCCGCACGTGCAACTTGGGCAGTGAAAATCAGTGTTCCGCAACGTTTGTTATTTAATGTATATTATTATATTAACTTTATTCAGCATTAAACATTCAGTACAACGTTTATAGCCTACACACAATACATATTCAATACAGTGAGAACATCAAAAACATGGCATACAAAATCTACATTAAAGTTTACAGAGAAGCGTTATAGCTTTTTTATTTCTTAAATGGAGAAAAGGTTGAAATGTAGTAAAGAAATTTAAACTTGCATTTCATTTCGAAGTTTAAATGCATAATAAACATATTTTGATAAGCTTATAATTGTTCTGTTCGAGTTATTAGACATTAACGCATCAAATTTGTTTATCGTGGGCCATCTGCAAAAGTAAGGTTTAAAATATTTCTGTCTTAAGTGTCTATATATTGGACATACAAGCAAAAAATGGTATTCGTTTTCTACTATATTTTGGGTACAATGTATACATTTCCTATTTTCTCGCGGGATATTTAGATATCTACCATTTTCAATGGCTAAATTGTGAGAGGAGAGTCGAAATTTACCCAGTGCTATTCGGAATTTGTTATCATCTAATAGGTTCAAATATTTTTCCATATCAAAACTGTGTTTATAGCGGCAGTATGATTCTAACCTGTTAGAGTTATTGATATTTGAATACCAACTTTGATGATATGAGTCAATCAAGCGTTGTTTTATTAATTCAAATGGAATATCTGCTTCAAATTGATATAACCAAACATCAGAAAATCCAAGGTTGTCAAGGATATCTTTAATTTGGTATGCCCAATTGGACCCGTTATAATTATTATGATTATCAACATCGTTTTCAACATTATATATATTTTTTTGGCCAATATATTTTCATTAAGATGTAATACTTTTAACCAATATCTGAGCATATTAAGTTTTCTCTTTATAATGAGTGGTACGCGACCTAATTCACCGTATAAACCTGTGAGATTGGTAGACTTCTTGACCCCTAAAATTCTTCTACAAAATTTCGTATGGATAATTTCAATATCTTTAGCCTCATGCATTCCCCAAACTTCTGAGCTATAGTTTAATACAGAGGCAACTAGTGTGTCGAAAAGTCTACATTTTTCAGATATTGGTAAGTTTATTTGACTAAATATGGAAAATAAATTATGCAATGCGAATGAAGCATGTTGTGCCAACCTCTTTTGCGTTCTTAACCAATTTCCATTTTTGAAGAAAAAAATGCCCAGATACTTGAACGAGGTGACAACTTCTATTATGCTATCATGAAGGTAGAAATTATATTGTGAATGACGACCTCTTTCGAATATCATTATTTTAGTTTTTTCTGTATTTATCTTTAGGCCCCAGGTCCTACAATATACTTGAACGTCATTTAGTAACGACTGTAAAGAAGCGGGGGACGAAGCAAATACAACCGCATCATCGGCATATAACAGCATAAATAAGCTCAGATTGTCAGTACAAAATATGTCATCAAGGTCTGGATTTACATTTTCTGAGATTTCATTAATGAACATCATACATAGGATGGGCGAACTTGGGTCCCCTTGCTTTAGGCCGACAAAAGAACTTATGGGTTCTGATAATGTTGATTTATATCTAATGCGCGATTTGACAACAGTATACATTGATTTAAGTGCTCTAACAATTTTTGAGCTTACATTTTCTAAAATCAATTTATGCCATAACATTGATCTTTCTATTTTATTAAAGGCCCGTTCAAAATCTAGAAATGTACAATACAGTTTCTTTCCAGAATGTAACACTTTTGAAATAATAGAATGAAATATAAAAATACAGTCTACCGTTGATTTCCCTTTTTGGTATATATGTACGTACACGGGAAAGCCATTCGACCAATCGTGATAATGGCTATTTCTGTGCTTTAATATACTCCTCAAAATAATTTAAGGACTACACATAAAACAGTAATACTTATTTAATCTTTGATATTATGAATTTCATATTTATATAAAGAAGTTAATACATGTGTGTAATGTAACAATTGTAAAAGAATAAAGCTAAACTTAAAAACTGCAAAAAAGACAGTAAATTGTTCACTTGCAACATTTGAAAAAATGACCAAAATCTAAACATGATCCTTAAATTATTTTGAGATGAAAATAAATTCTATATTCACGACAAACCAACAAATATTCTATTTATTATATACTTTTTATCATGCAACACTACCGAACTTTTTCAAACAGAAAATACGTTTCTTTCCGACAGTTCCCCTTTAAGTATTCGCGGATAAATATAGTAACGCCAGCGCGTGAGGCGATTTACATATTTTTAGTGCGCATAGAATATAGTTCTAAACTTTGACACGAATTATGACTGTTATAAGCAAATGTAGAAAAAAGTAGTTCCATTTTTTTCGGCAGTGAGAATATAAGTTCTTATATTCTCACTGTGAAAATATAATCCACTATTTCACTGGGAAGTATATAATAAATATATATATTACACTTTACATGATTAATATTACATTATACATAAGATTTGATAATATTTAATAAAATGTAATATGTCTATTTCCGAAATGCACCCAATTTGAAACAAATAAATATAACAATATGTATATATCTACATAAATATAACAATATGTATATATATACATAAATATAACAATATGTATATATATACACATTGTTATATTTATTTACGACACATATTCTTATATTTATTACATATTGTTATATTTATGTATATATATACATATTGTTATATTTATTTACGGTGAGCTTTTGTTTCAAATGCCACTTGCGTGCAACCATCACTCTCATTTTGCACTGAAAACAACACCATGTAACAAATACCCCATCCTCTAACCGACATACACACACACACACACGCACACACACCTAGCACGTATCCAGTGACAAGTAACTAGTTTTATACCTGTTTGTTTCCAGTCAATTTGCTTCGTTAAAGCCGGAACAGAATTGACAATGAGGTTTAGAAGACTTACATTCCAGGCATTTCTACGACAAGTAAGAACAAGTGATACGGAAATGTAACTCCGTAGAACTTATTTATTCTCTGCATGCCCATGTTATTTAAATGTATATGTTTTGCGTATTTATATAGGGACTCCAAGACAATGGCATTGCCGATCACTAACTAAACAACTAATTACTTTCGTAAACTTACAATTCAGCAAAGTCCCTTATTTATATCACTTAGACGTTTTATACTAACATATTCTGAGTAAGTCAAAAAGCTTTCATAAAACAGTCACCATAATGTGACAACAAAAATCTCCCTCATTTTATGTAATAATCACATTAACACGCCGTTTAGAGAACAAGTGAAGGTATTCCTGCTGTGATCACAGACGTATTAAACAGGTTGGACACTGGAATTTACCTGAATTTCACGTGGGAGAGTGCGAAAATTTCACAAAATGTTGCCCGACTTTAAACACTTGTATCTTGAAGCGTTTTATAGATATATGTTTCATTCATACACATTTAATTCTTCTTTCAATGGTAGCATGCATTTTCCTTACTCTACCATTTTAAACTAAAACGGATTGAGTACCTTATTTGTGGCTTTCTAGGCTATTGTTTTATACACGAGCATCTTTGGGTTTTACTTATTAATGCTGGCTTGCTGGTTAGAGAATAGTTCATGGTGGGGATTTCTTTATTTACACTGTCCCGTTTTATTAGGATGAAAGTAGAGTAAGTGTGAGGTTTGGTGTGCACCCTAGAACCTGGTTTAAACCCCCAGCGGCCTTTTTTGCAAGGCGATAGCCCTATTGTCAACCATTTTGTGTTTGTGATGTCTAATTTGGCATTTTGTTCATCTTTAAAGTTGTTATTTGTTTCTATGTGTGTGTGTGTGTGTGTGTGTTTGTGTTTGTGGTTGACTGTCGTCCTTGAATGCTACTTTTCCTGTTCGATTTTCGTATCCATATTCAACGGGAACTTTTACTATGTTAAACCTTGATATTTAAGAGAAAAGCCAAACATGATAAGATTTTTTATCTTTTAACAGCTTTTTATACAACTTCTTATGTTGAAAATAAAAATAATTATTGTAATCTGATGTTGATATTTATTATGAATCTTTTGAATGAATTCTCTCATCAAAATCAATGAATAAATGACAGAGGTGATAGAAGGAAAGATTAAAATGCCATGTGATAGTTTGGCTACTTCATTGGTTTCCTATCTGTTTATTAATATGTCTGTGCTGTGATCTATGGATGTATACAATACACTGTTGTATTTCCAGGACATGGCATTCTTCGATAATGAAAAGAACAGAGTTGGTACACTAACAACAAGACTTTCAACTGACGCCACTCTAGTACAAGGCGTAAGTAAAGTTATCTCCGTTCACATATAAGTATTGTTACACATTTGCCAACTAAAAGGTGATCAGGGGTTATATTTCGTCGCTTTTTTTACGAGATTTGTTTTTAAAGGGACAAAGGGCAATCTTGATATTATCTATACTAGCCAGTAGCGCTTATGCCGTGTATTTTGTCCGTCGTCCGTCCGTCCGTCCGTCCGTTTTTCCGTAATCCGTTAACTTTTTGATGTCAACACTCTAGCACCTTTGTTTTTCATCCGAATTTTACCAATCTTTACCAGATTATTAATATTAATGAAAGCTCGGTCGAGTTAAAACAAAAAGTCAGATCGGATCCATAACACCGGAGTTATTGCCATTTAATTAGCGAAAATGCTATAGTTTGTCTTGCCAACACTCTAGCGCCTCCATTTTGCATTCTACCTTAACCAAACTTTGTAAAATTATTGATATTGATGAAAGCTCGATCAAGTTTGAAAACCAGCCAGATCGGATCAGTAACACCGAGGTTATGTCCTTTGAATTATTGAAAAACGTGTTAACTTTTTGATGTTAACATTCCAGCACCTTCATTTTTCATTCGATTTTTACCAAATTTTACAAGCTTATTAATATCAATAAAAACTCGGACAAGTTAAAACAACAGCTCGATCGGACGACTAGTAACAGTTATTGCCATTGAATTAACGAAAATTCTTATATTTTGTCTTGTCAACACTCTAGCGCCTCCATTTTACATCCTACCTTTACCAAACTTCACCATATTGTAAATGTTATGGCCCTTGATTTAGTTTAAAATGTTATATTTTGCCTCATGAAGACGATAGGGCCTTCATCTTTCATCCGATCATTTTCAAACTTTACCAGATCGTTGATATTAATGAAAGCTCGAATAGTTTGAAAATCATCCAGTTTGGACAGGTAACACTAGAGTTATGGCCCTTGATTTAGTTATAATTGTTAAATTTTGCCTCGTTAACACGCTAGGGCGTTCAGTTTCATCCGATCTTTACCAAACTCAACGAGATTGTTGATATCAATGAAATATCATTCAAGTTTGAAAACCAGTCAGATTGGACAATTTACACCGGAGTTATTGCTTTTCTAAAATATGCTATAATTTTGCTTCGTTAAAGACGATAGGGTCTTCATTTGTATCCGATCTTTACCAAACTGTTACTATCAAGGAAAGCCTGGACAAGTTCGAAAACCAACCAATCGGATTACTAACACCGGAGTTATGGCCCTTGATTCATTTGGCCGGATTTCATTGACAATTTGCAAGGATGATCAGTACCAAGCCTGGTTGTACATACCGTCACCATGCTCCGGTTGAATGATTTTGGCGGAGTGTTGCCCTTTAAAGGTTTTATTACGCAAACTTTGTCTGTACTAGTTCTCCTGAACCAAAGGCCGGATTTAAACGAATCTTTTTAGGGATGGTCAGTTCCAGGTCTAGTTGTGCATGTCATCGCTTTGTTATGGCCCTTTCTGGTTTTAATACACACATTTTGACTGGACTAGTTCTTCTGAACCCCTGGCTGAATATCAACGAAACCTGGCAGGGATGATCAGTACCAAGCCGAGTTGCGTATATCATCGCCGTGTTCCGGTTGAATGAATTTTGACAGAGTTATTGCCCTTAAAAGTTTTAATACACAATTTTTGTCCAGACTAGTTTCTTCTGAACTCCTTGCCAAATTTCAACGAATCTTGGCGGGGATGATGAGTACCAAGCCCTCTTGCGCCTGTCATTGCCTGGTTGAATGTCTGGACTAGTTATCCTGAACCCCTGGCCGGATTTCAACGAATCTTGCCAGGTCTAGTTGTGCATGTCATCGCTTTGTTATGGCCCTTTCTGGTTTTAATACACACATTTTGTCTGGACTAGTTCTTCTGAACCCCTGGCTGAATATCAACGAAACCTGGCAGGGATGATCAGTACCTAGCCTAGTTGCGTATTTCATTTGACTGAAATTTGGCAGAGTTATGGCCCCTTGAATGTTTTAATCCACTAACTTTGCACAGACTAGTTCACCTGAATAAATGAATGAATGAATGGTGTTTTACGGCACGTCGACAGATAAAAGTCATATTGTGCGCAAAAACTGATGAAGGATGAAGAAATGAAGTAGTAAGTTAAACTTAATGTCAAAATATCAAGATAAAAATATTTACATATAGGGACGATATGGTAGTAATATAACCTATATATATGGTAGAAATATAACCTTATATATAAATCATAAAATGCCCGTCAACGGGTATATAAAGAAGTAAATTTATATAAGAACATATATTAATGATTTATATAGTCTGATTTCTTTCAGAAAATCTAAAACAAGACTAAAATCTATAGTATCAAATAACTCGTTCATAGTATTAACATTGTAGTACCTTTGACGCATAGGATCAAAGTCTACACATTCCAAGAAGTTGTATTTGATCGTTGACGGTGCAAAAAAGAATATACATTCTGGTAACTGCTCATCTTGTAATAAATATGAATGAGTATAACGTGTATGCCCTATCCTGTAACCGGGCTAGAACAACTTCTTCTCGACGAATAGGTCTACTAGAAGAACGCAAATCTCCGAAGAACGGTTTAATTGAATGGAGTTTATTGTTAACTGACAAATCCCAAGTGGCTTGCCAAGAGTTAAGAATATATGTGTTAATACAACTTTTAAAATCAGTATAACGTGATTTGGCATTAGATATATGTAAACATAATGCTGCTTTAGCAGCACTATCAGCTTTATCATTATCACGTGTTCCTACATGGCTTGAAAGCCAGCAGAAAATAATAACATTATCAACTATAAGAGAATTGTACTTTTCTAAAAGTTGAAGCACAACTGGGTTATCATGTTTCATATTACCCAGTGCTTAAACAGATGAAAGGGAATCAGAAACGATTACAAAATGGTCATCATCAGATTCCTGATATATAATTGAAGGCAAGTTCGTTTGCCTTAAGTTCAGCTGAAAAGATAGAGGCCTTGTCAGGCAGGCGGCTCTTTATGCTGTATTTGTGAACAACATCTGCTGCAGCTAAGTTATCTCCATCTTTAGAACAATCTGTGTATATATGTTGAAAGTTAATGTATTTCGATTTAATTTCATTAAATTTGCTTTGAAAGACAGTAGGGTCTGTACTGAATTTGTTACTATTACAAAGATCAAAATAAGTATTGGTGTTTCCAAAGTCCACGGTGGAATTTGTGGCATTTTGTACTTGGTAATCAAACTTAGGTCGATCTCAGCGTCTCTTAATTTTGATTTATTACGAAGACCAAATGGTCGAGTCGCCTCCGGTTTTCGATCAAAAAGAGGTTCATAACTAGGATTAGAAACAGTATCGAAAGTTGGGTTTGAAGGAATATTGAAGGGCTAATTTGTCCCGTCTGTAAGACAGTGATGGTTTACAGCTTCAACATATAGACTTTCGGCTGGTGATGTAAGAAAGGCAGCTATGTCAAGTCGTAATCCTTGATTTTGTATAGGATCGAGCATCTACAAGTATGACTTGCGAGTCGATCCATATACTATTGAGCTGTAGTCCAGCTTGGATATGATAAGAGATCTATAAAGTTGTAAAAGTACTTTACGATCAGCTCCCCAATAAGTGTTTGCAACAACGTTAAGTAAATTAAGAGCTTTAATGCACTTGGACTTCAAGTATTTAAAGTGTGGTGTAAACGTTAATTTACGGTCGAAAATATTGGTGACCCATCCAGAGTTAGATGAGGGTCTTCATGATGTTTACGTAGTTGCTAAAAGTGCAGAAAAATTAGTTTTAGACTTAGACAATTTAAAACCATTTTCATCCGACCAGGTCTGAAGTTTATTGAGTTTATCGTTGAAGTTGTCTCTCAGTAGTGTTCACATTCTTTGCATGATAAGATAAAACAAAGTCGTCAACATATAGAGAGCAATCCACACCAGGATTGATGCATTTAACTATACTAGTACTTTTTATATTAAAAAGGGTGACAGAGAGTATGCTGCCCTGTGGCACACCCATCTCCTGTTCATGAATGTCAGAAAGGGGTGAGCCCATTCCGACACGAAACTGTCTATCATCTAAGAAATTCTCTATAATCATTGGCAATCGGCCTCTAAGAACAAGGTCATAAAGAGCATTCATGATACCGTACTTCCATGCAGTATCATAAGCTTTCCGCAAGTAAAAAAATACAGCGACTAGATGTTCTTTCTTTACGAAAGTTTCCTTAATAAATGAGTCAAATGGAATAAGATTGTCCGTTGTGCCTCGTTGGCGCCGGAATCCACTTTGATACTTTTTATCAGTCTGTTGGATTCCAGGTACCAAACGAGTCTCTCATTAATCATTCGGTCCATGGTTTTACATATACAACCCGTTAAAGCAATAGGGCGATAATTTATTGGGGACTGGAATAACGATTGCTTCCCGCCAAGAATCGGGGAGGTTTCCTGTCACCCAAACCTTATGAAATATATCAAAGAAATGTAGAGAGACATGTTTCAGGTAAATGATTCAATAATTGATAATGGATATCATCAGGACCAGTTGATGTATCATGAGTGTTTTTAAGGGATTCTCGAAGTTCTTTGAGAGTGAAGTTTATTGTATTTTTCCAAAATTTCCGACTTGAATTAAGCTTCTTCGATTCTTTTATTTTTTGATTTTTTAGAAAATTTGGCTGACAATTTTCAGAACAAGAGTTTTTAGAAAAAGTTTCTTAATTTTGATTTATTACGAAGACCAAATGGTCGAGTCGCCTCCGGTTTTCGATCAAAAAGAGGTTCATAACTAGGATTAGAAACAGTATCGAAAGTTGGGTTTGAAGGAATATTGAAGGGCTAATTTGTCCCGTCTGTAAGACAGTGATGGTTTACAGCTTCAACATATAGACTTTCGGCTGGTGATGTAAGAAAGGCAGCTACGGCAAGTCGTAATCCTTGATTATGTATAGGATCGAGCATCTACAAGTATGACTTGCGAGTCGATCCATATACTATTGAGCTGTAGTCCAGCTTGGATATGATAAGAGATCTATAAAGTTGTAAAAGTACTTTACGATCAGCTCCCCAATAAGTGTTTGCAACAACGTTAAGTAAATTAAGAGCTTTAATGCACTTGGACTTCAAGTATTTAAAGTGTGGTGTAAACGTTAATTTACGGTCGAAAATATTGGTGACCCATCCAGAGTTAGATGAGGGTCTTCATGATGTTTACGTAGTTGCTAAAAGTGCAGAAAAATTAGTTTTAGACTTAGACAATTTAAAACCATTTTCATCCGACCAGGTCTGAAGTTTATTGAGTTTATCGTTGAAGTTGTCTCTCAGTAGTGTTCATATTCTTTGCATGATAAGATAAAACAAAGTCGTCAACATATAGAGAGCAATCCACACCAGGATTGATGCATTTAACTATACTAGTACTTTTTATATTAAAAAGGGTGACAGAGAGTATGCTGCCCTGTGGCACACCCATCTCCTGTTCATGAATGTCAGAAAGGGGTGAGCCCATTCCGACACGAAACTGTCTATCATCTAAGAAATTCTCTATAATCATTGGCAATCGGCCTCTAAGAACAAGGTCATAAAGAGCATTCATGATACCGTACTTCCATGCAGTATCATAAGCTTTCCGCAAGTAAAAAAATACAGCGACTAGATGTTCTTTCTTTACGAAAGTTTCCTTAATAAATGAGTCAAATGGAATAAGATTTTCCGTTGTGCCTCGTTGGCGCCGGAATCCACTTTGATACTTTTTATCAGTCTGTTGGATTCCAGGTACCAAACGAGTCTCTCATTAATCATTCGGTCCATGGTTTTACATATACAACCCGTTAAAGCAATAGGGCGATAATTTATTGGGGACTGGAATAACGATTGCTTCCCGCCAAGAATCGGGGAGGTTTCCTGTCACCCAAACCTTATGAAATATATCAAAGAAATGTAGAGAGACATGTTTCAGGTAAATGATTCAATAATTGATAATGGATATCATCAGGACCAGTTGATGTATCATGAGTGTTTTTAAGGGATTCTCGAAGTTCTTTGAGAGTGAAGTTTATTGTATTTTTCCAAAATTTCCGACTTGAATTAAGCTTCTTCGATTCTTTTATTTTTTTATTTTTTAGAAAATTTGGCTGACAATTTTCAGAACAAGAGTTTTTAGAAAAAGTTTCTGCCAAAGATGTAATATCTTCATTATCAGTTTTAAGATGATTTATACAACTAGAATCACCGTTACCGTTTATTTTCCGGACCTGTCCAAAATCTTCTAAAGGGATGAGCGAGAGTTCAGCCTAGAGACATAATATCTCTTGCTATCCTTAATAGTACGACGGGCTTTTGCACGAAACACTCTAAATGTATCCAAATTATTTTGAGTTGGACGCAAGTTAAAAGCATTCAATGCAGCTTTACGATCGCTGGTTGCCTTTTTGCAATCATCATCGTACCATGATTTATGTGGGCGTTTTGGATTTGCCGAAGTTTTTGGAATAGTTTGATCAGCTATATCGTAAAGGGTTTTGGTAAAAAGAGTAGTTGCATCTTCGACATCCTCACAAAGAGATTGAAACGCATCCCAATCAGCTTTGCGAAGTTTGCGTCGTTGCATTATTTCGAGAAGTGGAGGGCCGATATTTTCAAGAAATAGGATGAAGTCGTCACTTCCACATCGTCACCAACACTCCATGAAAAATCCAACAAGAGAGTTGGATCGCATATTGTTAAATCAATGGAAGAATGAGAGCCTAAAGCTGGATGTAAATAAGTATGTGATTTGTTATCATTAAAAAGACTCAAATTATTTTTGGCTAAAAATCCCCAACTTTCTTGCCTTTATCGTTTATATCTTTACAACCCAGATGTAGTTGTGTACATTAAAATCACCCAAGAGTATAAAAGGTGATGGTAATTGTGCAACTAGGTGATTTAGATCTTTAAGGTCTAGTGAAGTACTAGGTGGTAAATATAAGGAGCATATTGTTATAACATTGTGACCGCAACAGCTTGTAAATCAGTTTTCAGTGCAATAGTTCTGGGAGGAATGTTTCGATTCACAAGAATCGAAACTCCTCCAGTGGCTTTATTATTTGTATCACACATATAGTTATATAAAGAATAGTTTTTAAAAGATATCTTATCACTAGTCTTCAAGAAAGTTTCCTAAAGACAAAATGCAACAGGGTTGTGTTTATTTAAAAGTAAGCTGATTTTATCATAATTAGGTTGTAAACCTCGGAATTTCCATTGAATGACCTTATTTGATATTGATGTTACTACGGCGGAAGTACGGGTTTACGGCCTTTGGGTTTGGCAGACCTTGGAAACTTTGGAGACTTTGGGAGTTCCAGATGTGCTGGATCATCAAACTCCATCTCCAAGTCTCCAAATCTGTTGTGCAATACAACTGGATCATCAGATCGACTGCTTCCCTAGCCCGGGAGATTATTTTTTGCTGTCACGTCCGAGCAGTTCTCGGATTTGTCGAGCTTTTGGAAGAGTTCGTCGAGTTTGGTGGATTCTTGGTTGTACCAGAGTCCGTCGATTTAGAAATAGATGAAGTAGATGCAGTAGGTGTAGGAGTTGATAGCATATATTTGAAAGCGTGTTAGGCTAGGAAGCCACAAGAGGTTTGGAGCCACAGTCCTGAGGCTTATATAAGAGGACCACAGTTTGAGAGGCTAAAGATGTTTTAGAGGAATTCTGAACAGAGATTGGAATAGTATTAAACTTGTCTGAGTATTGTTCTCCTGAACCTCTGGCCAGATTTCAACGAAACTTGGCCAAGATGATCAGCACCAAGCCGAGTTGCATATATCATCGCCATGTTCCGGTTGAATGATTTTTGACAGAGCTATGACCCCTTATAAATAACATTTTAACCAGTATAGCGTCCACATGCCCTATAGGGCCTCTTGTTTAAAAAATCGCGTGTCCCGTTAGTATTTAAGAAATAATAAATATGTACCTGTGTTTTATCGGTGAATACAATAATTAGGTTAGCAGTTCGGATGCGTAGTAATGATTTAATTACTACGCATCCGAACTCCTAACTGTATTTTATTCACCGATAAAATACAGGTACGTATTTATTATTTCGATTCTAACAACAATAACCCCATTGTTTACGCTATTGTTGGGGCACTATGTATTATCTCTGAGGTCAAGGTAATCAGGCTGCTATGTTTACAGGCTGTTCCATTGGGCGCCCCAGTATGCAAAGTTCTGCGTTTCAATACACTAGTAGTCACGTGACAAACAATTAAGTCATTGCTTACGTCATATAACTTGCGCTGTATGACGTCAAACGTTCTCACCTTGTTCAAGATGTTTATTAATGTTTTATGTACTGATGCATATGATGGGTTTTTATCGGGGGTGTGCACCGGTTTGGGAGCATGGCAAGTTTGTTGTAATTAACATTTCATTAAAATTACTGTTGAGTTTGTCTTCGTGACGTATATTTACCAAGTGACGTCATGTAACGTGGCGCTTCCAACGGATGAAATATACGCGGGGAATTAATGGAACAGCTGTATTTTATCGTAGAATAACATACAGCTGTCTCTCTTCTTTGTGTATATGAAAGACTGCGGCGGTCGTGTTAGAATTCTACATAAAACTGCATTTGTTCAATCATTAATATTATTTATAAGAATAGTACAAAGCAAATTCTTTTTTTTTGCATAATACTGACTGTTGATTATATTCCACCAATAATACATACACAATTATGTTAGAATAACGACGAAAAGTTGAAAACTGAAACTTGTATTTAAATATATGCTAGCAGATTTAAGTTAAAATGATACTGGATTAATAAATCCAGAGGCTACTTTTAATGCTTGATAAATACTTCAAGATTGGCATGAGTCCCTTTAAAGAAATGGCAAAATGTTCCGTGAATTCTTACAATACAAACAAGAGGCCCAAGAGGGCCTGAGGACGCTATACTTAATAAAATGGCTCTTACAATGTCGGGGCGGGGAGGTGGTGGGGACCAAGATGCGATACGATGCTTTTAAATTGTCGGAGCTTTTATAGAAATAAACATTGTGAGCAAGTCTGGTAAAGATGAACACATTTTGAAACCACGTCCCAGGCACCCAAGTAAAACAACAGCAAATAAGTAAAACAAATATGTATTAAATGAACCATGAAACAATTTTAAAAAAAGAATAAACAGGAATAATAATAATAATTAGTTTCTGCCACACTGAGATTTGAACCCCTGAAACAATAAACCAATGTTTCTTAAGAGAAAAAATACAATAATAATATTTAAAAAAATACCGACATTGGCATTTGATTCCACGATACAAGGTGTCCAGTGTACATTACCAACTATTGAAAAAATACCAATTTAAAGGCCATAAATCAGCACGAATACTAAATAGCATCATAACCATGGTCGATACCAACTGACATCTCATCCATATGTACAAGCTTACTAAATTGTGTTAAGTTTGGTTATATCACAAATGGAAGTGATACTGTAGTAACAACACGGTGGAGAACCTAGACGGTTACTAGCGGAAATAAAACAGCGTCCCGTGATACTAGCCGATTGTTTTACGGTTACTAGCGGATAAACAACTGGGAGGAATTGTAAGTAGTTCGTCATGAAGTAGTATTTTTTAAATAACTATTATTTTTTTCGAAAAACACTTGCTTCTACGGAACGTTAGATATATTTAACTAATTAGATAATTATAAGTTTGTTCCCAAACAGAAGCTTTTATTATGATATAACTGAAATAGTATCCGAAAATGCATGGGCATTTGACAGATTATTGCAGTTTTCCTTTAATTATATCTAATAAGTTACGCGTTACAGCACATATTAGTATGCAAATAGTTAATATAACACTGTTGGCAACCTTGGAATATATTTGATAAGCAATGGGCGTAAATTGTATACCAAAAATGTTGTATTTTATAGGATTATGTGGGCTACGGTTACTGTAAAAAACAGGCACCGGTTACTATACGCATTTTAAACAATTACAATGGGAGATAGCATTAACTTATAAATTACCTCCCGTCTAGCATTACCAGCGCTCTCTCCTGTTGTTAACCTGGTCCTGAGTATTTATTGTATTTTATGTATTTTCAAAAGAATTTCTTGCCTAAATAAGTCTGTATACGTGTGATTTCAAACAATGTGCCTTTGAATAAGAATTGAAAGGGTATTTTTCTTTATAAAATATACTTTTTAAACAAATTTGATTAGAAACAATAGACGTTGGACTCCAAATGTGCCCTTGACCTTTGACCAGGTTTCCGGGTAATGGCTGGGACACGATTTTTTAATTTTTTTTACCTTTGACCTCAAAGTGTGACCTTGGGGTGGGAACCTAATTCTTGCGCGCGACACTCCTGAAGTTTGACGTATCCCTTCAATAGTTTCCGAGTAATGGCTGAGACTCGATTTCGGACGGGCGCACGCACGGACAGTGCGATTATAATATACCCCGAATTATAATATGCCTGCAATATGCCTCCCTTCGGTGGCATAATACGAGCTTGCAATGGTTTATAATGGTTTATACTTGTATATTAAAATAAGAGAGAGAGATAAAACAGAGATGAACCAACTGGTTGGACCTGGTTTCAATCGGAACTGTCTCACAATTTCCGATGCTCTGCGGAAATGAGCGAGTTTGTACGCTTTGACCTGGTTTTCATTCGCAACATCTCGATCACTTCTTCGAAATGATGCCGAAGAATGAAGGGATTGCCCAATTTTGTACGATTACTAAAATAATATAAATATATTTATATGAAACGTAGGGGCTTATGCATTGGTCTGTGTGCGTATATTTTAACGAATATTTGCAATTTTGAGTGATGCACCTATTGACAGCAAGGCGTCATTCACATCAAGAAGACGTTCCACTATCGTTCTTATCTGACACATTTGCGTTTGCACACTGCTGATAGCGTAGACATATTTCGAATTTCTCCAAACATTTCCACCCTTCTTTAGAATTTTTTTCAAAGCCATTCGTTGTTTCAGGTAAAGTATTCGTAAGTCCTTGATTCGTAATGCCACCAAATTAAGTAAATGTCCTAGCCGTTCCATTTAGTCTTCGTTTGAAAACTTTCCCATTTATTTGCTGTCTCTTCGGTCAAATTCCTCTTCGGTCAAATTCATTTCCTGTTCCAATCTGCCCTTTAAATGTGCTAGTGATTCATCCTCTTCGTGACCAAAAAGATCCTGGTCGCCATTATCCTTATTTAATCCAGGCGCTACCATTTATCCATCAAATCTAAGGACATATGTCTTATCTGTTGGTTTCATATCAAGAACTTGATTAATTACACCTTTTTGTGATGGAACAGCAAAATTTATTGAAGTGTTCTGAGGATCATTATTGCCCACGTTTTTCATTGTTCTGAGCGACGTTACCACTGGATTTAATTCCACTCATAAACCGCAGTGCCTTTCCGTGAAAGAGTTTATACAAGACTTTCCAAAATGTCCAACACTCTTCGGAATACACTATGTTTGATGTGTTGTCAAACTACATCCAAGAAGAGTAGGAGTGCTATGTTTGTGAGGGGCAACTTATCTGAACTGACCAATCTGATGAAGTTACAAAAATTCCCAGTAGACTTGCCTGTTTTACTTTGTGCAAATTTCCTCAATAATGTCCTCCTCTACACTGTTATCGAAAAGCCCCCGTCTTGGCCTCTTCAGAGGTGGTTTGAACTTAATCGGTGCTTTTTTTACGATAACTTTGGATGGCCTTACAGTATCGCATGCATCAAATGATGGTGTGGACACTTCCGAGACTGCCGTAGTTTTCAGCTTCTTTGGCCGATTTAACTATAGATTATGTTTAGTTTTTCTTTCCTGAAGCTAAAATGTGGAAACAATCTTATAGTAACCGGTGCATTGTTTTCAAAAAATAACCGGTGCCTAAATGTTAACGCTTTTTAACAACTTCCGTCAGCATCCGTAGCCGACAAAAATCATTTTTATCCCATTTAATTACTGCCTACAGTGCTTTTTTAAAATAAATTTAATACCATTCTGCAGCAGAAATCTTGTTTTCTATAGTAGCAAGAGAAAAAATAGTATTACTGCACTTTAAATTTGCAAAAGCTTTCAGAACGTATCACAGATAGTGCGGGCAGTAGCATAAGTGAGTAGTTTGGATTACTTCGTGTAAAGCTCCATTAACGTTTTGTAGGAAATGGTATGCATCAGTATGTTAATTAAGCATTCTAATGTTCCGTGCACAAGAAGTTATAGTGCACTTACGCATGCTGTTGATGAATTTTACTGTTTTGTGATGCATGGTCCATTTTAACACTGTAAACATGTTCCGCTAGTAACCGTAAAACAATCCGCTAGTATCACGGGGCGCTGATTTATTTCCGCTAGTAACCGTCTAGGTTCTCCACCGTGAACAAGGCCGAATTATGTCATTATTTCCCAATTCAAGTGCATATTACACACGTCAATACCGTCAGATATGCACGGTTGAAGAATTTGTTCAATATATTGTAGTTAAACGCATTCTGTAATTTGTTTGTTGAGATTGTAAGAAAAATTAACGTACTCTAGTGTTAGCAAGTCAAAATTATGTCATCTGTTTTAATTCAAGGACAAATACCTCCATTCATGATCAACAGATATTCATGATTGAAGCACTTGTCGAAGATATTTAGTGATCGGCGGTACATTTTTAATTTCTTTTGTTTTCTTGAAATAAAGGGGATGAAATAAAGATACAAATATTGATATATCCACCATCTTCGTGATGGTTAAAATTCTGTACTGTTGATTTTTATGAATATTGAGTTCTGCTCAACCCGGGGCTAGAGGGCGTGAGCGATAGCTAGCATAGTTCACTACCGCTCGTGAACAGTCTCAATCAAACCGAGACTGCAATATTTCGTATGTGTCGTGCTCGGCCGTTTCATAAGTTCCATTATCATACTCTTTATTATGAAACACATTCTGTAAAAAAGCATAATATTGGATGTAAAATGGAAAGGCAATAGTGGTAAAAAGAGAGGCCAACTGATGTATTTTTTGCTAATTCAAGGGCAGATAACTCACTTTAATACCGTCTGATATGCAGGATTGCAGAATTTGTCCAAGATCTGATTATTCAATACACTTTCTATGAAAGTTTGGTTTGGATTGTATGTAAACTGGAAGTGCTGTGGTAGAAATAAAGTCAATATATATATATTTCCAGAAAACAAGGGTAGATTATGATACCATCGGATAATGTGGTTGAAAAAAACGTGTCCAGTGTCTTTTTATTATACATATTCTGTAAATGATTGGTTAAGATAATAGGGTAGTTAAAGTGTTTTCGGAGTATCGTAACAATACCAAATTATGAAATTTTCCATAATTCAAAAGCCATAACTCAGCATGAATATTGCTGGTTCAAGAACTCGTCCGAGATCTTATGGATATATAACTACTTCGAAAGTTTTATTAAAATCGGATAAAAAATGCAGGGGATAGAGTGTCCATAATGCAAAAGTATGCATTTTGTCAATTCAAGGTAAATAACTATCGCATCTTGCTGATTCAAGAACTCGTCCGATTGACAATTGCAATTTTGCCAATTCAAGGGCAGATACTAACAACTATGTAAGTTTGGTTAAGATCGGGTGAAAAATTAAGAGGCTGGAGCGCCCACAAGAAAAAGTTAAAGGACGGACGGACCACGGACGGACGGAAGACGGACAACACGTCATGGCATAAGCTCGCATAGCCTTCGGCCAGTAGAGCTAAAACACTGATGTCGGGAATTTAATTGAATATTGTTTAACGACTTATCAATACATTATAGGTTATTTACGTATTTACGTATAACGAATAGATATGGTTCTTCGACACACAATAACACCCGGTTTACGTCCGCTTCCAAAGGACGAGACTATGGGAGATTGTCTTGCACAAGAACACACCGATGAAACTCTGTGGCACCGGTGAGGCTTGAATCCGGGTCTTCCGGATTTCGAATCCATTGCTCTGTCTGCTGGGTCACGGCAGCCGACCTCATCAGCATGCAAAACATTACATTGAAATACTAGTAGTTTATTCTATGAAACAGTTCGAATTAAAATTAATTTCGTTATATTATTATACCAACAACAGTTGGCTATGGTACAACCAGTAATTTGTTTACAAATGTTTGTAACCGCCAAAATCAGATAATTATGAGTCAGGCGGGTCAAAGTGTTGTCTAATTTTCGCTCACGCAGATCAACGCAAAAAAGGGCTTGCGGGTCACGTAGATCAACGCATAAATAGATAGATAGGTCATGCGGATTAATGAACAGTGATTTTGTAAACTGGCTTATATTAATTAGTATTTTATATTTGCATAAACATAACACATCATCAAATACTGCCTAGTGCCATAAAAACTGCAATGTTGTTTCTAGTGTTTTATTTCTTTAATTTTTATTATTTTTATTATTAATAATTTTACAACTACTATTATTATTATTATCATTAATTGATAATTATTATCATTATTATTAATATTATTTCAGGCTACAGGGTCTAAGATAGGCGATGTGATAGAATCCATAGCAGTTCTAATATCTGCTATCACTATTTCCTTCCTATCGTCATGGAAACTAGCGCTCGTCGTTATGGCGTTTATGCCGCTACTGATTGGTGCGGGTGTCGTGCGTGGAAAACTGCTGAGTGGTTTTGCCAAATCTGACAAATTGTCTGTAGAAATTGCAGGACAGGTATATAACTTGTTGCCTGAAATAATTAGCTTTAATATTACGTTTATATTAATTTGTTCTCCTAATATTATGACGCTGAGCGATGAACAATAAGTACTGTCTCATGTTTGTGACGTCACAGCGAGTTTATAAAAAGGTATTGTGTTTTCTTATGCTCTTATGCGCAAAGGAATATGTACATTCATTTGTTTAAAGGTGATAAGAAATGTTTTAAAGATATATCCATGTATATAGTTTTATTATAAATTGGAACGATGGTGTCATCAAGCCCTTTAACCATATATGTCATATTGATCAAGGGGCGTCCGTGACTGAGTGGTTAGAGTCTCTTACTTAAAATCACCGCTCACCGCTGTAGGTACGATCCCTCAGGGGCCTAGGGACCTTTATGTGAGGAAGTTATCCAGCTGGCTTGCGGAACGTCGGCGTTTCGAAAATTGCCCGGAGGGGCACCTGAGGTCTTCCTCCACCAGTGGACGCTGGAAAGTCTCCATATGACATAAGCTGTTGGTGCGACTATAACATTCAATTCAATTCGATCCTTTAAATTAAACACCTGAGCAATTGTATTATACATGGAAAAAAGGCTCGATGACGTTGTCGTTTCAAGATGATCAAGAATTTCCATATCTTTACTGATTTGACGATCCTTTAACACTGATAAAACGAATGCTAAATATCCACACTTTGACGAATTAAACGTGTTATATCTTCAAATGCGATGACATTAATTAAGATCAGTACTATAACTGTCATATCCATTTATCTTTCTATTGTCAGATATGCAGTGATGTAATAGGGAACATTAAACTGGTTGCTTCTCTAACTGCAGAATCTACGTTTATGAAAAAATACAACATCATAATAAGCTCGAGTTGCAGGTATGGCAAAAAATGCCACTGATTACTTCGTTTTAAAGTTAGTTTATTATATATTAAACGCATATTTTCAACCTGACGCATTTTCATCCAGTGGTACTATACCTAAATTATAGACACGTTACTGGCAACCACTGAAATATAGTTATACAAATCGAACAGGAAAAGTAGCATTCAAGGACGACAGTCAACCACAAACCGACACGGAATCAAATAACGACTTTAAAGATGAATAAAAGGCTAAATAAGACATCACAAACACACAAGGGTTGACAATAGGGCTACCGCCTTGGAACGGTCAGTGGCAAAAAAGGCCGCTGGGGGAATTAAACCAGGTTCTAGTGTGCACGAAACCTCACACTTCCCCTACTGTCATCCCAATAAAACGGGACAATGATAGGGCTCAAGCATTTTTGCAGGACGGTCTTCACTTTTTGCCTTTTCGATGCTTTTATAGAATATATCTATAATTAAGTATCGGCTAGGTACAACCTCTACGCCATTATTATTTGCATTTTCGTTTAACACACTTAATGCAGTTCAAGAGATTTTAGTCACAGATCAAATCAGGTTGCTTTTTTCTACAATATTTGTATGTGCCAAGAATAGTCTTAAGTTATTGGCTATATAGTTTTCTCAATATGGTCTTTCCAGAAAAGCAAAAAGGAGATCGCTTGTTCTGGCCTTAATTGTCGGTATATCAAGTTCCATAACATACTTTGTGTACGCCATCACCTTTGCTTACGGTGCCTATCTTGTGCAGTACGAAGAGTTGGAGTTCCATCTTGTAGTCAGGTAAACTCGTTTTTTTATTATTGATATTTTAAAGGCATATGTTGTTTTTAAAGACAAAGATTTCGTCTTTATGGTTCCCATTACTATTTTGAAAGCCTTGATGGTTATATTAAGCCTTCTTCCATCCATACGAGATATAATTAACACATTGCCTGTTACTTTTTACAGAAACTAATCCGCTAAATAACGTCAAAATTACACTACAAAACTCTATCCAGGTGTTCAGGTCATATAATAACTGATATGTGCTGATTAAAAGTAAAGGTTTATTCACGGTTTCTTAAAATACCCGTAAATGAATATGCGTAAAATGAATTATGAGTTGGTAAATCCTAATTCGTCGCTCCAGTTTTGGGGTTTGGCCTGGCTTGTTAAAGTCGTTTATATTGTGTCTATAGAGTTTGAATTCTCAAACTATGTAAGTTATGTATATACCTCGTCGTCAGTTTAGAAAAGGTGTTCATCTGTTGTAAATGTTAGATGTTAATGGCGGGATAGGTACTTCAACACGATGAATGAAGAATTAACGTGGTAAGCAAGTAAGCAATGTCTGTTGCCAAAATAAGAAATATAATAAACATTAAAAGTAGATATAAATATCGAACAGGAAAAGTAGCATTCAAGGACGACAGTCAACCATAGGGCTACCGCCGGGGAACGGCCAGTGGCAAAAAAGGCCGCTGGGGTTTAAACCAGGTTCTAGGGTGCACCAAACCACACACCCTACTGTCATCCCAATAAATCGGGACAGGGTAAATAAAAAAATCCCCGCCATGAACTATCCTCTAACCAACAAGGCATTATTAATAGGCAATATAAATAAAACACAAAGATGCTCGTATATATATAAATACAAAAAAAAGCCTAGAAAGCCACAAAGAAGGTACCAAATGACTTGGCAGAAGGCAGAGCAACAAGAGAACAAACAATTGAGGGCACGACAAGACAAGATTGCAGACAACCATCAAATGTCATCGTTATTTTGGGCTTTAGGTAGACGCCATCATAGGGTCCACAGCCTGTCCGATCATCGCACAATTAAAGAGGAAAGTATAGTGGCGAACTGTAAAAGGGTCCACCACCAATCATGCAGTGCGTTGCAAAATGATAGGGTCATAACCTCTTGTGATAAACCTTTTAACAAATTAAACAAAGATAGTATGAAAGTGATCATGACCAAGGATCTTACGAAGTTTGTAAATCACGTCACCATAGAAGTCAGGTTGTGATAGTACTTGTAGCAGAATAGTTCTTAAATTATTTTTATATTTGAAAAGAATATCAGGGTTACCTTAATACATTTTTGCAAAGGTTTTACGAAGTTTATGGTAACGATAGCTAGGATGGAGTAGCTTTTTAGTTATACAAAGATTACGAATATTAAAGTCCTCAACTCGAGTATAAGCTCTAGAAAAACGAATAAGTAACAAACAAATAAGGACACATAGACCCCATATGAAGTTGCTCCGGGAACATCCCCATCTAAATGGTTTCATATATAATTCTCAAGCAAAACAATCAATATTTCGTTTACTTCTGGCTCTAACGTCTGGCATTCTTTTCGTTTTCAGAGTACTGTCTTCCATCATGTTTGCGGGAATGCACGTTGGCCGAACCAGTACGAAGGGACACGACTTCACGAAAGCAAAACTAGCAGTCGCCAGGCTTTTCGGATACAACGACACCGAACCAATAATCAAAATAGATACTACTGAAGGCAAAGTTCTTGTTAGTATCTAGTAGTATTATCTTAGTAAAATGATCAGGAGAAAAGTGTTAAATGTTATCATTAAGATTAACTTCCTTAATAAAGGAAAGAACTAAATGAAGACTTTGAAATACCCTGAATTAAAACAAATCCACACAGGCTACAATTGTACCTATGTTGTTCAATGAAATTTATTTCATGTTACTTAACATTATTTATATGACTAATGTTAACATCACATTTCTCCATGATAGTAAATTATTATGCATATCCCTTTTATATATTTCCCAAAAGGAAAAGATGAAAGGCTTTATTGAATTCAAAGATGTCACTTTCCATTACCATACGCGGCCAGATGCTAAAGTTTTGAGAGATCTGTCGTTCAGCATCAATCCCGGAGAGACAATAGCACTTGTTGGAGCAAGTGGATGTGGGAAGTCGACAACGGTAGCCTTACTAGAACGATTTTATGACTGCGTGTCCGGATGTGTGGTAGGTATACTCATAAACAATCAAGTACGTGTATTTAAAGAGAAACTGACAAAACGGCATTGAACTCTGTTTTATGGACGCAAACCTTCATTTTATCTGTTCATCTTCTCTGCAACAGCAAGAACGTGTTATAACATGTTATAGGAAAAGAAGCATTCAAGGACGACAATCTAACCACACACACACAGAAACAAAAAACGACTATATGTAAAGCTGAATAAAAGGCAAGATAATACATCACAAACAGACAAGACCAACGAGCCCAATATAGGTGGTTTTTAAGTAGAATACCGCTTAAGCCGGTGCTAGGGGCGAGAGAGGTGTTGCTTCTTTCATTACTTCTCATGAACAGACTCAATAAAATGAACAGACTCAATAAAACCGAGTCTGCTGCTTTATTCTTTTAATTGTGTTTTTTGCTCCCAAAGGATCACCTTTATCAGTATATTTTGACAATAGGGCTACCGCCTTGGAACGGTCAGTGGCAAAAAAGGCCGCTGAGGGTCATCTAACACCTGTTCGATTACCGGACAATGCTTGTTATGTTACATGTGAAGTTTGAGGTACCTCAAATCACACAGGTGTGATTTAAGAGTATAATTATTATGTATACATATGATCGTTCGTTTATCAAAAGGTGCCTGGTTTCTACAATTAATAACCTTTGTTTATTGTGTTATGTATGTATTATATTCTATGACATTCAGCTGAAAATTAATTTAGATAATTCAAAACGTTTATATCCTCGTTTACGTCTCTATGTGGTTGGGATAACCAGTATAACCAGTAAATTGCAGTAAGTGACTTGAAGTTAATGGCAAACCGGAATGAGGCGCTTAAGTCTAATTCTGTTTTATGGGCACAACGCTTTCGTTTCTCTATGTTTTATTTCTGTTACCACAAAACATGTTGCCCATATCTCACATAGATCCAAGAACATCGCAGTGCACATACCATAATTACATAATTCTTCATAATGTTTGCAGAATGATGTACATATGCTTTAACCATGCTTCAAATGAATACTATTTATATAAAATGTTGTTTATCAGTAATTGCATAACGTCATCGTGGGCTCTAACATGTACATGTATAACCTTCATTAACTAATTTAAGTAAAGCAGTTCTGCGAATACCATCGCGTATACAAATATATGGAATACTATGATATGCATGCATTCATTATATTATCAAATAATTCCGATATCTCCTAAACGTTATTAACTCGAACTTGTTAAGTTATGAAAATAAGTGTCGCGAGAAGTCAAATACACCATTTATTATTTTCAGGCTTTAGATAACGAAGACGTCCAGTCACTTAATCTGAAATGGCTCAGGTCTAACGTAGGCTATGTGTCTCAGGAACCCATCCTATTTGAATGCAGTATTGCCGACAATATTTCCTATGGCGACAACAATCGCGTGGTAACCATGGACGAAATCATCCAGGCAGCCAGAAGTGCTAACATACACAACTTCATAACATCTTTACCAAAGGTAATGAAAGAGATTAATCAACTATTAGTGAGTCCATAAATATACATATGCATATGTTAATGGTTGTAATGCACACTTTTTAAATTGCTTACTATTTAAATTGCTTACTAAAACAGAAGTATGTTTATACTTTGCTTATTTCATAAGTGTATTCTTTTTGTCTCACCTATCATCCTAGAAGCATTCTCAGATTGTCAAAAGTAAAATTTAAATTTGTTTACAGCTGTTTGTCATTTGAACATATTTACGTATTGGTATGTTTATTAGGGATACGAAACAAATGTTGGAAATAAAGGTACACTATTAAGTGTAGGACAGAAACAACGAGTGGCTATCGCACGTGCCCTTATATCCAACCCCCGGATACTGCTGCTGGACGAGGCTACATCAGCGCTGGATTCTCAAAGTGAAAAGGTTGGTAAATGCTGCGCTTTGCTCCATGTAATGGCATTGCTTTCATAAGTCAGTCAGGAAGTGTCAGGTTAAATACAATTTCCTTCAGTGTTATTGCCTATCATTTGATAGTTTTGGCATCTCACCATTTTTTCTTCTTATTTCTTTAATTTCTCAACATGCATTGAATATCAGTTATTATAGTAGCTAGCGATCTGTATAATGCCTCTATCAATGACATGTTTGTTTCATTCAATAGTGTTGGGTATCGATTTTGTTATCTTTGAGGATATACGAGTTTATCTACGCCATTCACTGTAACACAACGTTTGTTTGTATAATTTATACGTATAACTATAATGTGCTTTAGGTTGTACAAGAGGCGTTGGATCATGCGAGAGAGGGAAGAACATGCATCGTGATTGCTCACAGACTATCCACCATACAGAATGCAGATAAGATAGCGATTATTCACAAAGGGGAGGTCATAGAAATAGGAACTCATAGTGATCTGATAGCGAAGAAAGGAGTGTATTATAAACTGACTACAGCACACAATCGAAATACCAGTTGATTTAATCGTAATGTAACGTTTCCCTAACACTTGCATGATTTATGGTATATCGAAAGATCGTACTTAATGTTTATAAAACGTGTGACACGATCCTAATGCATAATGTATTGCAATGGATATGTTTAGATGCAACTGTCACCGAATACGGAATTCTAGTGGGTAGGTGATTGGTAAGGTTACACATATTTCGCAAGAAGAGCAAAGCACAAACACAGGAGTGAAAGACACATTTGGAACACATATTTAAGGAAATATTAAGATAACAGAAAAAGGCAATTCAATATAAAACACAAACACCAATGTGTTAAACTTTCTGAAATAAATGCATTTTTTTTTTTAATTTCCTTTTTATTTCAAAAAGTTATACATATTCATTTTTGTGTATTTATATTGAAATATGCCTAGTCCTGTTACCTTATGTGTTATATATATCTCCTGTCGGTGGTGTTGATGTGTTTCAGTTTTAAGAAATTGCGTCTGGGAAGTATGAGATCGTGTTGTAAACCTCCATTTTAAGTTCCCGCGTGAGATTCGTATTTCCTTATACAATATATTATAATCTCGTATTACTGATGTGTTAAATGTCTCACCAGACAATTAACTCTTGCAAACATATGAGCGTTCTTTACTGGATCAATTAGTATGTTGGATGTGTAGAATGGCAGAATTGTCAAACGAGAGATTGAGTATATTATGAGAAATTGACGATATATAAGATGAATCGCATTTTCTTATTAAATGTTCAGATTATGACTGTTAAAGATTCAATATTTGGCGATCTTCTCCGTGAACGTGAAACCATTCATTTATTATATGTGTCCCTTTAAAGAAATATAAAAAGATCGGACAGGGAAAGTAGCATTCAAGGAGGACAGTCAACCACAAAACACAGAAACAAACACGCAAACAGACAAACAAGAAGGAAAAAGCAATAATAAATGCAAACGACATCACAAACACAAAAGGGCTGACAATAGGGCTACCGCCTTGGAACGGTCAGTGGCAAAGTAGGCCACTGGGGGTTTAAACCGGTTCTAGGGTGCTCTAAACCTCACACTTACCCTACTGTCATCCCATTAAAACAGGACAGTGTAAATAAAACAATCCCCGCCATGATCTAATCTCTAACCAACAAGGCAGCATCAATAGGCAATATAAGTAAAACACAAATATGCTCGTGTAAATATAATACAAAAAAACAATAGTCTAGAAAGCCACAATGAAGGTACTCATTGACTTGGGAGAAGCCACAGCAGTAAGAGAATAAACCATTAAGGGCACGACAAGAAAGATCATAGACAAACATCAAACGCCACCGTCCAAGGCTTTAGGTAGGCGCCATCATAGGGTCCACTGCCTGTCCGGTCATCGTACAATTAAAGAGGAAATCATAGTGGCGAACTGTAAAAGGGTCCACCACCAAGCATGCAGTACGTTGCAAAATGATAGGGCAGAACCTCTTTTGATAAACGTTTTAACAAGTTTAACAAAGATAGTATGAAAGTGATCATGACCAAGAATCTTACGAAGTTTATAAATCACATCACCATAGAAGTCAGGTTGTGATAGTCCTTGTCGCAGAAGAGTCTTTAAATTATTTTCATAGAGCGTTATTATTCATGAATATAGAAATTCAGATAACTATTACTGTGTATGGAAACCATTGAACGCTCTACTACTGTGATGGAGTTTGACCTAATTCGAGATTCCATATACTGCATATAGTGCACAGTGAAGCGTGAATTTGCTGTACCCCTCGTGTATGGAGATAGTAAATTGTGAATTCCACTTTCTGTATAATGTTTTGAGTCGATGTGAAATACATTTTGTTCTAATAAAATTCCAAGGAAGTGTTGTATAGATATATGTGTGTTTTATATTGAGAATAAAGTTGCTTTAGACCTCACTGTCCAAAAACTCAATATTCGGGAGGCGTTTGATGAAAGTAATGTATTGTTGGAATAGCCTGACGTCATAGCCTCTGTTTCATATTTATTTATTTTGATGCTGATGCGGCCATCTTTTTTTCACACATGAAATCAAAGAGAGCTTTTGATGTTGTACAATTAGGCGTATACAATTTTTCGTAAGTAAAATATGTGTTGTAATGTGGAGAGGGTTGACACCGTCGACTGTTGTACGTATCAATAAAGTGTGCAGACGCAGTTGATGACTGGGTTTGTTATTGTTTGTCAACTTCGTGTTTGTATAGCGTGACCTAGTTTACTGCGCTTGACAATACCTAGACGGAGACGTGAGAACCATGGCTGTTGTGGTAGTCAGTGTCATTCAGACCCTGTGTATACCGAATGTGTCAGTGCTCCAAGAATATTTTTTTCGGTGACTAGCCCAGGGCTAGTGGGTCCTGAAAATCCACTAGCCCTGTTTTTTTTCCCACTAGCCCTGAGGTTTTTTGTCACCAGCCCTGTTTTTTTACTTGCCTTAAAAATAATGTGTCTGTTTGTTTTTGTCTTTGTCAGTTATCATTTATCTTGTTTGGCAATACGTTTACGTATCTCGTTTTATTAAAATGTATTTAAATGAACCAGCTCACTGAGACCTGACTCTATCTATTACTTATACCCAGCTGACGACATCATGATCTCATTATATTAAAGCTGATTCTGATTTAACGGGATTCAGATAGTCATTATAATTCTATAAATACTGAGAAAATAAAAAAATCAGTAATTCCTATCTTCTCATAATCAATTGATGTACGTTTAAGTAGCGTTGGCAGTAGTCATTAAGTGAAAGCGTAGCAATGGTAAGATGGAACAATTTAGGACAGATTTTTTTATTTTTTTTTTAGCATTACCCCACCCACAAATTGTATACAGTGATACATGTTTTCAAGTCCAGTTCCTCCAGGAAGGCATTTTAACCGGCAAACTACATTGGAAAATAAATATAAACTGTTAACTGTATATGAAAATAACTGTGTTTAAAATTTATTTACAAAGAAATCGATATTTTTTCTCACAAATGTATTACATATATTTCCGCGTATCATAATCAAATTTCACTTCGCGGGAGTTCTTTCCCCTGAATCAGGAATTTCTTAATGTTATCTAAGCAGGGGTCTGGAAATATTTTGAAAATTCACTTGCCCAGGGCAAGTAGATTTTCAAAATCCACTTGCCCTGCCCAAAATGTCACTTGCCCCAATTTCAAAAGTCACTTGCCCCAAAATAAAGCTACGTCGAGACCGCACGCTAAGTTAAATCCTTTTCTCTCACTGTTTTTTTTTGTCATAAATTTTTACATAATTTCATTGTAAAATGAATGACTTAAATCATGAAGGATCAGAGCTATAGCTTGTGACCATTGTGCACATATCAGTGTTTTCCTCCACCGGTGGGAGAGGGGGAGTGGGGTGTCAGTGAGGATACCCCGAGGATATAACATCACTGATGAACCTGGTACCAAATTGGTAGACCCTAATGCTTATGGAATTAAGATGTACAAGATGCTTGCTCCTAGTGCAAAAGGGCAGGCAGTTAACAAAAAAAAGATGCATTAGGTCGAACAAAACTTGTTTCTACTTTTACATTTGTTATAGACTACACCAGATAAAAAGAATGAAAAGAATGATGCATTAGGTCAGACAGAACTTTTTTCCTACTTTCACTTTCGTTATGTAATTCATGTAGATAAATCTTATGTGTTGGAAATTATTAGCACGGTTTATGCCTAAATTTGACTGGTACTGTAGTTGTTTTTCTGTTAATATCTTTTGAGATGCCAAATTGCATTTCTTCGAATAATTATCGAAACTAGCCAAGGTCGAAGCACATCTTCGATACAAGTTCAAAACAAAAACACGCCGTTCCGTCATTGATCTCAGATTCATTCAAAACAAACATGGCATTTTGAAATAGAAACAGATGCACACCTAGCTATTCATTACGACATGCGTCGATAGTTTCTTTGCTCATCAAACAACGCCGTCAAATTGCCATAATCGTTTAATTGTCCTACTTGTTTACAAATTGGTTTGATTGAATCGCCATTGTTTCACTTTACCACGTGGTAGTGAACGGGAGTTGTTTCATTGGCTGATAAAAATACATCGGTTATTTGATTGGATAATATGGATACAGTACAAGGTTAAGTGTTGCGTCATGATTTTTAATTATTGAACAGAATATATTACCTACGACACACCGACCGACATACAAAGCGACAACACCATCTCAATAACTGATTTACACACTGATGTGTATTTCACACTAATCTGGCGCGTGACTTAATTACTTCCTGCATAGAGGGGCTCGTTACTGTGGTATATTTCACACGGTATACGAATTCTAAAGACCGCACGTCTTCAATTGAAGATTGGCACCCCAAGCGTTCCTCGGCCAATCAAATTCTGATAAACTGTCAAGTGGGAGGGATTAAACAATAACGAACAACACAGGTCAGTTTTAACAGGTCAGTTTTATGACACTTATCAGTAATTGCTCGCGGTGAAGGCGACGGGTGGTTTATTACTACGAAATTATCGGCAAACTTCACAGTCCAGGCAAATTTTCCCTTGATTTTTATCTGATAATGAAACGTCCATTGGGCAAGTGACGGACAACCAGATTTACGAAGGTCACCTGCCCGCACCCAAAATCCACTTGCCCGGGGCGTCGGGCAACCATATTTCCGGAGCCCTGCTAAGTATTGATATATTTCGCTTTTCACAGTTTCATATAAAAGCATGCTTCCATTATCAAAAATTCATGGTCTCTTGATTCATCAAAAGTCGCCGACAAATCAGCGTGATTGTGTTGAATGCGATTCTGTATCGGCCTATTTGTAATCGTTTGAGTCAGTACCGCCATTTTGAGCTGACCTCGTAACGAACATGTGATCAACCAGTAGTATTTTTAAAAAGTGGTTTCGTTGGCTAATCGACCTGAGTTGAAATACTACACATCAATTGATTGGATAATGCCGACTGTCAATTAAGGTTCTTGGAGGACGGAATTATAGCATGTTTTGTTTTGATGTTGAAAATCGCCGATGCCCGCGGCGAATGCTAATTGAATTAGCGAGTGCAATTAACAGATTATGAAACATGTGGGGGATGTTTTATTACAGGTGCCTGACTGGCGCGTGTTTGTTATACACAGATCGCGTAATTTAGGCAGTTGGATTTATTTTGTTTTGTTTTTTTGGACTAGCCCGACGGGCTAACTGCATGGAATTTGTTACAAGCCCGACTTCAATTTTGACTAGCCCCGGGCGTCTGGCTATCCAATTTCTGGAGCCCTGTGTGTCTAGGATATTTGTGTATGACTCATGTTTCAGGAGACTTCCAGACATATTTATCTTGTGTTCTTTTGTTGCCATATAATTTTGGAAACTTAACCCTGCGGTCGCCAAGTGTTAAGCATACTTGACTCGAGTCCCAGAAATCACATGTAAGATTTCCAGTGGGGTCACATCCCAGATTTTTCAAACAAACTCCCGCAGTATCTTACTTGGGCATGGTACTGTGAATATAGGTCATCCTTCGGAGGGATGTAAAGTAGTCTCTCCAGTGTACAGGGAGAACTATACCCTGTGCAATATCTCTCTGAACTTCTGTGTTAAGCAGTGATACAAAACCAGGGCCCTATATGAATTATATAGAGATTATTTAACTGCTGGGATCGATTATATGGAAATCCTTCACAAGAGGTAGGCGTGTATTTTTTTTCACGAACGAGCGCATGTAAGTAAAAAAAACAAAGCACGTCTACCATCAAGTAAAGGATTACCCATAGTCGATCTCAGCAGTTAAATAATCTATTTATTACATATTAAATTACGTTTTTGCAAACAAATATTCGCTTTATTGAACGTTGTCGGCGGATGATGTTGACGTCAGCAACACTTTATTGACGTCACGACTCAACGTCGCAACGTTAGTTATTATTGTGTTCTGAGTTAGTTATTAATATTTAGCGATAATGAATATTCTTGCACTGAGTTCAAACACCTGCGCCTCTTTTAGCCATGTTGACGTACAGATAAAGTTGAGTGCTTCGGTGATGCCGAATAATTAAAAATAGACTGAATACAACATTTTTGTTCCTGAAGGATTTACTTTCGAGTGAAAAAAATAAACTTGATAACCAGTCACATTTAGCCAATCTCAATGGCTCGCTTATTTGAGAATTGACTGGAAACGGCGATGCATTCCGTTTGATATTGGCCATCTTCACGGTAATGGAAAAAATATGATATGCTGACAAAAACGGTTATTTTGCGTAATTAATTTGTTAAACATAATTGGTACCCAATTTAGAAACAGTCGATTAAACACCGGTTCACACTTGCCATTGTTCCAGTTTACGCTACCGTGTGTACAACTAATTAGTAGGCACTTAAAAGGACACATGGCAATCTTGCAGTATTTGAAATGGGTGTCACAATTTATATATCCAGTATCATTTTTACTTTTACCCTGGTTACATTTAAATAAATAAAATTTTAAGTATTCCTATTTCGTCTTATTATACTATAAGTTTTAATAAATTACTGGTGCAATAATATAAAAAAAAAAAATAATAGAAAAAAACAAATGGCCTAATACAATTCTTATAATTAACATTAATGATTGAACAAATGCAATTTATGTAGAAAAACTAACGGGATGCTGCTAGTTTTTGAAAACTCAAGATTGCCATGTGTTCCTTTAACACTTATCAGTGATCGTAAAGTTCAAAAACACAGACAGGCTGAGTATCTCTGGCTAATTCTTAATCAAACATTTTCAAATTTTCTGTTTTGATCAACCATTTTGGCCGCTAGAGGGCGCCACATTATTTGATGTTTTACCTGGCTCGATCACGCAGTTAAATCTGTGAATAATGTCACAACTTTATATGACAGATAATGTTGAGCGCGGGGACACAAACCAGTTGATTGACAGCAAGAGGCGTAACAGTGGGCGGAGTCTTATCGCACCAACAATTTGACAGTGGTTTTCAATAAACGCTGACATAATTAGTTTATCGAACTAAATTGATTGTCACTAATTAGCTAAAACACTCAGCGGGATAGTGGCCTATAAACAGTGAAAGACTTTGTAAATTAGAATTCGGGATTTTCCGAGATCTTTTAGACAAAATCGGTCGGAAATTTGGATTCGCCAGACCGCCGATGTCTGGCGAATTTGGTGTGTATTTCTTACGGGTTTCATTCGCCAGTTCAGGTTACTTTTCGCCTATGGCGATTTGGTGAATGGCCTAGTAAGCCCATAAAAATTAACCATTGGTATTCATGAACGATCGTAAAGATGTGTTAATGCTCTGATCAATGAAATGTGAACCCCAAATTGTACTTTTGTTTTCGATCGCTGTCGTACAAATTCGTTACCTCACCGGTTGACTCATAAAATATGTTACAATTTTAGCCGAGTATTTTCAAATAAAACTCAAAATGCTCCGTCGTATATGAAAGCGTCTAATAATTTCAATCGATAAAGCATGTCGTCTGAGAACAAGTTAAATGTCAACACTAAATTTCCTTCATAGGAGGGAGAACAGCCTAAAAAACAGCGGGTTAAAGTCAATACTTAAAAAATTAACTAACATCTTGTGTGGTGTCACATATTAGTACTGTGAACAATTTAACGTTTTTGAAACAACGGTGTCGGACAAACACTGGTATAAATTGTCGTTGAAAGCAGTGGGAAAACCTGAAAAAAACTCTCTTGGGATAGTTTTGTTCTCAAAAAACTGTGGGAACCCTGTAATACACTAACTTTGTACAGACTAGTTCTCCTGCTACTGTGGCTGGCATTCAACAAATAGTGACCTATATCATTGCCATGTGCCGGTTGAATGAATGTTGAAAATGTGTTATGGTCCCCTGCACATTTAGCCAGTAGAGCATCCACAGACTCTTTCACCTCTTGTCTGCACCGTATTTTCAATACTATAACACTACCAAACTTGGTATGTGGATACATCTTGGGATAGCTGTGTGTCGCATACCAAAATAAGGCCACTGTGACTTTGACCTTGACCTGTGACCTCTGTCATAGAAAATGCTTGTCCAGAACATATTTTCAATACTATAACACTAAGTCTTAGAGATAGCAAACTTGGTATTTAGATACATCTTGGGAAAGCGATGTGTCGCGTACCAGAATAAGGTAATTGTGACCTTGACCTGTTACCTCTGTCATAGAAAATGCTTGTCCGGACCATATTTTCAATACAATAACATTTAGAAATACCAAACTTGGTATGTTGATACATCTTGGGATAGCGGTGTGTCGCATACCAAAATAAGGTCACTGTGACCTCTGTCATACCCCAAACATTGTGAGAAGCATCAGTATGAAGTGGAACTGCGCATATACATAAAGTCATGGGGTATGCGTTTGCAAGGGTATTAATAACCTTCTGTGATAGTTATGGCTCCCCCACACAAAGTGTGGAGGGGAGCCTTATTGATTTTGTGCTGACTGTGTCACAAACGATGTCCGATCAATAACTAGAGAATGGTTGGACCTAGGGTCCTCAAACTTAGAAGGATGGTTGATCATGACCATTAGATAACCCCTATTGATTTTGGGGTCACTAGGTCAAAGGTCAAGGTCGCGGTGACATTGACTATCAAAACGATTCCGATCAATAACTAGAGAATGGTTGGACCTTAGTCCTAGGGTCTTCAAACTTGGAAGGATGGTTGGTCATGACCAGTAGATAACCCCTATTGATTGTTGGGTCACTAGGTCAAAGGTCAAGGTCGCGATGACATTGACTATCTTAATGATATCCGATCAACAACTACACAATAGTTGGACCTAGCGTCCTCAAACTTGGAGGGATGGTTGGTCATGACCAGTAGATGACCCGTATTGATTTTGGGGTCACTAGGTCAAAGATCAAGGTCACGGTGAAATTGACTATAAAATCGATGTTCACTAGGTCAAAGGTCAAGGTCGCGGTGACATTGACTATCAAACGATGTCTGATCAATAACTAGAGAATGGTTGGACCTAGAGTTCTCAAACTTGTAAGGATGGTTGGTCATGACCAGTATATGACCCCTATTGATTTTGGGGTCACTAGGTCAAAGGTCAACGATGTCCAATAAATAACTAGAGAATGGTTGGACCTAGGGTCCTCAAACTTGGAAGGATGGTTGGTCATGACCAGAACATGACCCCTATTGATATCAAAACGATCCCCGATCAATAACAAAACAATGTCCAATCAATAACTAGAGAATGGTTGGACCTAGGGACCGTCCTCAAACTTGGAAGGATGGTTGACCAGTAAATGTCACTGATACAGATAGTAGATACAGTCACAGGGATATTGAATATCAAAACGATCTCAGATCAATGAGAACGGTGGACCTAGAGTCGTCAATTATGTCTGTTCGGGCGAGTGGGGGAGCCATACGTTTTTGTCCCATGGACAATAACAATTTCTAGTTTTAGTTTGACATTCTTTTGATCTACATCATTATTAATTTCGCTTAGTTTTGTACACTCTTTTTGTGATGTCTGGGCGATCTCTGTAGTGTAAGGAAACACGCTTTTCTTTCGAGAAAAGAGATTCAAGTTCAAGTCTTGGCAGGGACCTGACACACTGAGTTGTACATACAAATATTTTTTCCAACATCAGTAATGTTGTTTTTGTACAGCATGAACTTAAAAATATGTACATTTGATAGTCATTCATCATATTATTACCGCATGTAAATTGTAATTATTCATACATATTCAGAGTGTGTTTTTATATAATTGTGCTTTAAAAATATTATTTATAGTCAAAAGAATACATATAGCCAGAATACATATTTATAGCCGAAATTACCTATAGCGAATTGTCGGTTTTAATGAAGGTCCTTTTTGTCCAGCTCCTCCAGTCTTTGCTTTATATAAAAATAGCGAATATAGCACTTCCTTGGTTATAGCAAAGCACTTAAATTGGACGTTTAGTTTCAAATAAAAAACTTTCTATCTTTATTTTGCTTTTCCATTTTGTTTCATGCCATTGCTACACCAAATAGAACTCGCTATTAATTTTACACAAACAAACCACACATGATGCTCTAATTCCAATGCAATGAATTAAAACAAATTATTTACTATGACGACGAGCGGCAATAAGAATGAAAATTGTAAAATATATTTGAAATATATTCTACAATTTTCATTCTTATTGCCGCTCGTCGTCATAGTATATGTTGTATACTATGACTTTTCTTGTTATATTTGGAAAGAAGATCAGGGTTACAATAATACAATTTTGCAAAGGTTAACTTATATCTAAACGCAACATACTATATAATATTTATTACAAGCCCGCCTTTGTGGTCAGTGTTGGTGCATATTTCTGCAGTAATCGAATGTGAATTATTTGATTTGTATATCTGTTGGAATCTCAAATAAGAATTCATCTCTCTGCCATTTCTAGTCAGGTGTGGTTTCCCCATGGAATATTACATAACATATGACTCATGACGTCACGTGTTTTGACGTCGCCTTATTCTAACGTTAGCGTAAAATCAAATACAGTCAATACTGTACCAATTACTCGGTTTGGTTTTAGCATCCATATCTGGAAATATTTATTTACTAGTTAATAAAGGTTAAATTTACAGTCCAGTTTGTATTTAATGAATTATCCCTGCATTAATTATTTATGTATATAACATGTATTTGCATTTATTTACCTTCCTAGTCTTCTGTTTCCCCTCTTCTTCTTCTTCTTCTTCTTTATTTTTTAGTGGTATATGTGTATAAATACTTGTATTATGCCTATTATTATTATTATTGTTTTATATACAATCGAACGCTATATATAGCCTTACATGTGTTGAAAATGACGTGAAACACCATACATACAAACTTATAGGATCATGACTGTCCACAAACATGCATAGTTTATTGCTAAGGCATACTTACATCATCACAATTGTACATATGTGTCCATCTAATTTATATCTAAATGCAGCCTACTATATAAGTCATTACGAGCCCATCTTCGTGATCAGTGTTGGTGCATATGTCTGCAGTAATCGAAGTGAATTATTTGATTTGTATATCTCTTAGAATCTCAAATAAGAATTCATCTCTCTCGCATTTCTAGCCATGTGAGGTTGTTTTTTCCCCCATAGAATCACTTTATCACATAACTTACGGTGTGGGAGTGGAACACCATTCTATATTTTCGATATACCTGGCACTGGTTATATAAGTATGCAAATAAGCCTGATATGCGCTGTCAAAAATATTGATAATGACTATGATCCAATTCCTACGTTTTATGTCAGTTTCGCGTGCTAAAGCGACAGGCAAAATGAAATAAAAGTCGATATGTGAGTTATGTGATAAATAGAATCTAGCATTCGTTCTCATTAATTATCGAATTTGTTAAATTCATGTTTAATTTATTAAACTCGTTAGCAAAAAAGATATAATGCTCGGCAAGAGCCTCGCATTATATCTTTTTGCCAACTCGTTTAATAAGTTCAGTAATGAATTAGTACTCATGTCTTACATAATTAACATGTGAAACTTACGTGAAACTTCATGACGTCATGTTGGTGACGTCGCCTTATTCTAGCGTAAAATCAAATACAGTCATATCATTGAAGTATGCAGCGCATAATGTGAAAAAAATAATCCATCATGAGTTAATCCATGTGAGGTAAATATCACCCTCTGGAGCAAAATTGCAACCATTATAATTCTGACCATGTTGATGTCTATGATATTCTGGACTGTGGTAACCGGATCAAGGTCCACATTATATGTAAATTACATGTAAATTAACAATTGATTTCATCATGTATGCATACATGTTATGTTATGTTATTATATTTCAATATTTTGTGTTATTGTACCATGTATGTAAAAAATCAATAGGCCTATGCAATCATTGTACCTACGGAAATACCGAAAGCCAGTACCGTTATTAACCCTTAACCCACTAAGCACGACGATAATAGTCTTTGCGTCCACTGTAAAGCCAGATCAGCCTGCGAGTAGGCTGATTAGTGTTTACAATTTCCGTCTGCTGATCAGTCATTTCCCCCAAAACACCCCTTTGTCACATAAATGGTATGGTCTTAATTCAAAGAAAGAACAGTCCAATATCTATGTAGCGGATTAAGAGTTAAATATTGATTACGTATACATTGATTATTATGCTCAATTAGATATGGTTTTACACGACTAATACGCACATAGGGCCGGGTGTTTATATGACTGGTCTTGTACATACATAATATATAGAGGATATGTGTTGTTTTGTCGTGAATAACATATTTTATTTCATCTAGAAATGAGAAAACTTTATATTTTCACGAATGCGAAGCATGAGTGAAAATATAAAAGTTTTCTCACTTCGAGATGAAATAAAATATTTTATTCACGACAAAACAACACATTTTCTTTTTATTTGATGATTTTACAAACAATTATTTAAGCAATTTCATTCACTCAACGCTTACACACGCTTCTTTCCAAGTCACGATGACGTAACGAAACGTTACATGACGTCACCTTTTTTAAAACCATTAACGTCACAGAAAAAAGGTAATTAAAAAAAACAGTAAATTTTAACATTAAAACAGTAGGAATATCTTGTGATCCGTGTTACTGTGCATGCATTTGAGTTGGTTGAACATTCAAACAGTAGTCCCGGCAGCTATTGTGAAAATAAAACTCTATATTCCACAGTGTGGAATAACACTTTTATATCACTGATAAATCACAGTATTTCATTGCTTATCATAAAATAAATACTGTTACTTATACACCTGTCACTATAATAAACTATTTATTTGCCTGTACTACATTCTTATTTACTTACTGCCATCACCTTATAAGGGTATATTATTTGGAAAGATGAGTGATTCCACAGAATGTTTTAGCAGCATATGAAACAATGAAAAATGTACCTTATAATTAAATTACTTACCCCATAGAACCACTTTATCACATAACTTACGGTGTGGGAGTGGAATAACACCATTCTATATTTTCGATATACCTGGCACTAGTTATATAAGTATGCAAAAAAAATATCGATAATGACTATGATCCAATTCCCACGGTTTATGTCAGTTTCGCCTGTTAAAGCGACAGGCAAAATGAAATAAAAGTCGATATGTGAGTTATGTGATAAATAGAATCTAGCATTCGTTCTCATTCATTATTGAATTTATTAAATTCATATTTAATTTATTAAACTCGTTAGCAAAAATGATATAATGCTCGGCAAGAGCCTCGCATTATATCATTTTGCCAACTTGTTTAATAAGTTCAATAATGAATGAGTACTCATGTTAGATCCTCTATGTGACGTCATGTTGCTGACGGCGCCTTATTCTGGCGTAAAATCAAATACAGTCATATCATTGAAGTATGCAGCGCATAATGGGAGAAAATAATCCATCATGAGTTTATCCATGTGAGGTAAATATCACCTCGGGATCAGAATTGCAACCATTATAATTCTGACCCTCGTGTGAGATTTCCGGTCTAACATGGATACTCATGATGGATTCTTATACTCTCTCTCTCTATACAACCAATTGTAAAACTAAAATCATAAGAAGGTATTATGGTATTACCGAGTGCATTATTTCCAGTAATGTTGATGTCTATGATATGTAAATTACATGTAAATTAACAATTGATTTCATCATGTATGCATATATGTTATGTTATGCTATTATATTTCAATATTTTGTGTTATTGTACATATGTATATAAAAAATCAATAGGCCTATGCAATCATTGTGCCTACGGAAATACCGAAAGCCAGTACCGTTATTAACCCTTAACCCGCTAAGCACGACTATAATAGTCTTTGCGTCCACTGTAAACCCAGATCAGTCTGCGAGTAGGCTGATCAGTGTTTACAATGTCCGGCTGCTGATCAGTCATTGTCCCCAAAACACCCCTTTGTCACATAAAAGGTATGGTCTTAATTCAAAGAAAGAACAGTCCAATATCTATATATGTAGCGGGTTAAGAGTTAAATATTGATTACGTATACATTGATTATTATGCTCAATTCGATATGGTTTAACACGACTAATACGCCCATAGGGCCGGGTTTATATGACTGGTCTTGTACATGCATAATCTATACTGTTATACACCTGTCACTATAATAAACTATTTATTTGCATATACTGCCTACTTATTTACTTACTGCCATCACCTTATAAATGTATATTATTTGGAAAGATGAGTGTTTCCAAAGAATGTTTTAGCAGCATATGAAACAATGAAAAATGTACCTTATAATTAAATTAATTGCTTTTCAAATATTATATATATTTCCATAACAAGATATTATATGATCCTAAGTAAACGCCATGTATACACACATACACATTATTATGAAAACATTACCCACCCCCTCTCCCTCCCACACCCCACCCCACACGCACGCACGCACGCACGCACGCACGCACATTACCCACCCCCTCTCCCTACCCCACCCCACCCCACACGCACGCACGCACGCACGCACGCACATACACACACACACACACACACACGCACATCACCACCTTCACCACCACCAGTTATATACGCTTGTAATAGTTAACTATTAATACTAAAAAGGAAAATATCGCAATTTTCCACAAACCATGTGAATTCCCTATATGAATTTGTCCTCAATCCCATTAGGCATGATGTGGTGCAGCCTATGGTAAGACTGGCTATTTCTTGCACCCCAGATAAGGAAATGTACGTTTTTCATGTGTGCTAGAAACTTGTGTCCTACACATAGGGCTAATAAATATCACGGGCATCGACAATGATGTCAAAACAGGTTCACGACGTCATTGATTATAGCGACAGAAATGCGCAACATATGATATGATTTGTATGAGATTGGATGAAGATTATACCATATACTCGTACACATCAGTAACAACCTGAGAGTATGTCAATAGAGAACCAACGTAATTTGTTCATTCATTGTAAAGTGCATTGGTGTAGGAACAATGATCTTGGTAATTTTCTACTAGCAATGGTAACTGGAGACGTTATCACAAACGTTTTGTAAAGTGAAGCCTGTACAGATTTTAACTAACAATAATTTAACCACAGAAGATATAATCAACATCTCTTACAGGTTAAAGAACGTCTCTGTAAGGCCTCCCACATTTTGAAAATATTTATTGCAGCGACTGTTAGAAATAGACAAACATTACCTTGAATGAAAGATATAAGTGCATATAACTGTTAAGTGGACACACTGGAACATGAGATCTAGAATTCTTAGAATTGAATTGAATTGGGTTTTAAGGCGCACCATCACATGAAAGGTTATATGGCGCCTAACAGGCATGAACATGCCAGGCTCATCCTCCATGTACATCGAGATAAAATATGGAAAATGGGCCTAGAACTTTCTCACCCTGAACTGCAGAGTTGCTGCAAATTCTATCGTAGAAACTTCATTTACGCTGGTGCCACGTTTATTTTTTTCTGCCACTGCTCTTTTGATGTGAGCGAGATGGCACCTGAAACAATGCAGGAATCATGATGAAGACCTTTAATAAACATGAACAAAAAATGATAAAATGAACATGAATTTGGGTTTTTTCTACCCCTCTGCCTACCCCTCCAAAGGGATGTGCAGTGGCCCTATTTTTTGCCCCGTGACCAAACGGGGCCCTCGGGAACCACACTTAGAGCGTATCCATCAGTGCAAGCAGATTTATTTAAGTATATTCATAAATAGTAACTATTTCTTAATCAAGAGTATTAGATATGGCGATAAATCAGTGTGAAATAAGTGCGAAAGCATGCAAACACATGTCGAATGACAGTGAATACGTCTTATGTATTCTGGGATACAAACCAACCCTAGAATTCTATCCCGGTAATGTTCGCCACCAAATATTAAAGGTGAAAGGTGCAAGGATACAAGTCGAGTACAGTTTGGGGACTCTTTGATTTCCAAAACAATGACGTAGCTAACGGTTTATTTTCTTACGACCTTAGCTTCTGACAAGTCAAAGAATTATTGGTGCTGTTCTATGTATTTTCGTTTTCTCTATTCATAAATACATGATCATCTCTGTTGTATACTTATATCGTCTATTTATGCTGTCTATTTCGCTATCACCTTTATATCAAAAAGGGAAAACTATTCATTAAAATGGCTGTTAGCATTACTGTATAACGGACATATGGGGATGGGTTGTTAAGATGTTTTCGTTAGAGGACATCTACTACACGCCTGGCTTAATGTATTACGACAATGTTACCTCTGCGTTTTGACACTAACTTATTCGACGAAATATTTCACCTCCAATGGTGATTAGGGTATCGAGTTGTAGTTCGAAGTAGCATAGACATTATTTACAGCCTTCCGGGATGACTTTGCTATTTTCCACCCTTACAATGAATGCTCTCTCCGGTGGAGAACTTGTGTAACATAAGATGTCTCGAGTAATCAAAGTTATGTAAACCCAGCACGTGTTAACGCTTAACCCGATACAATAGCCTTTGCGTCCGTTTTAAACTCAGATCAGTCTGCAAGTAACTCGCTGGCTTGATCAGGATGGTTTACAATGTCCGGCTGCTGATCAGTCATTTCCCCAAAACACCCCTTTGTGGAATGGTATTAATTCAAAGAAAGAACAGTTCATTATATATATATAGGGTGCTAAGGGTTAATTAATTTTACACTCAAACAAACTTATAACAAAACACATCGGATGATATTTCTATTTTCAATGTAAATTGTTTAGTGTTATACAAAAACTATAGTTGTACAATTTTGTCGAAATATTTTAAGCGAAATCACTTCATTTTACATTTTGGAAGCAGAAAATAACTTTTCTTTTTATTTAGCCAACTTCAAAACCCAGCATTTCAATTTTCATTGAAATTAATTCATGAAAATTAATTCCTTACGATTTACATTGAATTCATTTTGTTAAATTTTCGTTAAAAAATCTGCAGACGTGCTAACATTGTTTCATTTATGTATTACACGGTTACTTGTTTATCTTCCAATCAACAAAAGTAATGAAACGAAATACATTTGTACTACATTTTATTCAGCCAATAATACCCAATGTTTACATTGAAAATAGAAGGAATATCAGACTTTTGCATTTTAAGTTTTATTCAGTATATACTATTTCATCTTTCGCTGGATTATGTAAACCAGGTAGTTGTGAATTTAAGGCTGCTTCTACAGCTTTTGTGTAACTGACAAATTCGGATTTCAGCAAAAGGGGCACTAGAGCAATACACTCATGGGGTGTATTTTAGCCAATACAGGCTATATGCTGTTATACACCTGTCACTATAATAAAATATTTACTTGGCTATACTTATCTTATTATTTACTTACTGACATCAGCTTATTTGGAGAGATGAGGTATTCCACATATGTTTAGACAGCATATGAAGCACTGAAAAATGTATCTTATAATGATTTAAATTACATACTTATGACACCACCACCATCACCACCACCGTTTATATACGCTAGTAATAGTTGTTAATACTAGCAAGAAAAGTCATAGTATACAATCTATACTATGACGACGAACGGCAATAAGAATAAATATTGTAGTATATACTGAAAGGAAAAAGAAACGCAGGGTGCGTATTTCCGCTATATATTGCATATACTGCACACTTAATTCCATATATATTCCAAGGAAATCCCAAGAGGTTTTGTAAAAAAGGAAAGTGCAGTTAGTTAGAGAAAGGACACAACTGTGATGTTGTAGACGTTTTAATCACAGTACACGTTGTAACAAGAAATTCATAAATGCTGAAATACCTCTTTGAAAAGTTGAGCCAGTTCAGTACTGTATTTAATGTTAGGTGATTGCAACATTTAAAGCCTAAGTTTGCTCACCTGCTTGAGCCAAATGCGCATTCTGACGTTAATGAAACTTTAAAGGGGTAACCATTGGTGTGTTCAGTGCTGTTTAAACCTTCTTTCTAAAAGGACAGGCATAATGTCGCCCTGTACCATTCGATTAGCAGTAGCATATTAAACATACAATATATAGCGGAAATACGCATCCTGCGTTTCTTTTTCCTTTCAGTATATATAGTATATACATGTACAGCACATTTATTTTATTTTAATTTATTGTATTGGAATTAAAGCATATCGTGTGTGTTTTGGGGTAAAATTAATAGTAAGTTCAATTTGGTGTAGCAAAGGCAGAGAACGAAATGGAAAAGTTAAAATAGAAATGTTTTTATTTGAAAGTAATCTTTAACATAGAAGCAAATACTTAAGGAGCTGCGTGAAAGAAACTTTGCTAAAACCGATAATTGGCTATAGCTGAGTTCCAACTATATGTTTTCTTAAAATTCTGACTTTTGACTGTAAATAATAGTTCAATGCAAAATAATTACAATTTGCATGTGGTAATAATATGATAAAATGTATATATTTTTAATTTCATGCTGTACAAAAAGAACATTATTGATATGCAAAAACAAGAGGGCCAAGATGACCCTAAATCGATCACCTGAGTAATGGCACATTATCGAACTTCTTCGAAATCTTATGGTCATATACAATCTGTGACAGTTTGGTTACAAATAATATATGAGAGCTGTGTGCCTTGTGGTTTCAGAGAAGATTTATTTTTTAAAGCTTTTCCCTATACAAGTCTATGTAAAACTTGAGACCCCTGGGGCGGAGCCAGGTCTTAATTTGAACAAACTTGGTAAAGGACCATAAAAGTATAGTAAATGCAAAATATTAAACCTCTGGCTCTTGCAGTTTCAGAGAAGACGTTTTTTATGTTTTTCCCCCATACAAGTCTATGTAAAACTGTGACCCCCGGGGCGGGGTCACCATTTGAAAAAACTTGGTAAAGGACCATAATCTTATAGTAAATGAAAAATATTAAACCTCTGGCTCTTACAGTTTCAGAGAAGATTTATTTCCTATATAAGTCTATGTAAAACTGTGATCCCCCGGGGCGGGGCCAAATTTGACGTCAGGGTCACTATTTGAACAAACTTGATAGAGGACCATAAGCTTATAGCAAATGCAAAATTTAAAAGAAGATATTTTTCCCCTTATATAAGTCTATGTAAAACTGTGACTCCCGGGGCGGGGCCAAATTAGACACCAAGGTCACCATTTGAACAAACTTAGTAGAGGACAATAAGCTCATGATACATGTAATACATGAAAGCTCTGTGCCTGGTGGTTTCAGAGAAGAAGATTTTAAAAAAAGAAATCCTATATAAGTCTATGTAAAACATGCCAAATCTCAATATGCAAACTTTGGATCCCAGGGCATGGCAAGTTTTGACCCCGGGGGCTTCATTTGAACAAACTTGATAGTCTAGGCGTTGGCGATCATTTTAAAAGAAAAAACTATTGAAATCTGTTTAGCGGTTCAATCATATAAGTGAATGGCGGCCATCTTCGATGATGCGCGGACCTAATTTTAACAAATCTAAAAGTCATTCATCTAAGGATCATCCATGTGAAGTTTGGTCAAAATTGGCCAAGCGGTTTCTGATAAGAAGTTGTTTGAAGAAAAGTTAACGACGACGACGACGACGGACGGACGAAAAGTGATCCCAATAGATAAGGCTCAAGGTGATCTAATAAAAACTGTATGTACAACTCTGTAGGTGTGTCAGGTCTCTGCCAAAAAAAGTATGATAATGGATCTTTGGAAACGGCCGAGCACGACACATACGAAATATTGCAGTCTCGGTTTGATTGAGACTGTTCATGAGCGGTAGTGAAATATGCTAGCTACCGCTCACGCCCTCTAGCCCCGGGTTGAGCAGAACTCAATATTCATAAAATCAATAGTACACAATTTTAACCATCCCAAAGATGGCATGCATACGGCGGTGGATATGGAGTTATATGCTTCCCCATGTCGTACGGCGTATGGTCCCAGTATCTAATAAAATTAAATGCCCCGAAGAGCCAAATAAACATAATGGAATTTAGTTGGGAGCAGCGGTTATGAAGCCTGCGTATCACAAGTAACAGCCAAAAGACAATTAAAAAGCAGACAACATATCCTATAAGTGGTTAAACAATACCCAGAGTCTTTTATAGGCCGGAGTAGTGGAACCACCGAATCAAAAATTAAGTAAGAAAACAAAAGGAATTGAAAATGTACAACCGATAACTAAATATAAGTATCGGGCTCAGCGATCTCCAAAGATCGAATGAATAACAGTACTGATTGCAAGCGCGGGGAGACGTTTTACTGCCGCCACACTGCACAAGCAACGCCACTGTGCTATAAAAAAGTATGATAATGGACCTTTGGAAACGGCCGAGCACGACATATACGAAATATACTTGAACATGGATCTCTTTTCTCGAAAGAAAAGTATGTTTCTTTACACTACAGAGATCGCCCAGACATCACAAAAGAGTGTACAAAACTAATAAACATTTAGATTACACATTTTTCAAATTTAAACTATTACTGAAGATTGTCAATATCCCTGCAAATGCATACCCCACTTAATACTGATACTTCTCACAAAGTTTGGAAAATCCATATAGGAGTTATGGAAAAATAGCATACACAATATCTTTTATTAGAAAAATATTCAAGGGGCCAAAACCGACATCAAACATCACTGAACCAAAACCCTGCTATGGTTTGAGTATCTCCGTATGATGCAGATGTTTCCAACAGTTTGCTAAAACCCCATCAGGTGATAATAGAGAACTAGTGCATGGGACATTTGTTGCGCGATTTTTTAAAATATTTAAACGGCCATAGCAGAATTTATAGAACGAAAGCAGTGGAAAATATAACAAGGGTTATGAAGGAATTAGAAGCGCAAAAAAGATGTATACAAATATTCAAAGGGGCGTAACTCTGCTATAAATCATTGAGCCGCAGCAACACAAATGTAATGCGTATCTCCACATCATACTGATACTGCTCACGAAATTTGGTGAAATCCAATAACGGGTTATGGAGACATAGTGCAGATGGTGAGACATGATTTTTGTGTGAAAATATCCAAAGGGTCATAACAGTAAACTCGTCAAAATCATCGAACCTTAACAAAATGATTTTATGCACATATCCACTTTATACGAATGCTTCTCATAAAGTTTCATGAAAATCCAGAAAGGAGCTATGCAGAAATAGCGTGTCACAAATAACACAATTAGACTAGATGATTAATCCGAGCCTTGTCTGAACGTACCAGCCCTTTTTTACGATTTTGATATTTTTTCTGGCCGTGTCCTCCATAACCCTTTGATGGAAGTTCACAAACTTTTATTCGAAGCATAAGTATAAAGTGGAATTTTTCATATCTTGGTAAATATCACACGTTCCGGTCCAATGATTTTTGACGGTTGATTATATTCACACAAATTCTTGTCCTAACTACATGTGTATTCCTCCATATCTCCATGATGGACTTCACGAAACGATTAGAAGCATCAGACAGTTTGAAGTGGAGACGTGCAAATCGTCTTACTCTAGTTAATCCGAGCCTTCTCTGACCTTACATGCCCATTTTTCGGGGATCGCCCGAGGGAGCTACCAACAGTATCTACGGCGTCGTGTCAATTAGACAAACTTATTGATTAATTAATGTTTTATATTCCCAGCTGCAGTGATAAAACTGCATATTTATCAATTGTATTATGTTTTGAAGAACGAAATATTTCCAATATCCTATATAACTTTAGTAAGCTTCATAAAACACATATACTGAAGGAAAAAGAAACGCAGGGTGCGTATTTCCGCTATATATTGCATATACTGCACACTTAATTCCATATATATTCCAAGGAAATCCCAAGATGTTTTGTAATAAAAAAAGTGCAGTTAGTTAGAGAAAGGACACAACTGTGATGTTGTAGACGTTTTAATCACAGTACAGTACAGTATTTATGAATAACAAGAAATTCATAAATGCTGAAGTTCCTCTTTGAAAAATTGAGCCAGTTCAGTACTGTATTTAATGTTAAGTGATTGCAATATTTAAAGCCTAAGTTAATTCACCTGCTTGAGCCAAATGCGCATTCTGACGATAATGAAACTTTAAAGGGGTGACCATGGGTGTGTTCAGTGCTGTTTAAACCTTCTATCTAAAAGGACAGGCCTAATGTCGCCCTGTACCATTCGATTAGCAGTAGCATATTAAACATACAATATATAGCGGAAATACGCACCCTGCGTTTCTTTTTCCTTTCAGTATATTGTGGTTCAAAGAGGTAAATAAATATATTGATTGATACTGGTTTGCCAAAAGTAGCCAAACAGAAAATAGTGTTTTTTGTACTGTTTCTTGTTATTTCATATTATTCAAAGAAAAAACAACTACATGTAACAGAGCAGAAATAAGTTCACTTCAATGTTAAAAGTGTCAACATCCGATAACAAGCTCGCGCACGCGCTGTTAATAGGGACCCTCAAAGGGTAGCCAATAAGAATTGATTGACAGCTGTACAGAAGTAGTAGCCGAATTGCTAAAACAAAACGCATCAATATATGATCATTATCCCTATTGGACGCCCCATTCCGTAAGAAAGACATTTATGACCGAAAAATATTAAGAACAGATATCAATTGAAAATACCTGCATCTTCAGTATAATCATATTTGACCGATCGGTATTGTATTTTTCCAGTATTGTGTATGCCTAGGTGTTATATAAACAGGGTTATATAAACAGGGTTATATATATAAATTAGAGTTTTTAGTTATTATCGTCTGCAGCTGTCATCATTGGGAAACATTGTTTAAATACTGGAAAACAATTTAAAAAATATAACTGCGCATGCCTGGTAAGCGCGAGACTTCCCCATGCCGACTCAAAATAGAATTTATCTTATCTTATCTTATGCCTAAATTTGCGGGGAAATGAGTGCTGGGCAGAAAATCATTTATATTTCGGTATATATTTACTTTTTCGTATACGACGATTCGTCTGATGATGAACATTTTATCATTTTAATAAATTAAATTGATATTTTCTATTGAAGAGCTACTAACCTCGTTTGTTTACGGAAATTCAGATACTACTTGCATACCAGTGACTGTTTGAGATCCATGAAATTTTAATTCAGTGCATATTTACCTTGATATCTTGACTTAAAATCAAGCAGGTGGGCCGTGGTCCATTGTTATTCTCCCTAGCAGGTGAGGAAATCCCCGTGTTTTTACTATAGGAGTTTCTCTGACCGTACACAGCCAGAAGAAATATGTCTTAAAAAAGGGCTGGTACGGTCAGCGAAGGCTCGGAGTAGCAGAATAAATAGAGCAATACTGGGTTATATCGGACACCTTCGGGAATTTTCTTATATACGCACCGTTAGAAAAACTATACAAGGATAAACTCGATTGTTACTATTGTTACGGTTCCATTTCAATGTGCTATAATACGAATACGTTCATCGAGTAAATCGTGTTTGAAGTAATAAACCATGGGCTGGGGAGTATCCTAAAACACCGGGTTCCGTAAATTGAGAGTACTTCATCTGCGGTTACTTGTCACATGAAGTTAGATCATGAACGTTTGTAAAATTCCATTGTCGCATCTAGAATATCTACATAAGCAATGTTATAAGGTATAATTTGAATTGTTTTTGTTTTGATGTAACGATAGAGTATCCATGGTCCTTGCATTCAGAGCAATTCGTCCCTAATATCAGACATGACAATGTTGTTGTTTTTGTTGTTTTTTATCTTTTTTTTTCTTTTTTTGTATAACCCTGATATCTATCTATCTCTTTATACTGTTGCACACCCTCACGGGTAAGTTCGAGCAGGTTGCTCTCCTGTGTCTTGGTTCTAACTGACTAGTTCAAGTGACTTCCTGAATTCTTCTAGACTGTCTTCGTCATGTTCATGTGGCCTGTAATAAGCACCTATATGAAGAGGCTGGGCTCCAACAGTTTCAATCTTTATCCAAGTAGTTTCAAAGTTTGTTGTGATTTTCGGTTGGTGACAGCAAATAAGGCGATATACTTAGAACTTAACTGTCGTGATGCTTTAATTATACAGAAGACACCAGCATCACAACAAATAGCAGTTTGAAACAATCTAAAGGGTAAGGGAGGGTGAGTGTTGAAACCTTGTTTGTAGAAATCTGAATTTCATTAAAATCAATTGTATCAATGTAAAAATCTTACCAGCAATAAAATCTAAAACCAGGATTAGATAACTCTAGATATCTGTTTAACTTCATGTTTAGGTATTTAGAAGATTTGGCTGACCTCTTTTGTAATAATTTTAATTATTTGTCATTTGATGTCTACATAATTGAACTTATTACAAAAAGTGGGATTCATAAAAAACAGAAACGACTGACTGAGAATCATCTTTAATTATGTTTTGGCATAATTGACCATGGCTGATTTTATGTATTTAATATGGCATAAATAAAGTGATAGTTCAACATATGTTCATTAGGTTCCGGTCAATCAAAAATATCGACAGTTGAACCTATAATTACTTATTCCGGACAATCTGACATGTTGGCAATTCAACATTTATTTCATCTTCCGGACACGGAATTGGCAGGTAATTTCAATAGTTTTCATATTCCGGACAATCGGAAATATTGACAGTTGAACATACAACTATTTATTCCGGACAATCGGAAATATTGACAGTTAAACACACAACTACTTATTCCGGACAATCGGAAATAGTGACAGTTCAACGTATAATTACTTATTTCGGACAATAAGACATTTTCGGACAATGCATCAATACGTATATTCCGGACATCGGGAATATTGTATAAAAAAACCTGTATAAAAACCCAATCTGCATTTTGGCTGATCATTGAATATTTTAGCCTCAGGAAAATCGGAAGGTCAAGAATAAGTATATTCCGGACATCGGGAATATTTTCAAATAAAGTGAACCGCCGCCCTGTATAAAAAACACAATCGGCATTTTGGCTTGTCATTGAATATTAGACTCCGGAAAATCGGAAGTATATTAGAAATTACCGAGATTAGAAATGTTTTACTTTAATTTATACTTGAATATGAATTTTAAAATATGAAATTTGTTGAAACTTGTTTGTAGAAATCTGAATTTTATTAAAATCAATGGTATCAATGTAAAAATCTTACGTGCAATAAAATCCAAAACCAGGATACGATAACTCTAGACAACTTGATGTTTAGGTATTTGGAAGATTTAGCTGCCCTCTTTTGTAATAATTATAATTATTTGTCATTTGATGACTACATAATTAAAAGTATACCATAGTTAACGCCTCAATGAAAACAAATAAACAAAGATTTTACCGTATTTTACGCCTCACTGAAACAAACAAAGATTATACCATAGTTTATGCCTCTCTGAAACAAATAAACAAAGATAATATCGTAGTTTACGCCTCACTGAAACAAATAAACAAAGATTATACCGTAGTTAACGCCTCACTGAAACAAATAAACAAAGATTATACCATAGTTTACTCCTCACTGAAACAAATAAACAAAGAGTATACCACAGTTTACGCCTCGCTGAAACAAATAAACAAAGATCGAAATATCAAGAAATGAGAAAGTTATAGCCATCGTTAAGTTTTCATGACGGACTGACTGACGGACGGACTGCGTACTTTACGCCTCACTGAAACAAACGAAGATTATACGGTAGTTTACACCTCAATGAAACAAATAAACAAAGGTTATACCGTACTTTACGCCTCACTGAAACAAATAAACAAAGATTATACCGTACTTTAAGCCTCACTGAAACAAACAAATATAATACCATAGTGTACGCCTCATTTAAACTAATAAACACAGATTATACCGTAGTTTATGCTCCACCGAAACAAACGAAGACAATACCGTACTTTACGCCTTACTGGAACAAATAAACAAAGATTATACCGTATTGTATGCCTCACTGAAACAAATAAACAAAAATAATAACGTACTTTACGCCTCACTAAAACAAATAAACAAAGACTATACCGTAGTTTATGCCTTACTGAAACAAATAAACAAAATTATTTTATGATAAGCAATGAAATATTGTATTTTATCAGTGACATAAAAGTGTTATTCCACACTGTGGAATATAGAGTGTTATTCCACAGTAGCTGCCGGGACTACATTTTTTAATGTACAACCAACACAAATGCACAGTAACACGACTCACAAGATATTCCAACTGTAATATACTTTAAATCCACTGTTTATTTAATTACTTTCTTTCTATGATGTTAACGGTTTCAAAAAAAGTGACGTCATGTAACGTTTCGTTACGTCATCGTGAACAGGGCGCGTAGCCAGGTGTGTAAAACGGTTTAGTTACAGAAATTGCTTCAATAATTGTTTGTAAAATCATAAAATAAAAAGAAAATTTGTTGTTTTGTCGTGAATAACATATTTTATTTCATGTCGAAGTTAGAAAACTTTTATATTTTCACTCATGCTTCGCATTCGAGAAAATATAAAGTTTTCTCATTTCTCGATGAAATAAAATATGTTATTCACGACAAAACAACAAATATTCTCTATATAATACCATAGTTTACGCCTCACTGAAACAAACAGATAATACCGTAGTTTACACCTCACAGAAACACACGCAGATTATACCATAGTTTACACATCACTGAAACAAATAAACAAAGGTTATACCGTAGTTTACGCCTCACTGAAACTAATAAACAAAGATTATACCGTACGTTAAGCCTCACTGAAACAAACAAATATAATACCATAGTTTACGCCTCATTTAAACTAATAAACACAGATTATACCGTAGTTTATGCTCCACCGAAACTAACGAAGACAATACCGTACTTTACGCCTTACTGGAACAAATAAACAAAGATTATACCGTATTGTATGCCTCACCGAAACAAATAAACAAAAATAATAACGTACTTTACGCCTCACTAAAACAAATAAACAAAGACTATCCGTAGTTTATGCCTTACTGAAACAAATAAACAAAATTATTTTATGATAAGCAATGAAATACTGTATTTTATCAGTGACATAAAAGTGTTATTCCACACTGTGGAATATAGAGTGTTATTCCACAGTAGCTGCCGGGACTACTTTCTTTAATGTACAACCAACACAAATGAACAGTAACACGACTCACAAGATATTCCAACTGTAATATACTTTAAATCCACTGTTTATTTAATTACTTTCTTTCTATGACGTTAACGGTTTCAAAAAAAGTGACGTCATGTAACGTTTCGTTACGTCATCGTGAAAAGGGCGCGTAGCCAGGTGTGTAAAACGGTTTAGTTACAGAAATTGCTTAAATAATTGTTTGTAAAATCATAAAATAAAAAGAAAATTTGTTGTTTTGTCGTGAATAACATATTTTATTTCATGTCGAAGTTAGAAAACTTTTATATTTTCACTCATGCTTCGCATTCGAGAAAATATGAAGTTTTCTCACTTCTCGATGAAATAAAATATGTTATTCACGACAAAACAACATATATCCTCTATATAATACCATAGTTTACGCCTCACTGAAACAAGTAAACAAAGACTATACCGTAGTTTACGCCTCACTGAAACAAATAAACAAATATAATAAGATAGTTTACGCCTGACTGAAACAAATAAACAAAGACTATACCGTAGTGTACGCCTCACTAGAACAAATAAACAAAGATAATACCGTAGTTTAAGCCTCACTGAAACAAATAAACAAAGACTATACCATAGTTTATGCCTCACTAAAACAAATAAACAAAGATAATACCGTACTTTACGCCTCACTGAAACAAACAAACAAAGATAATACCGTACATTATGCCTCACTGAAACAAACAAAGATTATACCGTACTTTATGCCTCACTTAAACAAACAAACAAACAAAGATTATACCGTACCTTACGCCTCACTGAAACAAACAAAGATTATACCATAGTTTACGCCTCACTGAAAAAAATAAACAAAGAGTATACTTTAGTTTACGCCTCGCTGAAACAAATAAACGAAGATTATACCATAGGTTACGCCTCACTGAAACAAATAAGCACATATTATACCATAGGTTACGTCTCACTGAAACAAATAAACAAAGATTATACCGTAGTTTAATCAGTTTGTCATTTTTATCATGCTCATTCAAGGTCTTTATCATGACACCACATATGCAAACGTGGTAACGTAGCTCCATCGTAATTGGAGTGTCTACTATAGAATTTGCAGCATCTCTGCAGTTCTGCAGGTAAGAAGTATTAGGCTCATTTTCCATATTTTAAGAAGGTTCTAGGCCCATTCTCCATATTTTATCTTGATGTAAATGGAGAATGAGCCTGGCACGTTCATTCCTATTAGGCGCCATATAACCAAAATATGCTGGTGCGCCTTAAAAACCCAATTCAATTCAATTAAAATCTTATTTCAAAACCAGTGGTGAGTATAAACCGTTTCATTTCCCTTCATCAAATTAATTATGATTTTGAGTGGTGTTTTACGTCATTTTTAGCAAATGTTAGGCCATATGTGAAGGTGTTTTTTATGGTAGAGGCAGACCACCCCATTTTCCCTGGGAAAATACAGGCAGTGGTATAGAGGCAGGGACAATATGAGAATTGTAATTGTCCCTGATAAAAGAAAGAAGGAAGGAAGGCAGGCATATTTATTAACAATGCATGTAGGAATCCTAAATGGTCACAAAGGGGAAAATGTCATAAATGTAACACATGTGAAACTTACCATACGTGTGAAAAACAACTTGTTTTGTATGTGAAAACAACCTGGTGACAAATGTAATACCATTTTACTATAAACGCGAACACGTTTTACTACCACAATCGTGAAAAAATAAAAATGTTAAACGTGAAAATTATTTTCTTCCCTCTTTTCTCTTTATGTGCCTGTTAAGTGTCAACATGTCTGTGTGTGTACGAGCGCTCTTAAAATGTTAAATGTAAAAACAATCCTTTCCCTTTTTCTCTATGTATCTGAGTGTACAATAACTGTATGTGTGCGTGCGTGTGTTCGTTCCTTCCTTCTTACGCACTTGGCACATGGGTACTAGCCTTGTCCGTATGTTTTCTACAATATCGTTCTACATTGTTTGTTTGTTTTGTTTGTATCGTGTTTTACGTCATTTTCAACACATGTAAGGTTATACATGACGGTCGATTTTTTTGTGGTGGAGGCAGACCACCCACTTTTCCTGGGTAGAACCAATACCGTACACCTCCCGCCATCCATAAAAATCGACACTTCCTCACTTATAAGCCGAGCTCCCAGTGGGATTCGAACCCGCAGCGGTGAGAGGCGAAGCTTTACAACGCAATGTCTTTAACCATGGAGATCGTTCTACAAGATGGCAATGTAATAAACATACAACTGATCCAACAGGCGAAAATAGGAAAGAGGAAAACAACAAAGAACATACAATGAATGAATGTATATGTGATATGTGGTTTTGTTTGGGGCATTTAGCTGTCGTTTAGTATATTTATGTAAAACTGAACATGAACAGAACAACATAACAGACTAGAAAAGAATTTTATTCAACTTGTACATAGTACCTCGTTGGTCAACATGATTTTACACAATACATGATTTTAACATGCCTTAATATAATTGCATTCATACGTTACCACTTTTCAAAACAACTTCAACTTCTTTATTTCACTTAGGTTCGATATATATGTACAGCATAAGCAACATGTACAAAATACATTTACATATGAATGAATGGCAACACATCATCACATTGGAAAAACAAAAACATGGATACATCAGATAACGACTATATATATGTACAAACTATCTAGCAATAAAGTGTGTAGATATGTCTATTCGATGTAGAAGTAGGTATTACTTGACAAATTGCGAGGTATTACGACTACTACTACTAGCTACGTAGCTACTACTAGCTAGCTACACCACGACTACTACTACGACTACTACTACTACTACTACTACTACTACTACTACTACTTCTTCTACTTCTACTACTACTACTACTACTACTACTACTACTACTACTACTTCTTCTACTACTACTACTACTTCTACTACTACTACTTCTTCTTTTACTTCTTCTACTACTACTAATACTACTACTAATACTACTACTAATACTACTACTAATAATAATAACGATAATACTAATACTAATATATTTGAAAACAATGGCATAGGTGGTGGTTGACATGATATGATATTCCTGTCTATATATACTAATCTACCATGTTAAAGTAATTACTCAATATATATGTTATGTATGAAAATATACATATTATTATTATTATTTTCAGATTGTAACAAGAACTTTACATCAGCTAAATATGTAATCAGTAAAGTAATATTCATGATGCCGCAATAATTCAGTACTCGTTAAAAGTAAATAAAAGCTATATAGATTTATCGACCAGTGGGTGGAACACAGTGTCCGCAAATCCCGTGCAGCGCGCTTTTCGTGGTATCTAATTTGAAAAGATTCATTATGTATATTCGGACTATTGCTTTGGTTTAAACATATTTTATTTCACATGTTCTTACAACATAATATGTGTACACAATAGAAGAAAAAGGATTTGAACGAAAGTAAAATACTTATGATGTTCTTCTCCTAGGCATGATAATACTTGTACACAATTGATGGCATATTTAACCGCAGTAATTTGATATGGTTGTAATATAAATTCTGGAAGTGTGTATGAGCAATGAGTAGTGCTAACAAAAATAGTTTATATATATTCCAGAATAGATTGTTCAACTTTGTGAAAGAAACATAGGATAGTAGAGTAATAGACATGTACAACTAACTACGATAACGACTCTGACTTCAGACTAAATTCTAAGCACGAAAAAACGTTGGGGGCTGATCTCAAATTTGTATAACAACCTGGGTTTTAGTAGGCTCACAGGGGTTCCCCAACGATCCATCTTAGGGCCACTTTTATTCCTTCTTTATATTAATGATATTGTTATAGACATCAATATCTATATGTATGTATATATACGTCATATGCATCGACCTTTCAGGTCATATGCATCGACCTTTCAGGTCATATGCATCGACCTTTCAGACTAATTTTTCTTAATACAGTCTTCGATACAACCACCAAGACTCGGCTGGAGTTTTAAAGGGGCTTGCCTGAATAATTGATAACTAAACGCGTTTTGCGAGGAGGGTACACATCAGATGCAGATCCAAGATTTTGGTTTGAGTATTTGTGTGTGGAAGTGGCGGAGGCGGTGGCAGCGGAGGATCCTACGAAATAAAATGTTTTTCTACATGACGTTTAGTGAATTCTGTTGTATTTTTCCAGAAAAAAAATATGTTAAATACAATGATGACTAACAGTAGAAATGGCGCGCGTCCCAGGTAATCCGGCATGCATATGTTATACTTGTGGGTCCGCCTTGTCCCTGAATCCGCCTTAGTAACATGATACATACATTTTTATCCCTTATGTTTTACGCTAAAATTGCCTCCGTAGCCGGGATAGTGAACACGGTCTCGCTTCTCACTACTGCGAGTGCGAATCCCACTGGGAGCTCGAATTGTCAAGAAAGTGTCAATTCAGTATGTGTTCTTTTTGTGGTGTGGAAACATATTGATATTTCCTATTTTAGATGATCTAAATATAATGAATGAAACTAAAACTATACATTATTTACAAGAATATTCACTGCGGGACAGCAATTTGTGCTATCCTAGGTTACGCACCAGGATACATTTAAAGAGTCAAACGGCAATTTTGCTGCTTTTTTTAAGTCACGGCATTCTGTTGTTTTTTTTAACTTTATACACATTTGAATAGTGCAAATAAATTGCTTTACATATTCCTAACTGTTGATTATTTTGCACCAATAAATATATTTAAACCCACGGTACGGAAACTCATATTGTACGACCTTTTATTTCAATATCCGACTTTTACACGGTTTTGAAAAAATGAAAGATCGTGCAGCGCGTGCGCTTATCGCCTTGAATGCACACTAGAACAATCAAATTTATCAATAACATCGAAATGGATGAGGCCGCCACTATTGAAGGTTAGTTTTTTTGTTTTACAATGAGCGCTCATTTATTAAAGAATTGTTTCACTTTTTTTTCGGCGTTTATGAGGTTTTAAACGTCGGTAGTAAAACACCGAAAAAAAATACACGATTCGTGGATTTTTCCATTTATTACCGGCAAAACCGAATGAAAGTTGAAAAAAATTAAAAGCTCAGCATCTAATTTACTGGCATCTTCAAAATCAACCGTTTGAGCATGTGCTATTTGATCTTTTTTTAAAGTTATTGATTTCAATTTCTACTTGTTCCATTATAATATTACATAAGATAATATTTTTTAAGCCTATATTTAAATATATGATGCTATAGTATCATATAATGAATTGCATATATTGTGAAAGAGTTTTAGATATTATTGATCCTCCTGGGTTGTGCACAGATTGCATCTTATTTTACACAACTAATAAAAAGAAGCTTTGTAAATATTGTACCAGAGCCAAGCTGTGTTACAAGTGTACATACGCATGTGTGAATTGTAACGATACTTGTGAAGTTTTCGATAACGAGCGTGTTTGTCTTAATTGTGGCACTCACAATGGTTATAATCTTATCACAAGTTGCACCTACAGCCAAAAGAAAACTATTTACCACAGGAAGTATCATTTAGATAAATACTTGGTAGAATATGATTTGTCTTCTAAAAATAGACAAAGATTTGCGGATTTGTTTTACAAAATTGTAAAGATTTTGGATAAGCTGGAAGGTCGAAAAAGATCAATCAAATTTGAATACATTTTTCAGAAAATATTTAAAATATTAAAAATAGAAAAAGAAACAAAACCGATTAAAACAAAATCAACCAGAGATAAGTACGATAGGATATGGAAACAAGTCGAATTACGGCTTAATGCCATGACCGTTTAACTTGAACCTTTTCATATACATTTCCAGAGGTTCTGTAAAGTTATCATTCTTTTGAATCTCTAATATTTTATTGAAGGTAATCCTAATTACCTCTTCGTCATTTTCTAGTCCTGTTGTTGTTTGGACATATGATAGAAGTTGTTTAAAACTCCTATGATATGTTTTTAACAATGTCTTTTTTTCTGCTATTCTTGTTTTACTTGCTAAAACAGCAACTACTGGAGGAACTGCGCCAACCACAGCTATGAAAACAGGAATTGCTGGAACTAATGCTAGGAGAGCACCACAACCAATTATTCCACTGGTAATCTGTAACGTTGTGTTTATAATACCGCACAATTTATAACTGCGTCTGTATGCAGCCACAAGTCGCGTCAAGTGATCAATTAATTCTTCTTTGGTTTTTATGTATAATTACAGTTAGACAATAATTTAATTAAAATATTTAGAAAATAGTTGCTCGTGTTCTTTGGGTGATATTTTGCCTATTTTTAACAATTCATCGATTATGCTAATACCTTTATTTATCAGCTGCGGACTATTATTTCCTGATTCGATACTTCCGCATACCAACTCTAGATCATCCATCAAATCATTAGGATTATTGTAATATTCAACACAACCTCCTAAAATCTTCTTCAACTTTGAAGAACCTTTGTGAATTGGTAAATCAGATAATTCTGTTAGTTTCTTAAAAGCATTCTGAGACAGCTTTGAATAAGTTTTTCCATTGTTGTAATGCTTTGTTATCAAGTCTATAAAATCATCATCTACTTTCATATCTAGCACAACTGCTTCTCCTTGTTTGGCAATAAGTTTGTGATGACCAAGAAGCTTAGGTAAATCAATTTGTAACATTCCATAGCGACCATCTTTGTCAACTTTGTAGGAATTTTTGTTTTGTTGCATTCCTTGGCCAAAGACGGGAGCATGCTCTTTCATACTTTTAACTCTGTCTCTGTAATGATTTAATACGTCAGTCTCTACTTGTAAAACCTCTCTTTCTCGTTCAAAGTATTTCTTCTGCTCGGTATTTGTTGTTTTATTTATCTTTCTGGTTAGAGTGGCTTTAGAATTTCCGATACCCGCGATTCTCGCACCAACATCTCTAATTGCTTGATCTCTATCACCTGTAATTAGTTTTGATGGTATTGGCAAGTCATACTTATCAAGCACATCTGTATCCATATCAGCATCTAAGTCAATATCACGCACCGGTTTGGGTTCCTTAGGCCTCGCAGCAGGTTCTTCTACCCATTCTTCTTCCGCAGGTTTTGGCCTAGGCTCTCTTTCCATAGTTTTTATTAGTTCTTCTTTGTAACTAACTGGCGTTAGTTTAGTAGGATCTGCGGTTTTCTTGGCAGCTGTTTTTTTAACACGTTGTGGTGGTGGAGGCGTTGGTTGTGGCGTCGGTGGTGGCGTTGGTGGCGGTGGTGGTGCTATAGCTCCAAGATCAGGCGGGGCAACTAATGGCGGGCGTATTGCCTCGGGAAGAAGAGCCAACTGTTCACATATTTCCGGAAGGGTAATCAAATGTTCAGCCAGCCGCCTTGTTTGCTCTGTTATTTCGCTAGTTACAGGTTTAAAAACTTCTGCATACAAATCACGACTAGCTCCTTTTTCGAGTCTTTTCCGGGTAACTCTATTTTCGTATTCTTTAACAAGCTCACTCGCTTTTCGCTTTTTATCTGCTAATTCTTTCCATTTTAACAAAGACATGTATAATATAAGGTTAGATTAAATTAAAATAAATTAGGATAAGTTGATATGACTTAAATCAAGTATTTATGTAGTTTTTGTTTTCTTTTTAGCCGCAGGTTTAACTGCTTTCTTAACTCTAGGTTTAACTGCTTTCTTAACTGCTTTCTTAACTGCAGGCTTGACTGCTTTCTTAACTGCAGGCTTGACTGCTTTTTTAACCGCAGGTTCAACTGCTTTTTTAACTGCTTTTTCAACTGCAGTCTTAACTACTGTTTGCATTCCGTAATATCTAACTTGATTAGCCTTTAAACATTCTGCTTCTGTTCCAAGGAGTTTACCACGAGGGATTTGTTTTATTCCGCAATATACTTTTGACATATATAATAATACTTGGATAATATTAATATTATCTGACTATTATTATAATGCAAATTCCAAACTATGATATGAAAACAGAAAACGGTAATTTTAAACAAATATGGAACTTCATGCCAGACTGCTGTTTTAGAATGTTAATTTGCGGTAATTCAGGATCTGGCAAGACAAACACATTTGTTCACATGTTACCCAAACCTTTGGTTTACTACGACAAGATTTACTTGTTTGCTAAAAACTTGGAGCAGTCCAAGTATCAGGTCTTATCGCAAAAACTTGAAAAGATAGCAAAAAAAGAATAAAATCCCGGTCGAAGACATATTAGAATGTTCAAATGATGAAATTATCCCTGTGGGTACCTTAGATTCAGATAATCAGAAGATAGCTATTTTTGACGATTATGTTTGCGAGCGTTATCAAAACGATATTATTAATTATTTCATTCACGGAAGACATAAAAATTGTTGTGTGATTTACTTGTCACAATCTTATTACAAAACTCCTAAAGACATTCGGCTAAATTGCTCTCATTACATCTTCTTTGCAACTCCAGTTAATCGTGAGCTTGGTATGCTTTCCAACGAACAAGATGTCAGCAAAGATCAGTACAGAAAAGCGACTGACAAGCAGTACGACTTTTTGTATCTTGATCGTCCTAGGAAGTTAGTAAAGCGTAACTTCAACGGTGAAATTTAATCTTATCATATTATATAATGGGACTTTTTAATGATCTTGGAGGGGAAGTTACTACTGGCAGTGTCAATATTACAAATTTTGGTATTGTGCTGTCTGCGTATGTAAAACAAAAACATTTGGTTAATTATCTTAACAAAACCAGGAAAATGTTTTGAGAAGTGAGCTTAACATGGATAATAATAAAATTACCAATGTTGGTAATCCAACAAAAGCAAATGATGCAGTAACAAGGCAATATTGTCAAAGAAGAATAACAAAAATCATACGCGATTATGATATTGATAAAATTCCAGACATGATGAACAATTTGACAACAGGTGTTGAAGATAAACTAAGTCTGATACAAACAAAGTTACAAGCAAACCGTGAGAAAATGATTGAAATTCAAAACGGATTGAAAGATGAAATAAAACTTCTGAGTGACGCTTTGAAAGAGCTAGAAAAGAAAAAAGATGGATTGGAAGATAGTGAAAACTACAAGAAATTAAGTAAACAAATAAGAGCTGGTGTTCAAAATATTAATACACGGATTGGAGAAATCAATACACAAATGGTTGACAATAATGAACTTGAAACTGCTATTGCTGATGCTTCAAAACAAATGAGAACTGCTTTTACTACTGAAATAACTCAAATTAAAATATTAAATGAGCAGATAAACACCAACGTTGCCGATATCAACAAGGAATTTGAAGATATCAAAAAGAAAATGGTTGACGGTAAGTCGCTGGAGACTGCTCTGAACAAACTGGTTGACACTGATAAGCTTGAGACTGCTATTGATGATGTTTCAAAGCAATTGAAAGCTGCTCAGGATGAAAAAAGCACAGCTTTTGATGGTGAAATAGCTTCATTAAAACAGTTTAATCAAAAGTCTGGTAGTCGACACACAGCAATTCTTGGTATAATTGATGAGTTGAGAGAAAAAGTAGAGCATTTAGGTCAGATTCTAATTTTTGAATTTACAATAGATGGCATAAGCATTATAGAAGATGCCTTTGTAGCCTATGATAGTGTAAGATCGACATTTGTATCGTATCCAACTCAAAAACCACTTGAAAGAACCCATCAAAACTCTTTTCTTGATGCCTTTACCTTTGTAGCCAATCCACTTATAAAAAGTGAGGAGTATTATGAAATGCTACTGACAAGTAAATCGGCTGCATTTACAATTCTTAAAGAAGGTCGTTATGTATTTGAAATAGATTTTACTTATACAGGAGCAGATGTAAAAAAAATCATTATTTATTCACCATTAGAAAAAGGTACTAAGTTTTTTTATCCCATAATAGAAAATGACAAACGAATAATAAAAGAAACGTTTGAAGTATATATCAAGCCATCTTATAAAATTTCACTCAGAACAGGCGCAATGGTAGATACTACAGAAGTTTACAATTTTGAAAAATCAAGTTTTAAACTGTATTACAAAGGTGATTAATTTTATCCATTCTATATTATATGGAACAAAAAATTGTATTATCATCAGAAAATGCGTCAATAATTAATAGTTCAAATACACCGAGTAATTTTACAACTGTGTTTGACAGACCATTAATATTAGGCAGGAACAAACAATATGGTATTGGGCTCGATAAGATTAATTCTATGACTTACTCGTGGTATAATATTAGTGAGGATTTTAATAACAAAGTGATAAGGTACCACAATGGAACAGATTGGAAAAGTATTATTTTTACAAATGGAAATTACAGTTATGGTGATATTGATAATTACATAAAAGAAGCATTGACTGTAAACAATGATTTAACCGATGACTTACCCATCCCAATACAAATTGAGTTTGATTTATCAAGTTTCAAATGTTTTGTTACCATCCATAATAATTTCATGCTTGATTTAAGAGAAACAAACGTTCATGCCTTGATCGGGTTTGATAAAGATGCAGTTATTAGGGAAACTAAATTTGGAACTGTGACACCAAACATAACAAATTCTATCGATACATTGTATATCCACTTTGATTTAATAAGTAATTCTATTGTTGATGGATCATACGGGGATGTCATTTATGAAATAAGTACAGCTGATCTTACGAGATCATATCCCTTCAAAGACGAACCGATAAGAGTCGGGTTCTGTGAAGTAAACAAAACAATCATTAACAGTATTAATATTTACATTACCGATTTTCCTAGTAAGATTGTTAATCTTAATGGTGTCCACACATCATTCCGTTTTGTTTTGAAGGAATTAATGTAACATAAGTTATATGACATGTTTAAAAAAAGTTTATGACACTAGCACGGGAACATATACTCAAGTTGATCGATTAACTGGAGCTGGCATATTTGACATTCTTTCAAATGTCGGATCAAAGATATTCAGCGAGTCTGTGAAAACAGCAGGCAAGAAAGTATTAGAAACTGCTGGCAAACAAATCATAGAAAGCGGTTCTAAACAACTTGGAGATGAAGTAGGAAAAATGGCTGCTGATAAGTTAGTTTCAGTTATAAAACCTAAACCAAAAGGTGAGATAAGTTTAAAAGAACTTACAAAAGCTGCCGCAAAAGATGTAGCTAAAGTTGCGACTGATGATATAATTGAAGAAGATGTAAATACAAAAATTAATAGATTACTTTCCGGAAGAGGAATTCATGTGAGAATTAATCGATTAATTAATTAAAAATAATTTAATTACTAGTATACTTAGATGTTTCGAAGTAATCAATATAATACTAGATATGAACATGTACCTATTCAGTTAGATACCCCCATAATACAACCAGGAAATGCTACCAGGCAAATGAAAAGTGGTTATCAGTTTACAATAAATGATAGAAGTTCTTACTTTGATTGGTATAACGCATATTTTGAAATCGATTTTCAAGTAAACAAAGTTGCTGATGGAGCCGCTTTTGCAGATGCTGACAGAATTGCTTTAATTAATGATGCAGCTTCATTGATTGATCAAATGCAAGTAAAAGATTGCTTGAAATTTCTGACGATTATGCAATGACAACCGGAACAAACGAATACTTTTATTTAGATAATACGGCTGCTGCAGAATCTCGAGATGATCAAGCTGGTTATAACCCGGGATTTACTAATCGCCATCTTTTAATCATAACTAATAAAAAAGTTGACTCTATAATTCCATTAAACAAATATTCCTTCTTTGGAGGTTTGGAAACAAACATGCTTCCTCCTGGTCAAATTCAAATTAGCTTGCAACTGACAAATGATAATGTGTTAATTTTCAAATCAAGTGGTGATGATGGTCGAGTAGTTATTAATAAATTAGTTTTGTGGGTACCCAGAATGATATTTAACTCAGATGGTTTAAGTTATGTAATGACAAATCATATGACATCAACACGATGGACTTATCTTCGTGAAATGATACAAGAAAGCGGAAGTTCTCAACTAACTGAATCTGTATTTAGAATAACGGCTGGTGTTAAAAATCCCAAACACGTGTTTGTGTATTTGCAAAGGTCAGACAAGAGTTCACACCAAGAGCGAAATCCTCACCTTTTGGATACTTTTCATCTAAATGCTGATGATGCTGCTTCTTATTTGCAAACAGCCAGATTGGAAGTTGGAAATGGAGTTTATTATCCAGAAACTGAATACAGTTATGATAATATTATAAGAATATTCAGAGATGTTATTAATTATTCTTACAAACAAAATGATAAAAACACTGGAACTTTACTCAATACGAGTAATTTTAAAAATCTCTTCGGAATGATATATTTCAATTTAAGTTACAAGGGAAATGAGGTCAGTGTTGATCCAAAACAACTGAATTTGAGATATAAATTAAATATAGCTCCAGGAGCTCCTTATAAAGCTTATACTCTGGTTCTATATGAGGAAGATGTTGTTATTGATACTGTTGGAAATGAATTGGTAATAGTTTAATCTAACTTATAATATATATGACTTACGTAAATTATTCAGTAAATTTAACAGATGGACAGCGAGGGCTTATGAGGATAGGAGTGAATTAACACTCAGGTTAAAAAATAACCAACTAACTGGGAATTTCCCCTTGTCACTGACAGCTACTCAGATTAATAATATTAACAAAGCTAAATCTGGCGGACATGGATTTGACATAAATATATCAAAATCGCAAATGAGATCTCAGTCTAAGAATGGAGGCTTTTTAGGCGCATTAGCTGGTTTGCTAACTAAAACAATTTTACCAACAGTTGCTAGATTTGCTCCAAAGATATTAGGGCCTTTAGCAACAGGGGCACTTAGTGGTCTGGCAAGTACTGGAATTGGTAAAATATTTGGAAATGGAATGGTAACTGTTCCTGCTGATAAAAAACAAACACTTCTGAAATCAAATAAATTAACAGCTGCACAAAAAAGCAAAATAGCAAAGTCAAAAGGTTCCTGCACCATTAAACTAACACAAAAACAACTGCAAGACGTACTGGCATGTGCTTCTAGTAACAAAACGGTAACTGCACCCAGCGATAAAAAGCAGCAAGAGGTAACGGCAACTGTTCCTAGTGACAAAAAACCAAAACTTCTAAAATCAAATAAATTAACACTTGCACAAAGAAAGAAGATAGCAAAGTCAAAAGGCCACTGCCCTGTTAAACTAACTAAAAAACAACAGCAGGACGGAGGATTTCTTGGAATGCTTGCATCACTAGGAATTCCATTGATTGGATCTCTTATTAGTGGTTTAACTGGAAAAGGTTTGCAAGTAGATAGAAGAGGATATGGTTTACAAGTAGACTCACAAATTAGGCCATACAGAAGTATCCCATTCATAAAAAAAATTAAATTTTAAAAATAAACCTATCTCTAACTTAGATATAACAAAATGGGTTAAGCAGCTAGGCATACAGAACTTCAGAGGAGTGTTTAGCAAGAACACATTACCAACAAAACAAAATAAAAAAGAATGTGGCATTATTAATCTGGATGATTATATTGGACCTGGCACACACTGGACTTGTTACTATGATAATTATTACTTCGATCCGTTTGGCTTGAGCCCGCCAAAAGAAGTTTTAGCGTACATGCCTAATATAAAATACAACACCATTCAATACCAAGATAGAACAAGTGTTCTGTGTGGATATTTCTGCCTATTCTTCATTAAAAAGTTACAAGAAGGAAATAGTACGTATGATATTCTTTACAAATTATTAAAACCATACAAACCAATAGAAAATGAAAACATTATAAAATCATATTTTGTAAACGAAGTTTAACCTAATCATATTATATATGAGTTACTGTATTAAAGAAAAGATGGTTACTGAAAATATTAATCCTCAGTATGTTTCAGCAAAAAATGGTAGAAAAATGTTAAGAGCAACTTGTGCGTCTTGTGGTATTACTAAAACAAAGTTTGTTAAAAACACAGAAGGTCGAAATATTGATATTCATAAAGCTTTGCTCCCTTTGCTACCCAAAAAAGGGCTAACACTTCCTGGTTATAAATATTGCGGTCCTGGTAATCCACTTGATAGCGGAGAACCGGTAAATGAATTAGATGCTGTTTGTAAAGATCATGATTATTGCTATGACGAAAATCCTAGTAATAAATCAACGTGTGATAAAAACATGCTTGCTGGTTTGAAATCTAGTAAGACTAAAACTATCGGAGAAAAGATTGCTAAGAATTTGATAGTAAAACCAGTCATTAGTACAAAATATAAACTTGGTCTTGGAAACTCAAAAAACTAGAAAAGGCGTTGAAATGGACTGACAAGTTAGCAGATGAACTTCATAAACCTATACGAAGAAAGTTCACTCAACGCCGTGTGATTGTTAATGCAATTGATAAAATATGGTCTGCTGATTTGGTTGATATGCAATCGTTTTCAAAGTATAATAAAGGTACTAAATATTTGCTTACTGTTATTGATTTATTTAGTAAATTTGCTTGGGCTATACATGTTCCAAATAAAACTGGTTTAGAAATTACTAAAGCGTTCCAACAAATAATGACTACAGGAAGACAGTGTAAATTGTTGTGGGTTGATCAAGGTGTGGAATTTTACAACAAAACGTTTAAGCAATTTCTTGATGATAATAATATCGAAATGTATCACACGTTTAATTTTGGAAAAGCTGTAGTAATTGAACGATTTAACAGAACATTAAAAGAAAAGATGTGGAAATATTTTACAGCTGACAATACAAATACGTATTTAGACGTGCTTCAGGCGATGGTTGATAAGTATAATAATACAAAACATCGGAGTATTAAAATGACACCAACTGAAGCTAGTGATGAGAAAAATAAAGGAATGGTATATTTCAACTTGTATGGAAAAATGAGAAGTAATCAAATTAAGCCAAAGTTTAAAATAGGGGATAATGTTAGAATCAGCAAATATAAAAGAACGTTTGAGAAAGGTTATACCCCAAATTGGACTGAAAAAATATTTGTTGTTGATGAAATTCAAAACATAAATCCAGTGAGAAATGATAAAAGCAAAGCAAGAAATATTTAGGATTGAAAAAGTAATACGGCGAGATTACAAAAAAAGTTGATTAAATGGAAGGGTTACAATGAAGATTTCAATAGTTGGGTCTCATTTAAGGATATTGAAAATATTAAATAAGGGCTTAAAAATAATAACATATAATATTATTATATAATGGGACAAGAAAGATTAGAAAAGGTTTGCAGAAAACTTAACAATTTAAAAGATAAATATAGAAGAGAATTGATGAGAAGCAGGCAACTCCAAGTAGAATATGAAGTAGTTCGTGATGATTTTATGGACACTAAAATAAGACGATTGCTGGTTGAAATGGATAATTATGAACGTGAGCTAGTCGGACACAGAGAAGAGCTTCTTGAACTGAAATACAAAATAGCAAAGTGTAGGAAAATAAAATACTCCATCATAAAAAATGATATGCAGAGCGGTGATGAAGACTACTGCCCGGTTCCGTCTGACTTTGCTTAACGAGTTGCAAATGCTATTGAAAAACTTCGCCGAAAGTAGATTCGGCGAAAGTAGACATGAAATAAAATTATTGCGCTCTCCTAACGAGTTGCAAATGTTATGTTATTAAAATGACAAACCGGATTGATTAGAGACTGAGAGTTTTGGACGAGTTTCTTTTGGAAGGACCTCTCGAGTAACTAATAGTATGCATCCGAGACATCTGACTCAGGTGTGACTTTATTTAAATAAAGACATGCCTGACTTCTAGCCTCAGGTGAGCTATTGTAAGTGAATCTTTTCAGTAGGAAAAAACTGTGCTCAAACTCGATTCATATCTCGGCCAATTTCGGATGAATGATGCTGAAATTTTGAACATGCACGTATATTGGAAAAACAAATAAATCTGCCAATTCAAAAGTTTCATTAACTTGAAAATTAATGAGATATTTATTGCTGAAGGGTACCTTGGGCGAATTTCAGCACCGGCAATTGTTTTTCTTTGATCCGAATTGTAGCATTTAAAGTATTATGTCAACAATGTACGGTAATATTTGAACGGGGAAATGTTTCCGCACCATATAGCAATACTGATTATTCATATAAATGAACAAAAATAGGAGAAAAACGTGATAAACCTACCTTTGCTGTTGATATCCGCACGTTTTCTACAACATGGCTGACCAAAACTCCGTACTAGTGAACGGGGTCTTGACCAAGATCCGGTGTACGGATCCCTACAGTGGTATTGCCTGTTGACAAAATCCCTCTGTTTTAGTCGGTATTCCTTATCGTAATCGTTACCGTAATCGTTACCGTAGTTAGTTGTATTGATTGAATTGGATTTTATAGTCGCACCAACAGCTAAGGTCATATGGCGACTTTCCAGCTTCCATTGGTGGAGGAAGACCCCAGGTGCCCCTCCGGGCAATTTTCGTGCACGGGCGGGCGCCTGGGTAGAACCACCGACGTTCCGCAAGCCAGCTGGATAGCTTCCTCACATAAAGATTCCTAGAGTTAGTTGTATGGCGCCGATTTCACCAACAATTCCTTAAGTTTTACTTAAATACTTAAGAAAATACTTAACTAAGTCACTAAGTAAAACTTAGCAGAAATGTGTTTCACCAACATAAATTAAGTGTCCACTTGATAACTAAGCTAAATTTAAGTTTTTACTTAAGTAAATTGGTTTGGTGAAACATGTTTTCCTTACTTAAGAAAACTTAGGAGGTAAACTTAAATTTAAGTTTTTAAGTAGCTAAGTATAAACTTAAGTATGTTGGTGAAATCGGCGCCAGGTCTAGTAAGGCATAAAAAAACGAAAGAAAAAAGATTATAACGACTTGAAATGTTAAATCGACTGAAAGAGAAAACAATTCAGTTGTCATTTTATATCGTTGTTTGAAATTGGGATAAGTGGGGATTGACACATGGGAGGGGGTGCTGCCGGTTTGAGAATACAACAACAGAAAGAATGAACCGAACTACTAGATAAATCGTTTTGATTTTTGTTATATAATTATGTACCGCTCTGAAGATAAGAATGTGTGTGTCGTACGATACATTTTCATCTCCAAAGTGAAGTGTTTTCAGCGTAGTGTTTGGTAGACGGGGAATTGAATTTAGCAAAATATATCTTATATCGGTGTACTTATTACAGTTAAAAAAGAAATGTTCAGCGTTTTCTACGAGCCCACAGGTACAAAGAGGCGCATCGACAGGTCGTTGTTGAGGGAACTGCAATTTAAAAGCAGTCTAGCGTGCAGTATTTGAAGGTTTCTTTGTCCGAAGTAGTAGTGTAATGGAATGTTGTTACTATCACGATTAAGTGAGTTTTTGAAAGAAAACATTGTTTCAGCCTGACGTGAGTCTTCAGGTAAGTTATTCCATTCGCGAATGACAGAGGGGAGAAAAGAGTCGTAGTGATAATTTGCATGGGCATTAATAGTTTGGATGTTCATGGCATTTCGTAGAAGTAGGAACCAAATCAGAGTGGAAAGTTGGGGTTAAATGGTTAGATGAGTTTGTGTTTACGGCGCCTGTTTCCAAGAGTTTCCCATCCGATTTCTCTGTAAAGGTTGTCAATGGAAACAAGTTTCGTTGCTCCAGTTACTATTCGTGCAGCCTCATTTTGTATTTTATATAACTCTTATTTTTCGTATTGTGTGCAGTTATCGAATAGAATATCACCGTATTCTAATATAAGTCTAAAACATGATGTATAGATGGTTTCTAGTGAAACTCTATCAAGTTTAAATTTAAGTTTTCGCATAATATTAATCCTTTGCCATGCTTTGGATTTGATATATTCAATGTGCTTGTGCCAGGATAGATCATTTGACAGATAGACACCGAGATGCCTATGGTCTTGGACTTCAGGTATCATTTGATCGTACATGAATACAGGCGGGTTGTTTATGAAATTAACTTTGCGTGAAATAAGGAGAGATTTAGTTTTGGCTGGATTAAATTTAATAAGCCATTGATCTGCCCATTGTGATATTTTTAGTAGATCAGAATTAAGTGTATTTGCAGCAGCGATAGGATTATCTGCAACAATAAATAGGCCCGTGTCATCAGCGAAAAGACGAATGTTTGAATTGATGTCTATAACAATATCATTAATATAAAGAAGGAATAAAAGTGGCCCTAAGATGGATCGTTGGGAAACACCGGCTTTAATGTAATTCTATTCCGATTGGGTATCAGGTAAGACAACGCGTTGTTTTCTGTCACTAAGATAACTTTGGAACCATTTTAAGAGATTTCCTGTGATACCAGCAGCCTTCAGTTTTGCAATAATTCCCTCGTGCCAAACACGATCAAAGGCTCTGCTGATATCACAGAAAATCGCCCTTATTTCCTTTCCAGAATCTAGAGCTTTACAGAAGAAATTGTATAAGTATGCAATCGATTAATTGTTGAGTCACCTGGAACAAATCCAGACTGCAATGCAATTAAGATAGTATTGGTTTGGAAGAAGTTAAAAACGTGTTTAAAAATGTTTTTTTTCTAAAACCTTTTCAATACAGCTAAGAAGTGCTATAAGTCTGTAGTTGGACACGATTGATTGGTCTCCAGATTTGAAAATTGAACAAACGTGGGTTTCCTTCCAAGTTAATGGCACAAGGCTATCCCTTAAGGAATGATTAAATAAAGAACACAAAGGTTCAGATAGTTCGATGGCTAGTTCTCTAAGAACACGGTTGTTAAATGTATCGGGACCTACAGCTTTTCCTAGTGGTAGGGTTTCAAAAATTTCTTTTACCTCAGTCGGACTTAGCAAAATGAAACTGAGGGTCGAATCGTTGATATGAGAGGTCCTGTATTAGCGTCATTTATTAAAGATTGTTCTCGGAAAAAATCGTTTAAGAGGTTTGCTTTCTCATAGTCGTCTGTTATAATAGAACTATCTGATTGCAGCGGGGGTATGGATTCTTTTCGATTTGAAAACATAAAATATTTTAAGGTTGACCACCATTTTTTAGTAGATCGATTTTCTATTTTTAGTTCCTCTGACATTTTTCTGAAGTGGTGATCTTTGTTTTTCCTAATTAGGTCAAATGTCTCATTTCTAAAAAAAAGAGTATGATAGTTTACGAAATTTCACCCACAGAGCTAGCGTATTGTTTTGTTTAGCTTTACGATATGCTATTTTGCGTTTTTCTTATCAGGCATTTAATAGATGAGGATATCCACGGAAGCTCGTTAGGCTTAATGCGCACGAGTTTGTTTGGAATGCATTGTTTTGCTATATGTATTATACGTTCTGTTATTTTGAGTGTATGTTCATTTATATCGTTATCATAAAACATATTCCAGTCTGTATTTATGGCCAGTTGTCTCAAGGTATCATAATCACCCTTGTCGTATCTCCAAATATGCCTCGAAAATGATTTGATAACATTCTTTTTGAAGAAATATAAAACGATCGGACAGGGAAAGTAGCATTCTAGGAGGACAGTCAACCACAAAACACAGAACTGAATTGAATTGAATTGGGTTTTTAGGCGCACCAACACATGAAAAGGTTATATGGCGCCTAACAGGCATGAACATGCCAGGCTCATCCTCCATGTACATCGAGATAAAATATGGAAAATGGGCCTAGAACCTTCTCACCCTGAACTGCAGAGTTGCTGCAAATTCTATCGTAGAAACTGGGTATGACTGAAATGCGAAAAGGGCATTCAAACTACGAAAAGGGCCTGTTTTAGGCAAAGTGCATCAATATTGTTTGGTTTTGGTGATTTAAATGTGAAGAATGTGTAATTATACTAAGAATAAAATAAGAATATACTAAATAAAATATTTTAGAAAGTCTTAATACCTCAAAAATACGTATGTATAGCGACAATTATCAGCTACGAAAAGGGCCGGTCTGCGAAAAGGACCCGTTTTATGCATAGTGCATCTATATTGTTTGGTTTTGGTGATTTAAATTTGAAGAATGTGTAATTATACTAAGAATAAAATAAGAATATACTATGTAAAATATTTTAGAAAGTCTTAATTCCTCAAAAATACGTATGTATAGAGACAATTATCAGCTACGAAAAGGGCCGGTCTGCGAAAAGGGCCCGTTTTATTTATTATAAATATGTTTATGTAATATAGTGATTTGTTTCATGTAACTTTGTTTTTCATCAATAAAAGTAATAAAAAAATGTGTGCTTTTCAAAGAAACTCAAACAATAAGTATCTTATTGAACTTATTTAATTCAAAGTTATGCACTAGAAGCGAGTCACATACACTATGAAAAGGGTATATGCATGACGAAAAGGGCCGTACATAGCCGTTAACGAACGTGGAAAGGACATGAATAAATAAGTAACTAGCAAACAATATATTTTAAAGGTGATGTTTAAATAGTATAAATATCAATAGACCTGTTTTTGATACTTTTTTTTTTTATAAAAATAATATGTTTATTTAAGTCGAAGAGCGTTCAGTTACAGATGTATAAATCAGATTTAATCGAGTTAATATGAATTAATTTTAATTTTGATGTTGTTTATAATCATACAAGAAATAAATCTGATTTATCCAACTGTATCCAGGCCACACCACGAGGAGGCGCTCTTATCATGGCCCGTCCCTTTCCCTTTTCCCTTAGGCGCCATATAACCTTTCATGTGTTGGTGCGCCTTAAAACTCATCGGGACATGGGACAGTCGGAGTGTTGTACAGCCGGTGAGGTCAAAGACCCCCCTTACCGACTACAGTCTCCTCTTTGAACTCGGGGTTCTTGATCGTTCGGCCCGTTTCCTCTTTCTCTGTTCGGGCTTGCGACCAGCTGTTGGTGTTCGTTGAGTTGTCCTCATTCCGTCTGTCGATACTACTGTATTGGTATTAGTTTTACCGCAGTCCGTCAGAAATCGCTTTAGTCGTTTTTGTCTGCTTTCTTCTGTCATTGTAGACCAGTAACTTATGTCAGTTTGGTGATGGGTGTACCTGTCAGCTAGCCGATAATTGCCCGTGTCCCTAATTGCCCGACAGTGCTCCTCCTGTTCACTAGTGACGATGCTGTAAAGTGTATTAATAAATTTGGGAAGGTCTTGCATTTTCCATTGGGTGGCCGTTTTCAGAATATGGTTTGCACTCTCGCAGTTATTATTTGTCCAATTGGGTGGAATTTTCCTCTGTTTTACCGGTTCAATTACATGCTCTTTAAGGAGTGGTAATAGCTTGTTTTGAAAATATTGCATGAATTTTTTTTCCCAACCGTGTTGTCTTTCTCTGTAATTAATTGTTGTAAATTTGACAGTCGGTAGTTAAAAGTGTCTATATCTGTGTTTTGAATAAGTCCGTCTTTTCCGTAGATGGCGGTGAGAATTTGGTCCCGTTCAGTCTTTGGATAACCAACAACATTTTCCATGTGTCTATTTGTGTTTTCCTTAATGTGTCGGGTACATAATACGTGTGTACAGCCATGAAAGCAGCGTTTAATTGCGTTTTTAAATGCCAGTTCTTCGTCACTACCAACTGTCAAGTTTGATATTTGGTTATCGGTTAAATTGTCAGCAATGTCATGAAGGAATGATTGATATGATTTTGTTGTTGAACTCTGATGCACAAAGGTTGGGCCGAAACATATTGGATGGTCATTTGTGGATCGCTTTATAACTGACGTGTCTTTGTAAACAGTTGGCGTCACGTGAAATTCGCCTAGATTGTATGTCTTGTCCATTCCCAGGACACCGCCGTTTTCTCGACAGCAGAATCTTTTAACATCAGTGATTTGTTGTTCTGTGAAGAGTGTGATGACTGGATGTTGCATGCCACTGATGTGTTTAACACTTTGAACAAACGCGTGGGTTTTTGTCATTTCTTCGACACATATAATTTGGTCGGCGAGATTACTTGTTGTTTTTTGTGTTTGTTTTGATTTTGTAAATTCGTGTTTGATATTCCTTAGTTGTTTTTCATTGCGTTGTTTCTCAAAATCATCGGATGTAACCTGGTTCATTTCTCGCTCAACCTCTTTGGCAGATCTATGTTTTAATTCTAGTTTAAGTTTATTAATTACAGCTGGTTTTGTTCTAATGTGTTTGGGATTATTAGTTGTGTGTTGTACTAACCCATGAAAAGATCTTCCTGGATATGTGCCAACGTATTCTACGATGGCTATGTCAGTCGGTACTTCCGGCATAAGGTTTGCTGTTTTTTCAATCCAGGTCCAGATACCGCAGAAGTTGTTTTGAGATTCTGGTAAAGCCGATGTACTGCTATTACTGTGTCTTCGTTTGGCTGAGGTTCGAGTGGCACGAATTCGCGTTTGTTGTTTTGTTGTTTTAACACGCAGTACAGTCCTGAAATTTTGCTAAGATCATTTAGACATGAAGAGCAACATTCATGTGAAGTTTCATGAAAAGCCATCAAGTAGTTTCAGAGGAGTAGTCGCTACAAGTTTTCATGATATAACTCTATGTAAACAAAGATGGCCACTGGCAGCCATGTTTAACGTCGAATCAAAATAATGTTCAACTCGAATAACCATCATGTCATGCTGATCATTTTAGAAAAAGTCACATATCAATATCACTTATAGTTTTCAAGAAGTAGTCGCTACAAACTTACGTTTTTTAAATCTATTTTTGACTGTGGCGGCCATCTTGAATATCTGGCCGATCTGAAATTTTGCTAGGATCAATTAGACATGAAGAGCAACATTCCTGTGAAGTTTCATGGAAATCCGTTAAGTAGTTTCAGAGGAGTAGTGGCTACAAGTTTTCATTATATAACTCTATGTAAACAAAGATGGCTATTGACAGCTATGTTTAACATCGAATTAGAACGATTTTTGACAAGGACCAACATCATGTCATGCTGTATCATTTTTAGGAAAAGTCCCATATGAATATCACTTATAGTTTTCAAGAAGTAGTCGCTACAAACTTGTATTTTGAAAATCTGTTTTTAGCCATGGCGGCCATCTTGTATTTCCGGCCGACCTGAAATTTTGCTAGAATCAATTAGACATGAAGAGCAACATTCGTGTGAAGTTTCATGAAAATCCGTCAAGTATTAAGTACTTTCAGAGGAATAGTCGCTACAAATAAAAGTTTACAGACAGACAGACACGCCGCACCACGGAATAAGCTCTGCTGATCTCTGATCAGTGGAGCTAAGAACAGGTTATCTACTGGTCATGACCAACCATCCTTTCAAGGTTGAGGACCGTAGGACCAACCGTTGTGTAGTTATTGATCGGACATCTTTAGATAGCGAATGTGACCGCGACCTTGAACTTTGATGTAGTGACCCCAAAATAAATAGGTGTCATCTAGTTGTAATGGTAAAGCGTTCTTCCAAGTTTGGGGGCCCTAGGTCCAACCATTCTGTAGTTATTGATCGGACATCGTTTCGATAGTTAATGTCAACACGACCTTGACCTTTGACCTAGTGACCCCAAAATCAATAAGGGCCATCGACTGGTCATGAGCAACCATCCCTATAAGTTTGGGTACCCTTCTGCCAACCATTCTGTAGTTATTGATCGGACACCGTTTGGATAGTCAATGTTAGCCCGGATGTGACCTTTGCGTGGTGACACCAAAATCAATAGGGGTCAAAATGAACATGGCGCTCCGACCACACTTTGTTGTGGGGAGCAATAATCTATTAATTGAAGGGCACTGGCTTAGTCGTTGCCGGGGTGATTTACGGAAGAATAACCGTGTGACAACCTGCTGTAAGGATGAGTATTACTACCAAGATATAACAGTCATGATTGAATAATCGGTAGGGAACTGAAGAAGTGAAGGGACACTACAAAATCTGAAATGAAGATTGCTGTGCATCCCTTTAAGTGGGGTGCATGAGATGTTGTAGATTTGGCGGAAAGTGACAAATGAGAATAGGTATTTTGTTGAAAAATATGTTTAATATACAAAAACAACATTACTGATGTGGAAAAAAACAATTGTTTGTACAACTCAGTGTGTCAGGTCCCTGCCAAGACTTGAACTTGAATCTCTTTTCTCGAAAGAAAAGTGTGTTTCCTTACACTACAGAGATCGCCCAGACATCACAAAAAGAGTGTACAAAACTAAGCGAAATTAATAAAGATGTAGATCAAAAGAATGTCAAACTAAAACTAGAAATTATTATTGGACAAAAAGTATGGCTCCCCCACTCGCCCTAACAGATATAATTGACGACTGTAGGTCCAACCGTTCTCATTGATCTGAGATCGGTTTGATATTCAATATCCCTGTGACTGTATCTACAACCTGTATTGATTGGACATTGTTTTGTTATTGATCGGGATCGTTTTGATATCAATAGGGGTCATGTTCTGGTCATGACCAACCATCCTATCAAGTTTGAGAACCCTAGGTCCAACCATTCTCTAGTTATTGATCAGACATCGTTTGATAGTCAATGTCACCGCAATCTTGACCTTTGACCTAGTGAACATCGATTTGATAGTCAATGTCACCATATGTTGACCTTTACCTAGTGACCCCAAAATCAATAGGGGTCATCTACTGGTCATGACCAACCATCCTTCCAAGTTTGAGGACCCTAGGTCTAACCATTGTGTAGTTATTGATCGGATATCGTTTTGATAGTCAATGTCACTGCGACCTTGACCTTAAACCTAGTGACCCTAAAATCAATAGGGGTCATCTACTGGTCATGACCAACCATCCTTCCAAGTTTGAGGACCCTAGGTCGAACCATTGTGTAGTTATTGATCGGATATAGTTTTGATAGTCAATGTCACCGCGACCTTGACCTTTGACCAAGTGACCCCAAAATCAATAGGGGTCATCTACTGGTCATGACCAACCATCCTATCAAGTCTGAAGACCCTAGGTCAAACCATTCTCTAGTTATTAATCGGAATCGTTTTGATAGTCAATGTCACCGCGACCTTGACCTTTGACCTAGTGACCCCAAAATCAATAGGGGTCATCTAATAGTCATGATCAACTATCCTTCTAAATTTGAGGACAATAGGTCCAACCATTCTCTAGTTATAGATGGGACATCGTTTGTGACACAGACAGCACAAAATCAATATGGCTCCCCTCCACACTTTGTGAAAATATGGTCCGGACAAGCATTTTCTATGACAGAGGTCACAGGTCAAGGTCACTATTACCTTATTCTGGTACGCGACACATCACCATCCCAAGATGTATCTAAATACCAAGTTTGCTATCTCTAAGACTTAGTGTTATAGTATCGAAAATACGGTCTGGACAAGCATTTTCTATGACAGAGGTCACAGGTCAAGGTCACAGTGGCCTTATTTTGGTATGCGACACACAGCTATCCCAAGATGTATCCACATACCAAGTTTGGTATCTCTAAGTGTTATAGTATTGAAAATATGGTGCAGACAAGAGGTGAAAGTGTCTGTGGATGTTCTACTGGCTAAATGTGCAGGGGACTGTAACACATTTTCAACATTCATTCAACCGGCACATGGCAATGTTATAGGTCACTAGTTGTTGAATGCCAGCCAGGGTAGCAGGAGAACTAGTCTGTACAAAGTAAGTGTATTACAGGGTTCCCACAGTTTTTTGAAAACAAAATTCAAGGTCTTTTCCAGGTTTTCCCACTGTTTTCAAGGACAATTTATAAATACCAGTGTTTGTCCGACACCGTTGTTGCAAAAACGTTAAATTGTTCGCAGTACTAATATGTGACACCACACAAGATGTTAGTTTATTGTTTTTGACAAGTATTGACTTTAACCCGCTGTTTTTTAGGCGATTCTCCCTCCTATGAATGAAATTTAGTGTTGACATTTAACTTGTTCTCAGACGACATGCTTTATCGATTCAAATGATTAGACGCTTGCATATACGACGGAACATTGTGAGTTTTATTTGAAAATACTCGGCTAAAATCGTCAACATATTTTATGAGTCAACCGGTGAGGTAACGAATTTGTACGACAGCGATCGAAAACAAAAGTACAATTTGGGGTTCATATTTCATTGATCAGAGCATTAACACATCTTTACGACTGTTCACGAATACCAATGGTTATTTTTAATGGGCTTACTAGGCCATTCGCCAAATCGCCATAGGCGAAAAGTAACCTGAACTGGCGAATGAAAACCGTAAGGAATACACACCAAATTCGCCAGACATCGGCGGTCTGGCGAATCCAAATTTCCGACCGATTTTGTCTAAAAGATCTCGGAAAATACCGAATTCCAATTTATAAGGCACTATCCCGCTGAGTGATTTAGCTAATTAGTGACAATCAATTTAGATCGATAAACTAATTATGTCAGCATTTAGTGAAAACCAGCGTTTATTGAAAACCAAATTGTCGGTGCGATAAGACTCCGCCCACTGTTACGCCTCTTGCTGTCAATCAACTGGTTTGTGTCCCCGCGCTCAACGTTATCTGTCTTATATAAAGTTGTGACATTATTCACAGATTTTAACTGCGTGATGGAGCCGGGTAAAACATCAAATAATGTGGCGCCCTCTAGCGGCCAAAATGGCTGATCAAAACAGAAAATTTGAAAATGTTTGCTTACGAATTAGCCAGAGATACTCAGCCCGTCTGTGTTTTTGAACTTTACAATCACTGATAAGTGTTAAAGGAACACATGGCAATCTTGAGTTTTCAAAAACTAGCAGCGTCCCGTTAGTTTTTATCATTAATGTTAATTATAGGAATTGTATTAAGCCATTTGTTTTTGCATATTATTATTTTTTATCTTATTGCACCAGTAATATATTAAAAAACTTATAGTATAATAAGACGAAATAGTGAATACTTAAAATTTGATTTATTTAAATGCAACCAGAGTAAAAGTAAAAATGGTACTGGATATATAAATTGTGACACCCATTTCAATTACTGCAAGATTGCCATGTGTCCCTTTAAGTGCCTACTAATTAGTTGTACACATGGTAGCGTAAACTGGAACAATGGCAAGTGTGAACCGGTGTTTAATCGGCTGTTTCTGAATTGGGTTCATTTTATGGTTGATTGTTCAATCAACATGAAACAATACAAAAGGTGCGATTACTCAAAATAATGGTGTATGTATTATTTCTGAATTTGCAGCACGGTCTTTCTAGATTCTTTGGAACTCGTGTTAGTTGAACTTGTATATGCCTCAGTTTAGCCTTACATTTTCTAAATATATTGCTATTTATTTTATTTCTCTGCATGTTAGCATATTGAAATGCATTTAATGAAAATACTAAATGGTGAAAAGAGTCTGCTTTTTTGTATTTTCTCATTATATATGCATGCATTCATTCTGTCCTTGTTTAAATATCAGTCTTTACAATTTTTAAAAATTAAAATTACATTAAATTAAATTAAATTTTTACGAAGTTCTGAATTTTTTCCCGGTATGGAAAGCATGATATTGTGTCCACTAATCATCCCTGCCATTGTATCAAGACACAGAAATGTGACAAAGTTTGTGTATTAAAACTTTAAAGAACTCATTAACCAGTACACAACAATGGCAATGCAACTAGGCTTGGTATAGTTCTATGACATAAAACGTCACAGAACAGCTACAGATAAGCAACGTATTTGCATAAATTCCCAGTTAAAACTCCCTAAATTAGGCTAAATACACAATTAAATTACTTTATCGGTGCGTACCAATTATTTTCAACAAATTAATTACACAAAATAACCGTTTTTGTCAGCATATCATATTTTATCCATTACCGTGAAGACGGCCAATATCAAATGGAATGCATCGCCGTTTCCAGTCAATTCTCAAATAAGCGAGCCATTGAGATTGGCTAAATGTGACTGGTTATCAAGTTTATTTTTTTTCACTCGAAAGTAAATCCTTCAGGAACAAAATTGTTGTATTCAGTGACAAGTCTATTTTTAATTATTCGGCATCACCGAAGCACTCAACTTTCTCTGTATGTCAACATGGCTAAAAGAGGCCCAGGTGTTTGAACTCAGTGCAAGAATATTCATTATCGCTAAATATTAATAACTAACTCAGAACACAATAACAACTAACGTTGCGACGTTGAGTCGTGACGTCAATAACGTGTTGCCGACATCAACATCATCCGACAATAACGTTCAATAAAGCGAATATTTGTTTGCAAAACGTAATTTAAAATGTAATAAATAGATTATTTAACTGCTGGGATCGACTATGGGTAATCCTTTACTTCATGGTAGACGTGCTTTATTTTTTTTACTCACGCATGCGCCCGTTCGTGGAAAAAACTACACGCCTACCTCTTGTGAAAGATTTCCCTATAATCGATCCCAGCAGTTAAATAATCTCTATATAATTCATATAGGGCCCTGGTTTTGTATCACTGCTTAACATAGAAGTTCAGAGAGATATTGCACAGGGTATAGTTCTCCCTGTACACTGGACAGACTACTTTACATCCCTCCGAAGGATGACCTATATTCATAGTACCATGCCCAAGTAAGATACTGCGGGAGTTTGTTTGAAAATTCGGGATGTGACCCCACTGGAAATCATACACGTGATTTCTGGGACTCGAGTCAAGTATGCTTAACACTTGGCGACCGCAGGGTTAAGTTTTCAAAATTATATGGAAACAAAAGAGCAGAAGATGTTTCGAAAGATAAACATTCAAGAAAAATATGTCTGGAGGTCTCCTGAAACATGAGTCATACACAAATATCCTAGACACATTCGGTATACACAGGGTTTGAATGACACGGACTACCACAACAGCCATGATTCTCACGTCTTCGTCTAGGTATTTTGTTCTTCTTTTTAGTTTAGATACTACAAATGACCAAACAGCAAACGACGACTAGAAACGTCAGGGAATGTTTATGCACACACAACCTTCCAATTGTTCACTCGAATTTTTAAAGACGCAGAATGAATAACAAATACGTAGTCTAGATCATCTGCGACGCTTGCTTGTTTACAAAATTATCAGGCGTCGAACATGATCAAGACTAATTTCATGTAGATCAATCCGTGACAACACAAAACATTCATAAACTAAAAATGTGTGCTAACTTTACTGACATGTATGATAGTGGAGAGTGTAAACTTGCACATATTCTACTTACGATAAATTGTTTCGCTCTCACTGGAGCACTCTTGCTGCACAGAAGAAAACAAAATGGAGGAATGGCCGAATCAAAACGGATATGGATTGCTATGACGTCAGGTTGTTCCAGTAACACATTACTTTCATGAAACGCCTCCCGATATTTCGCGAAATACATGCTACTCCTGCAGTTGAAGACGCAGTATGCAAACTTCCCTAAAATACCTCAGGCTTGCGCGAGCCAAAACAATGCATGTGTACACGTATGACACCAACTATCTATTCCATGACATAGACACCTGCATATCCCACACTTTTCAAAATTGACTGCACGGACTACTGTCAGAAATGTTATTACATAATGCATTCCTTTCTGCATGTTGAGTTAGCTACCATAGAAACAGCAAGCGTGTGGCACTTCATTCAGAGGGTTACCGTAAAGCATATTTACATATGCAGTAGCTGCCACGCGGATTACGACTTTTTCGCAGCCTGTGACTGTAAAAATCGCCGCGATTGCAAAATCCAGTCTCGAAAGAAAGAAATCACCGCGATTCTCCGTGATAGATACGTGGGGGAACACGGGGGAAATTAGAGCACGGATCAATGAAAAATGTAATAAAAATGATAAATACAATGAACATTTTTGGAAGCAATACGTATTTCAAACTTTTAATGCATTTAATAACGTGTGTTTTTGTTTTTGTTGTCCAAAAGTCGCATTTCTCTTCACCGGACATAAATTGGCTACCCACAACCCTTTGCGATGTGTGTACCTATTAACAAGGCGGCACTAATAACGGGTTTATGACCCAGAATTCTTTACAATTTTTCGGATTATTTCTGACTAAAGAACCCATCGATGTATTAATAACCAACAGCAGAATAATAAAATATGTTAAAATAATGATTAATTAAAAATATAATTCTAATTTCCAGTATAATTATATACATAATTTTATGTTTAATCACCGCAAAGTCGGTAATAGGAACCGCCATATAACTATCCTGACCCAGTATTCATTATCCGGGCATTTGAATTTTCCGAAAACAGAAATAAAATTGTCTTCTGCTTCGGGTTTTTAATAGTTATTGAATAACAATGCATTAAATTGACTGCAAAATTGTACATTGATACTGAAGATAAATCGCGGCGATGGCCTGCGATTTCACACCGGGTAAAGCGGTGTGCAAATTAAAACAGATCACGGCGAATCGCGGTGGAAAAAATGTATTATCCCCGCGATGAGCGAGCTGTCAGCGTATCGCGGGAACAAAATCAGTGTGTCCGCGGTGAGATAAAATCGCCGCGATGAGTGGGATTAGTCGTAATCCGCGTTGCAGCAACTGTACGTATACTTACTAAATGTTACCAGTGTGTGAAAGAAAACTCTGTAAAACCTTTAGAGCTGATGAGGTATTTTTAATCTATGGAAGTGTTTATTTTAAAACAAAGACAAAATCAAACAAACAAATCTTGCATTCGACAACTCAAAGTTCGTTTACACTTGCACGAGTCTGACTCATTATCCATTTGTGTAACATGTACAGCCACACAAAAAATTAAGGCTTCTAAGTGCAAGTTATGTATTTACTTGTAAATAGTAGTGTTACTGACTTGTTTTATAAATGATCACAACTGCGTATGTAAATTATTGTATTAAAGCAGTAAAACATATCAGATATATTTGTAAATCAATGTCTTATTGTGTAAGAAATATTTCATGTTGACATACACTTTTATAATTAATGTATGACACCTTTTCTATCAACATCATTCACAGCCTTATTATTGATGATTTCTAAAAGCACCGCATTTTAGCAATCAAAAGGCGTCGCATTTTAGAATACCAAAGAACCAGAAGTGAAACCGAATGATATCCCCTTCAATTTATAACACGAATTTATGATCATGTGTAAAATAAACACTGCCTAGTCTGTGAAAAGTTGATTACATACCAGCAAATGTTACTTGTACTCATGGACATCTAAGTTTAAATTAACATTCGACGCGCAAAGCAGCCGTCGAAATTAGCACAATCCCGAGACTGGTAAAATGCCTGACAGGCCTGCCCAATATCCAAGAACACCCAGCAAATGTCACTTGTACTCATGGATATCTAAGTTTAAATTAACAGTCGAAGCGCAAAGCAGTCGACAAAATTAGCACAATCCCGACAATGCTAAAATGCCTGCCAGGCTTGCCCAATATCCAAGAACACAAGCCCAACGGGCTTGTTGATTTGCTGCTCGTTTCGACGGGAGAAATTGGAATCCAGACGAGGAACTCCATTAACCAATCGCCCGAGAAAAGATTTACTAGGAAACAGAACAAAAAGGCAATTGTTCTTACAAGTTACATAGTTTATTAAACGATTAAATGCAGTAAATAGTCACAACTCTGTTTATTTAGCGAAATTGGAAAAATGCAAGAAAACACTTGCTTCGTTGTTATTTTGTTAAGGGTTTCCGGGTTTCTTTCCAGCCAAAAGTATGTAGTTCACAGCACAAAAGCAAAATCTATCAGACAAAGTCCTCGAAATTTAATGCTTGTGTCCAATGATTACCCATTTTCATTTTCTTTTATTGAATATTTTTGATTGCCACATGGCCGCATGGAATTCAAATTTTGGCCGTCCAGACCATTTTTTACTCACCACGGCCGACTGCGAATTTGGCAAAGAGGCAAAACAACATGAACACATGAAATATATATATATAAGCAACAAAATTGAATCACTTGCAACATACCGAAGTCAGGTGGCAGGTTTCAACAAGTTCTCGCTGGAGGGAACCGCTTTTTCCAACAAAATCAACAGGCTTCACCAACACTGCTAGGACTAGTACGAGTCCTGCTGAAAGGAGAGAATATTTGATATAATTAACAGCAGCCTAACATTCTCTGCTTTGGGTTATATTTCCAGTCTGACACACAATAAGTGGATAAAGGAAAATTTTAGTTCCCTGTCCAATTGCTGCTATTGCAGTGCACAAGACAAAATACGTACCTGTGCATATCCGAATACTTAGAATACCTTATATACAAGGTATGACAGCGGCCAATTAGCCGGGGCGGAATTGCGTAATAATGTATTGGTACCCGATTGTACAACGTAACGCTGATTTGTGTAGGTACCACTGATTCCCTGCAATGACAGTTACGAATGAGGGTAAACAGTCTATGAATTATGGGATTATTACGTAATTCCGCCCCGGCTAAAATGGCCGCTGTCATACCTTGTATATATAATATAGTTTGTTGACAAAGTTTTTCGACTTTTTGGAGGAGGCTTTTCAGAACTTCTCAAGTAGTTTTTCGGATAGCTTGTGTCTTTGGTCAAACTAATTTACAGAGCTTTTCTTGATAACCTCCCTGGCACCTATGCTTCTTACTGACAAAATCGCCTGACGCGCATGCGTACTAACAAAAAACAACAACATCAGTTGGCCTAGATCACAAGTTTATACATCACATTTGTAAAATAATTCTTCATACACACACCAACAACATCAAATATTCCCCTAAACCGTCCAAGTATAACCAGATTTTCAAAACTGTACACACACATTCTGCATTTTCAAGTTTATCACGACTGACAGTCACTGAGTCAGTCGATCGCGACTGACCACGGCACAGGCAGTCGAGAGCGCTTGAGACAAAAATACATTTAACCAATACATCATCTCAAAACTCACAACATATACACGTACCTACCTTTCGTCGCGAACTTTTGAACAACCTTTACTCACGAGCTCTAATGCAATTCGTTTAATATCCTCAATCGAAATGCTGACGATATTCAACTGTGTTGCAATAAAAATGGCGTCCTCAAAATGTCTCTAAAATTGTCTGCGCATGCGTGGTAAATATGACATAGGCGTTAACACCAGATTTATATGTACATATTAGTATTCATCCAAGAGATAGCAACTTATGTAATACCAAATTCAACGTCCCGTTCATGAGTCTTTATCCACTACTGTATTTCCGTACTAGAAAATCTATTTGTAGCTGTGACGGCCATCTTGAATTTCTGGCATATCTGAAATTTTGCTAGGATCAATTACACATCAAGAGCAACATTCCTGTAAAGTTTCATGACAATCCGTCAAGTAGTTTCAGAGGAGTAGTCGCTACAAGTTTTTACTATATAACTCTATGTAAACAAAGATGGCCGCTGGCAGCCATGTTTAACGTTGAATCAAAACGATTTTTGACAAGGATCACCATCATGTCATGCTGATCATTTTAGAAAAAGTCCCATATCAATATAACTTATAGTTTTCAAGAAGTATTCGCTGCAAAGTTGTATTTTAAAACTCTATTTTTAGCTTTGGCGGCCATCTTGGATTTCACATCAACATGAATTTTTGCTAGGATCAACTAGACTTTCTACTGTTTCACCCAATGGCAGTCTACAATATTTGCCACTCAAACATAAATTAAATCTCTGAAGAGTAAGTAAGGATTGTTTCCTTTACTGTGTATAAGGAATTGTAATGAGTATGCAAGACGGAGTTCTAACATAATGAGAAAGCGAAATCCGGACTTGTGTCCAATTCTTTGGGACTAGCCACACTTCCTTCTTGGGACTAGCCACTTCTGACAGGGTGACTAGTCCTGGACTAGTGCCTACAGAAACTATTTGTACAGACGTGCTTGTATGAACATGTGCAGGAGATATTTAGCATGGGGAGAAGTATATCTGCAGAATGGAAGTAGTTGCAAGGGTGTACATGTTGAAGTGTGTCACACGTGAGACAGGAATGATCTTGCTTCCATAAGTGTGTGCCATTCAATGTGAGCATGTGAACATGTGCAGGGGTTACCAGGGTATGGGAAATTAATTTATTTCGGTCTAAATGTGAACAGGAGTCAACATCATGGTGCAGGATTTGCAAAAGACACGTACACATGGTTTTTGACCGATGGAAATTCAATTTGGAACAATGAGGCCAAAAAAACAGGTAGGTGTGTTCCTTATTGCAAGCTCTTAAGAAGTAAGGTCGGTAGGTATGCAATTTCCTTTTCTTTTTGCAGCAGCAAGATATTGTGAGGTTGTACATGTATTTATCTCTCACACCCCACACAAGTTTATGGTACAGCTAAAAGTTTGTCTATGATTTAGTTTACTGCAACATATTGTAATAACGGCGGAAAAAGGCCCCTAAAAAACACAGACAGTCGAGCCGATGTAGACACAGGTATTGTTTTTTGGCCTGAGAACGCACCTATTTTTCCACTGTGCTTGTATATCGCTGTGTATGTTTCATTCCACGCAGCAAGCAAATGCACATTTAGGAAAGAACAAGGGCTCCCTCCACAACAGTGTTTCACACTATACATGGCTGCCTTGATTGCCTCACGACCAATCTAATTCGCTGCAAACGGTGTAACTGCGTAATGTAATGCCTGTTATTGCCGATCATCGTGTTCTTAATGTAATGAGTGTGTTCTAACTGCATGGAGAGTTGTGCTGATGGAGACTATTATGATGTGAGTGTTTCAACTGTTACATTTCTGGCTACTGGATTGTCATTGGTTAGCGGTTAATTAGTCATTTTTCCAGCGGACAGTACACCCTAAATAAAATCTGACCACCGTCACAGTATGCGCCGTGATGTTCTTTTATTTACACAGGCTGCAATTGCAGGCCATCTGCGATTTACCTTCAGTATCAATTTACACTTTTGCAGTCTATGTCATGCATTATTTGGCAATCACTATTAAAGATGAAATTTGTCCTAAATCAACACATCCGTTGTTGATATGTTTTTAATTATTAAATATCATTATAAATACGATGTTTACTATGCTATTGATGTATGTTTAGTGAAAATATGTTTTTAAAAGATAAAAACCGAAAAGGCGAACAGGCATTGCTAAAAAATCGAACAAAATCTAAGGGGAAAAACTATTGCGCGAATTACCGGAAATGACGTCATTGGGAACAAACTATTTTTTGTTTACATTGGGACTGAACGCAAAGCAGTATACCTTGTGTGAAAATGAGAGAATTAAGCGATGTCAGAGGAAATGCCCGTGATAAAACGGTTACACCATGTGCAACCTTTAGGTTTGGAGCCAGAATACGTGTCTGGGGACGAAAATACATCGGATTCATCAACTGATGATGAAGTTGTACGCGGTGCAGGTGCAAATTGAGAGCTTGTAAAGACTATCGTGTCATGTCATTCGTTACGTTCAGTGGTTTATTACACTATTCACTAATCTAACAAAATAGCGTATTTATTCACTTACAGCAACAAGGCCAAAAATAAAATTATGTTTGTTTCCCCTTCCCGACCCATGCAAAAAAGGGTTGGGTAGGTAAAATATTTTTTTTATTTCATTTCTTTTATTTGAGATCAAAACTGGAATACATGCTACCTATAAGACACATTTAAGACAAAAAATAAAAAAATAAAAAAAAAATAAAATAAAAAAAAAAAAAAATTCGCCAGTGTCGAAAAAATAATTCGGGTCGCGGCAATTTCGGTGGGTCGGTCGGGAAGGGGAAACAAACATAATTTTATTTTTGGCCCAACAAACAAAAAAACAACGTAAACATTGTTTTCATCGAAATCTGGCAGTAAGTAACCCGCAACACTACAATATCTTGGTACATACACAATAACCGCGAAATGTCACTGGAAATGTAGTATATTCTGAATGAATGGACCTGGTCTATACCTATACATTAATACATGGATATATATGTATGTAACTCTATGGTAATACGAGCGTCAGATTTTTTTTGCCGATAAGTAGACATGGAACAAATATATTTATTAGATATTATCCATAATTGATAAAAAAATGAATAAAAACAATAACAAATGAAACAGCATATAATTTCGGCGCCATAATTGCTATAGAATTATATATTTGCCATAAGTCGCCATCAACACCAAACACTCTAGAAGCGGTGTTTGCAATATGACACGCTCTCTAGTCTCCACGTGCCCCCAAATATCAATACAGACTTATAAAATATTGCGGTGCACTATTGAAGTGCAGCCTAATTTGGGTACATACGTCGGTATATCACAAAAGCAGGCACCATTTAGGGAAACCTAGTTTTATGATATATTTCCTGTTTATTGCAATTACTTGAGCGGTGAAATACCGCCGAGGGCAGACGCGTATTGCACAAGACGGATATATCACATGATATTTGTCACGCACAAAGAGAGAAAAATACTATGATTTAAATAATATAGCCAAATGTATTATGAGAACGATATAGACAGTTAGTAAGTATACAGATCGAAAACAGACCAAATATATCAAATTACCATAATATAAAGTATATTATTCTATTATACTTGTTTTACTTATTGCACGAGCTAAGAGGCGTTATTGTTGTTGCTTTGCCATAAAAAATTACTGAATATAAAAGCTAGTAATATTATTAATTTTCTGCCTTGTTATAAATATCCATGAAACATTTTTTTTTTTCAAATCCATAGCCCTATATATGTTGATAATATATATCTATAATACTATTGGCAGAAGAGGGTGTATAATTTAAAATTATTAAAATTAAAATTTGGAAACAAAGACACAGTATTTATTTCACCGGATTCATTTAAATTTATATGCTGAACGTTCTTAGCAATCTTTTTAAAAAAGACGGCTACATAATATTAGCGCCGTCAACTCTTCATCGATTCGCGTAAAGACGCATGCTTCTAATTCAACAGCTAAACATTCACGGTGTATATAAAGATCTAAGACTATACACCTTTCTTCAATTTATCATACGTATACCCGATGAGGTGCTAAGATAATTGAACATAAATTTCAATCTTACTTCATGTATGAATTTCCTCAACGCCGGTCGAATAGGCGAATACAACTTGCTTGGAGACGGCAGGGTTATGCACTTCTCATTTTATAGTCGAATATCTGGTACCGCTGTTGATTTTAATCTGCATGGCCTTTTGTTCTCCAAATTTAAAGATAATGAAACCAAAGGATGGACTTCCCACGAAGTCAACTCAAAATGTTTGCTACAAACTCGTGCGTCATTCGTAGGTTCCCACTTTCTCGACGAGTCGGGCGATTTTCTTCGGTCTACCCACACTTCAAATCTTAATATATCATTATCTCGATTAGGGAAACGAAAAAAACGTAGGTTATTATCTTGTCCTTCTTTATGCAAACTTTTTCACCCAGCAACAACACACGGCATTTTTAACAAGTACCATAAAACGTAATCCTACATAGACAATACTATACAACTCAATGCGACACCGCGAATCGTTTGGTACCAATGACGTCACAGGATCACGTGTCACTTACCTGTCTTCAAAAAGGGCGAAACCCGAAGCGTGTGCGCTATGGGATAAAATTGGCTACTGTGAGAAAACGGGACAACCAATAAGTGTAAGATTTGAAAATATAGTATATTATATACGTATATTTCCGAATAGATACTCAAAATACACGCTATATTTCACCTTTAAACATTTAAAGCGGAAGACAATTTCATTCTTGTTCCTTGAAGATGCTTATGCCTGGATTATATATTCACCACTGTGATATGGCGTCTCCTATTACCGACTTCGCGGTGACAGAACATAAAGTTCAAGTAGTATTTCATATACTGGAAATTGAAGTTGTATTTGTTTATTATACTGACAATGAGGATTATATTTCTAATAAATGTTCTTACATCCTTGCTCCTTTCCCCAGCAAACTTCACACACACAGTCAGACATTGCTGTCTTTTGAAACCACATTTTGCAATATATATACAAAATCTACGCTTGTGGGGAAGCAACGCGCCATTGCAGGTGACAACATGCGGTATGATCGCGGGGATTTGTGACTTCCATTGAGAAACGGCCGTGGCGATGGCAGACTTCATGTGGATTTGGATGGGAAATTATCGCAAAACTGGACAAATATAACCAAGGGTATGGTGTAGTAGGAAAGGAAAGCAGTTGCTAAACCACATCATGACCGTCAGTGTGACCTTCAACTGTTATTTCTGTAAGGACATGAGACAGTTCTTCGCTGTATTGTAGCGCTGATGGAGTAATATGACAGGACATAGAAGTTAAAGTCAGCTTCTTCTTTTTATACGGACCAACAGAACGCTGACAAACTAATCCCATGTATCATAATAACCTTTGGGAATGTGGCACATAAGTGACAGACAACACCATTGGTACTACCAAGTGGAGTCATTTACAGCAACAGGTACTTATACAAAACTGCAACCAACACAATGAAAGATAACGTTGCAGCCTCCGTGTTTACATTTGACACTTACATTTTGTTGTTGGCTTGTGTCCCTTACATGTGTCGAATCACAGCTATGCCGGTTTCCGTAAAAGGCAATGTAGCGGGAACCTGTCAGACTGAAATGAAAGCAGGATAGGGAATGAACGTTGGCGTACATTGAACTCTGTGAATGTTTCGGTTTCACATATACAGAAACGTGTTTGTTGGAGATAGCTGCTTGAGCTTGCATTCTTTGCAGTGCCTGGCTGCGGTAGCATGCAAAATGTAACACATGCAGACTTTCAGCACAGGATACACACAAACGTTGACACCTGCCGCTGACATACACATGTAAGTTCTATATCATGTGTGCAACAACCCAGCTGAACTGAAACACACAACCCCTGGAATGTCCTAATTCATTTCAGCACACGACCTTAAGTGAACGTTATATTTTACTATGATGTAGTCATGATGAGTATGTGCTGTACATCTCATGAACAAAACTAAGGAAATGCCTAGTATGTAGCCAACGTTGTTTCTACCAAATATCAAGTAATATTTTTACCCATATCGTCACCTTCAGAGTGTGCCGCACCTGTACATTTGGGTATGATGAAGGTGATGTCGCCATGTATGTCAAGCATGGGGATAGATATAGTAAGGCCCTGTACATGATGGTAAGGTCATGTCAACATTGTGGTAATCAGAATGTACTGCGAGTTTGATAAAGGTCTAACAAACGTGAGTGACAGATCTTCCACAACAAACATGAGTGACAGATCAAACCCTACTTACTCGACGCATGCGCACTCGCATACAACTAACAAAACAAACAATTATCTTCACAGGCGCCCCAACCTTTCTTCGCATTACTAAATTTACAACCGTCACAATAACAGAATATCACATCTACTTACCTTTCACCTAAACTCAAACAGCCGTGAATACTTCCTCAAACACGCCAAAAAACAACAACATAAGTTGACCTAGATCACAAGTTTATACATCACATTGGTACAATAATCCTTCATACACACCCCCAACCACATCAAACATCCCCCTCTCCAAACTCACAACATATACACGTACCTACCTTTCGTCGCGAACTTTTGGACAACCGTTACTCTCCAGCTCTAAGCATTTAGTTTAATATCCGCTATGGAAATGCCAACGATATTCAACTCTGCTGCAATAAAAATGGCGTCCTCAAAATGTCTCTAAAATTGTCTGCGCATGCGGGGTAAACGTGACGTAGACATTAACACCAGTTTTATAAGTACATATTATACAATTATGGACTTTTCAGCTGTTATACATGATGTGATATGCACCAAAAAAATCATTATTGACCGAGGCGATAGCCGAGGTCAATAATGATTTTTTGGTACATATCAACATCATGTATAACAGCTGAAAAGTCCATAACTGTTTTATTATATAACCCTCAATTTACAATTATATAAAACAGGTCAATATCAAAAAAACAATTATATAAAACAGGTCAATATCAAAAAAACAGGTCAATATCAAAAAAACAGGTCAATATCGCTAGATATTTTTTCTAAAAAATTACTTTTTAGCCAATGAAAACGCGTCTATTTATAGGTTATATAATAATAGTATTTATCCAAGAGATAGCAACTTATGTAATACCAAATTCAACGTCCCGTTCATGAATCTTTATCCACTACTGTCTTTCCGTACTAGAAAACGACTAAAGTTCATGTTAAGGAGATGTGAGAAGGAAGTCGGTTATGAGGTATTGTCATATATGAAAAGAGTATATAAGGATTATGTTTTATGCAAGAATTGTTTGTGGCTAAAGTTGATGTTAAAAGGTTTTAAGTCGTACATGTTGAAACACAAGTAACATGACCTGAATCTGACAATACTGGTGCAACGCCAGTGGAATTATTATGTATCCAATAGTGTTATTAGTAATACAGTAGTTAGCATTCAAATAGTTATCACTTTATATGATTCTTCACAAATAGAAATAATTCCGTTATACATACTACAGTTACCATTCAAATAGTTACACTATACATACTGCTTTATGAATACAAAATATGTCTCGTAATAATATTCACACAGCAGATGTCATTCAGATTCAAATAGTTACCACTTATTATATTATACACACGATTAGTTATTATTTACTAAGTGTATACGAAAGTTTGTAATTCGTTGTTCAATTATTTTTATAACTACATGATATTGTGCATCCAAATAATAAAATTTTAGCAACAAATCTTATGCATATAATAGGATATTAAGCTCAAGATTTCCCATACGTAAAGTCAATGCGAATGCAGCACAAACGTGTTTTCACAAAATACGCGCGCTCTTTATTGTATAGGTAGAAGTGTTATTTATCGATCTCCTGATGGTAAGCGTGCATCACGTGTTTGTTCAGTTCAGCGTAGTAGTGGTATAGTATATATATGAGGAAATAAAAAAGCTTACGTCGTAGCTAATGATAAAATGTCAGTATGGCAGCAAAGCTGCTTCGCTAGTAACTCTGTGAATGTCATTGTTTGTGTCTTTTTTTAGCACAGTTCCATCTGATGACCAGGCTCCCAACAGACGCTTATCTTTAACAAGGTTCCGTGCTTTGAAGAGCAGATTGTTACTAAGTCTCGTAAGGTCTTCGTTAACAAAGACACCTGCATACCCGCGAGTCTTAGCCTGTGTGCGCGATCGGCAAAACTTCTGACGGGATCTGTACGACAGGAATTTTACGATGATTGCCCGAGGTTTGCCCGAAGATTTACCAACTCGATGACTTCTGTCAATGTCATTAATCTGTATGTTGGCATCAAGGGCTTGGGCCATCTCCAGCACTATATCGTCGGTATTCTCTCCTACAGATTCAGGAATACCGGATTCCTCCGACTATACTGCTCGGATGCATCTGCAGCTGACTCGAGATCTGCTACTCTTGCTTTTAGGGACTTGTGTTCCGCTCTAAGGGACTCAATGTCATTTTTAATCCTTCAAAGACACCACTAACCATGTCTTTTATCATATCCGAAAGTTTGGACTCAAAAGTGCCTTTGAGGACGTTTCCAATTTGATCATTGTCGGCTTGACTCAACACAATTGAGCCAGCAGCAGCCTTAGAGGAAACAGTTTGAGATATATGAGATATCAGACGACAAACCAACTTTGTTTTTATTGAGCTCACTAATATCAAGAGGCGATGACAACCCTCTTTTCTTTGTGTTGGTGTGAACTGGTGTCGATGTATGTATATCGCTCATAATACGCTCTCAACTTTTTTGAACAGTATACTTGCGAACTTTTTTTAGCGTAAGTCGTCCGTGAAAGTACTGCCCACAGGTGTAGTGTAATACTGTACTAACTCGATGTAAACAATGGCAATGTATCAACTAGAGTTCGAAAGATAGGATCAGAAAATGGGCAATATCCTGTTATCTGCCCAGCGGTGCAAATAGTTAGTTAGATTTTCGTAATTCGGAACAACACAGGAAATACTGCTTTGTAAATGATCATGATTATCCAGACGCTTGCTTTCCTTTTAAAACGTTCATAATACAATGTTACCGTCTGCGTGCTCAGCAACTCTCGCATCGCCTATTGAGGATGAAGAAACGACACAACAGAAAAAATGGTAGCTACACTGAATACAGCTGAGATAACTACTAGAACTAATCTGCCCCATGGCAGATAACAGGAGTATATATATAGAGCGGTCTTTCGCTTTTACGCTCTTTCCATGCTACATAAAGGGAAGATATTCCCGGGAAGAGGTTTTTCTTCTGGGGAGAAAGCATTAGCAAAATGGGGCTTGGATATTTTGGGGGTAGGGAAGTGTCTTAACATGCCCACTAAACGGAATAAAGCTGAGATAACTAAAAGAACTAATATGGCCCGGGGCAGATAGCAGGAGTATATATAGAGAGCGATCATTCGCTTTTACGCTCTTTCCATTCTACACAAAACAAGATATTTCCGGGAAGAGGGTTTTCTTCGGGGGAGAAAGCAGTAGAAAAATGGGCTTGGATATATTGGAGGTAGTGAAGTGTCTTAACATGCCCACTTAACGGAATAAAGCTGAGATAACTACCAGAACTAATCTGCCACGGGGCAGAGCAGATAACAGGAGTATATATACAGAGCGGTCTTTCCCTTTTACGCTCTTTCCATGCTACATAAAGGGAACATATTCAAGGGAAGAGGGTTTTCTTCGGGGGAGAATGCATTAGCAAAATAAGGCTTGGTTTTCTTTGGGGTAGGGAAGTGTCTTAAGATGCACACCGCACGGAATAAAGCTGAGATAACTACCAGAACTAATCTGCCCCGGGGCAGATAACAGGAGTATATATAGAGAGCGCTCTTTCGCTTTCTCGCTCTTTCCACGCTACACAAAGGGAAGATATTCCCGGGAAGAGGGTTTTCTTCGGGGGAGAAAGCATTAGCAAAATGTGGCTTGGATTTTTGGGAGTAGGGAAGTGTCTTAAGATGCACACCGCACGGAATAAAGCTGAGGTAACTACCAGAACTAATCTGCCCCGGGGCATATAACAGGAGTATATATAGAGAGCGCTCTTCGCTTTCAAGCTCTTTCCACGCTACATAAAGAGAAGATATTCCCTGGAAGAAGGTTTTCTTCGGGGGAGAAAGCATTAGCAAAATGGGGCTTGGATTTTATGGGGGTACTGAAGTGTCTTAAGATGCTCACTTAACGGAATAAACCTGTGGTAACTATGGTAACTACCAGAACTAATCTGCCCCGGGGAAGATAACAGGAGTATATATAGAGAGCGATCTTTCGCTTTTAGGCTCTTTCTATGCTACATAAAGGGAAGATATTCCTGGGAAGAGGGGTTTTCTTCGGGGGAGAATGCATGAGCAAAATGTGGGTTGGTTTTTTGGGATGTAGGGAAGTGTCTCAACATGGTCTCTGTACGGAATAATGCTGAGATAAATACCACAACTAATCTGTCCCGGGGCAGATAACAGGAGTATATATACACTGGCCAAAAGATCTAACTAGACCCCTAATACTATTATAAATAACTCAACCAATTTTCAAGGTATCGTGATAAAATTTTATACACAGCTTTATCAATCAATTATACACAGACTGTGGAAATTTCATAAAAATCCATTTACTAAAAACTAAATATTTTAACATTTTTAAAACTGACCCACGAAATCAAAAGTCACAGATTTATGAAAAATCAGTCAGTATTTAGTGTGGCCGCCGTTTGCTTGTATTACTGCCAAACATCTCTGTCTCATGGAGTTAACATAGTTCCAAATGTATCGTTGGCCGATAACAGCCCACTCACGTAGAATCGCTTGTTCCAATTCAACAATATTTTGAGGGATATTAGGGCCTCGTCGAATACGCCTATCAAGTTCATCCCACAAATGCTCAATGGGGTTTAAGTCTGGTGATTTGGACGGCCAGTCCATTACCCTCACATTTTGCTGTTGGAGCATGGCTGCGGTTGCCCTGGCTGTATGAGGTGGTGCCCCATCCTGCATTAGTTGCATTCCTCTGTTTTGATTAATGTGAGGGATAGCGACGAGCAACAATATTTCCTGTTGGTAGCGAGCTGCATTTAAATTTCCCCGTATAACGACAGCAGGGGTTTTGGTGTGAAGAGAAATTCCAGCCCATATCATAATTGATCCACCGCCAAAACTGTCGAACTCATGAATGCAATTATCAGAAAAACGTTCCCCTCGACGTCTATAAATGCGGGTACGTCCGTCAGAATTACGGACATTAAACCGACTTTCGTCGCTGAACAAAACCCTAGCCCAGTCAGCACGGGTGAATCTCCGATGAGCTCGTGCCCACCTCAAACGTCGTTGTCGGTGCCGTTGGGTCAAAATAACACATCGGAGAGGTCTCCGTGAACGTATACCGCGTTCACGTAGCCTATTTCTTACCGTCTGCGAGCATACGTTACGTTCGTTGATGTATCCCAATTGTAGCTCTCGAGGTAGTAGTAGATGCCTTAAATCTGTCACGGAGGTGTTGTACGGCAATATAATTGTCCTGCCTAGGTGTTGTAATTCGTCGACGTGGACGTCGTCTTATATCCGCGGTACTTCCGGTCACATGGTACTTCCGGTAAAGGTTGGAGATTGTCGTGACGTGACGTCCAAACCTCAGAGCAACCTGAAACGTGACATAAAAACTATTGTAACCTTTTTTTTTGTACGAAATCGATTTAATACTAACGTTCACCCCTAGGACAGTTAGTTGGAAACAAAAAAAGTAATTAATAGAATTTATTTTTTTTTACCTGTCTAAAAGACATTCCAGCGTCGAGCATGCCAACGGCTCTCCCCCGTTCAAATCTTGTTAACCTTGCCATTCTTACAATGTAAAGTGTTTTTCGAAAATGTTTATCGACTACAAGTACATTGTGTACAATTTTAATTTGTTTTTTCATTTTCACGAGTTGCACATGCGCATAATCACTAATCGTACACAAACCCGATAAACTGAAAACCGGTTTCTTAAAATCAAAATTTTACATGTATCGTGTGTAGTATACTGTCAAATAGACACGTGCCAAATATAAATTATTAGAGTTAAATAGTTTTTTAGATATTCAACTTCAAAAAGGGTCTAGTTAGAACTTGTGGGCAGTGTACAGACCGATTTTCTACTGTAAGGGTCTTTCAATGCGTTTTTCTTAATTCTCCAACAAAACATGAAGCACTGCTTGTAAAAAATCATGACCATGCACACACTTGTTTATGTTTGAAAGTCGACATATTATAATCTTACCTTCGGTGTTGTAGAGCAATTACGGGACGTCTATTGACGATGAAGAAAGGACACAACAGAAAGCATGCACACAGCTACGTCTCCATTTATATCCATTATAGCATACATGCATGTTTACGAAAATGGTCCATGCCGCATTTTTAAAGGTCAATAACATCATGTCACGGTGACTATATAACACTATGCTACACTATGTACAATCTGCTTCTTGACTTCCTCTCACTCCTGGAAGTCATCGTCAGATGACGTCCACTCCCAGTGGAATGCAGACTTTGCATATGGGTTTCTTTTCATTGGCTTTCGAACAAGCTTCCTCTTCGTGGTTTACTGGTTCCTTTTTTCCTCTACAAATCCTTTCGGTGCACACATTACATCTGCTTTATTTCTTGTCACCGATACATTTGCTTTTCCTTTTGCAGAACACTCCGCCACTTCAGATTGTCTTTCTGCAGGGAATGAGGGCGGAGTATGTGAGAACAGATCTGGTAAAAACAGGTCTTCCGCCACTATAGTACAATCAGGATCGCTGGACAAACTGGTCGACGAGAACATCAGACTTAATTCCTTTTCAGGCAGAGGCTCATTTACATACCGCTGTCGATGTTTCACTGCCAGGGGATTGCATCTGCGTTCGCTGCGTTATCGGATCGGGCCCCACTGCCCCAAGAACCTCCTCCTCAGAACTGATTACTACTGGTGTTTGCACTTGCAACACATTCAGGCCTGAATCGGATTCCATCTCTGATTCCGCATCCGTCATGGCTGGCAGCAGAGTCCAGTCTTCCAGAGGGGTGTCTGTCGCGTTCATTGACCAGGTATCAAACAAAGGAGGTGGAATAGTGGTATTCAGGTGCACCTTCCCAATTGTAAATGGACCGCAGCATATCGAAAAAACTTGCAATATATGTTGCCTTTCACTTCGGCCCGCCACATAATCTCTGCCATATGACCTTTAAATTGGGTTAGCTTGGTGCCAGAAATCATATACATTATATTTTATTTACAATGTAAATTATACATGTAAAATCATCATAACTATTATATGTATGAAGACCGATGTGTAACTTCGTGTTATATGCATATATTGCATTATGTTTGCACATGTCACACAATTACCTGCATCTGCTGCAGAACATACAGTCTACAATTAATTACATATGTAACAATTAAATATCGGAGCCTTACCTTGAAGTGTTGTTTGGCGTGCTTCCAAGCCCCCTCTATTCTATTAGTATGAACTGTCACACGTTCTCCTTTACTTCGTGCACATATACCTTTTTAAAGGCGTATTTATGCAGTACGGTAATGCCTGTATCCGCGCTCATTTAACCGACAATATGCAGTCCATCTGTCGCTGTAGATGGTTGACCCCTTCTCAACATGCCGCTCTATAATAGGTATAAGTGTTTCTGCCTTCCTATTGGCAACAGGATACATAATAATTGTGTTAGTTTCCCGATCCACCAACCCAAACACCCACACCTGCGTTTGGGTTCCCTCGATTATACTTCACTTTTCTCCCAAACATTGACGCATCAATTTCAATATCTCCTAGAAGTTTCTTGCTTTTAATGATTCTCTCAAAATGTTCCTTAAATATTTCCCGCATGTACGAAGCCCAATGCACTACAGTCGTCTTGTATGCCACCCTGGCAAATATTGCACAATAAGGTAGGGAATTGCGCTCTAAATAACGTTTAATGAACATCATTACGTCTTGTATTGTGATGTTGCATTTCTCGAAGAAAGAGTATGTCTGTGTAGCCTTCTCATGATTTCTATCCTCTTTGCATCTGAATGAACCGCCAATGGCCCGGCACGCTCCTTTAAAACCATTTCTCCCCCGCATTGTATGTCAGGCCCACCATGCGTTTTCATTTTTGCAGTGCACACTAACGTTGTTGCCAATAAATTGTTCTGCCTACACCATTCATGCACAAAATCATCAGGTTGCATGAACAAGAAAGCAAAATTCTAAGGATTTTTGAAATCAACAATTTCCACCTCGGATGCATTTAAAAGTCTTTCCCTGTAATTCCCCCCTCTTTTCTTGACTCATGAGACATGTTAACAGTTTCAAAATTAATACTACACTAGCGGTATGAGGTGTTGAAAGTCATTGGGATGTAACATAATGGTGAATAAATGTGGAAAATCTCGTGCACATACCGCGCACAGACGTAATTAATAAGTACATAGTAATTGCACGTGATATATCAAAGGGTGTGTAATGTGTTAAGTATTTAACTTACAGTATTAATTCCTCTGTGATGCATGCACATATCGTCGAACACGTCCATCCAAATACTCGTACCTATTATTGGTAACATTGAATGCATACAGGTCATAATTTCGGTTAGGAAATTACGTGAAAAGGGCCTGGAAATGTCTATAAGCAGACGAGTCATTCCCCAACCCTATAAGTGTAGCCCAGTCTAGAAATATCTCCGGATTCAATCCATTAACATAAAAAAATGCAGCAATAAGTATCCCTTGAAAGTGCTTAAGATCTGTAGTCCAAAATAGCCTTCTTGTTGAATGTGGCCATAGACTTGCATTCCCTATAATGTCTTGAATTGCAATCCAGGTATCGTAAATCCGTCTATTATAACACATACTCGGTAATATATTGCATGTACATCAACCTGACAATTATGAAAGCGCGCATGGTGGGACTGAGGAAATACGCCAATGAGCATTGGAAATCGTGGTGCACATTAGTTTCTCTTAATATAGTCAGGAATATGCGCATCGACGCATTGAATGTGTTGTTATGAGGAGAGTGGACATATACGGTTAATATCCATAGTTTATTGTGTACACAGAAACGCACAGCGTTGGAAAGTTAGTAATGGTATGTGCAGGTACTTATCTGTAAACGGCATGTAAAGAACGTTGAAATAGGAAATCGGTGTGTATATATACTCCTTTTATCGGCCCCGGTGCAGATTAGTTCTGGTAGTTATCTCAGGTTTATTCCGTATAGAGAGCATGTTGAGACACTTCCCTACCCACGAAAAAACCAAGCCCCATTTTACTAATGCATTCTTCCCCGAAGAAAACCCTCTTCCCGGGAATATCTTCCGTTTATGTAGCATAGAAAGAGCGTAAAAGCGAAAGATCGCTCTCTATTTATACTCCTGTTATCTGCCCCGGGGCAGTTCTAGTAGTCATTTCTGGTAGTTACCTCAGCTTTATTCCGTTTAGTGAGCATATTAAGACACTTACCTACCCCCAAAAAATCCAAGCCCCATTTTGCTAATGCTTTCTCCCCCGAAGAAAACCTTCTTCCCGGGTATATCTTCTTATATGTAGCATGGAAAGAGCGTAGAAGCGAAATAGCGCTCTCTATATATACTCCTGTTATCTGCCCCGGGGCAGATTAGTTCTGATAGTTATCTCTTCTTTATTCCGTGTGGTTGCATCATAAGACACTTCCCTACCCCCAACAAAACCAAGCCACATTTTGCTAATGCATTCTCCCCCGAAGAAAACCCTCTTTCCGGGAATATGTTTCCTTTATGTAGCATGGAAAGATCGTAAAAGCGAAAGAGCGTTCTATATATATACTCCTGTTATCTGCCCCGGGGCAGATTAGTTCTGGTAGTTACCTCAACTTTATTCCTTTTAGTGAGCATGTTAAGACACTTCCCTAACCCCAAAACATCCAAGCCCCATTTTGCTTATGCATTCTCCCCCGAAGAAAACCCTCTTCCCGGAAATATCTTTCCTTTATGTAGCATGGAAAGAGCGTAAAAGCAAAAGAGCGCTCTATATACGAGTATACTCCTGTTATCTGTCCCGGGGCAGATTAGTTCTGGTAGTTACCTCAACTTTATTCCGTTTAGTGAGCATGTTAAGACACTTCCCTACCCCAAACAATCCAAGCCCCATTTTGCTAATGCATTCTCCCCCGAAGGAAACCCTCTTCCCGGGAATACCTTCCCTTTATGTAGCATGGAAAGAGCGTAAAAGCGAAAGATCGCTCTGTATATATACTCCTGTTGTCTACCCCGGGGCAGATTAGTTCTGGTAGTTATCTCAGATTTATTCCGTATAGAGGGCATGTTAAGACACTTCCCTACCCCCGAAACAAACATGATCGCTCTGTATATATACTCCGGTTGACTACCCCGGGGCAGATTAGTTCTGGTAGTTATCTCAGATCTATTCCGTATAGAGAGCATGTTAAGACACTTCCCTACCCCAAAAACAAACATGTAGCATGGAAAGAGCGTAGAAGCGGAAGATCGCTCTGTATATATACTCCTGTTATCTGCCCTCGGGCAAACGAGTTCCGATGATTTAAAAACATTTAAAAGACGTTTTACGGAATAAATCGTAATAGTGAATACAGAATAAATGTACCAATAACATGATATAATACAGTAGAGCTCATTTGTCCAGGGACAAATGACAGGATTACATAAAGAGTGCTTGACGAGATATCAAAATGTGTATATAGGTGTAGCACACCCATTGCAACTCAGGAAATGTCGGCCTGGGGGTTATAAAACAGTTAAGGTAGGTTAAAACGGAAAAAAAGTACGCTAATTTTTGTCGCTGTCTACCGCTCCGTTCTTTTTTGAAACGCGTATATCTTGATCGATTCTTAGTCAATTCGCGAACACTTTTCTTTCTTTAATGCATTATAGTCTAGGCTTTGTCACAATAGCTGCTTTGAAAATTCACTCACAGTTAAGTATTGTTATAATGACCTATTTGGTGAAATTCAAACGTCTGAGTGATCATGATCACGATATTCTATTCTATTCACTCTAGAAAAACTAATTCATCCCGCGGGGCAGATGACAGGAAATTGCCATAATTTTATATTTTTGTGTCACTATGATTAGAAATTATATCCTATCCGCCATCTTGTCACGTGGTTGTCTATTACTTTATCATAATGGTGGATTTAAACACACGTGTGAAATTTCGTGAGTTGTTTTATTTTACTGGATTGATTTTTTGTTATTATTCATACAAATAACGGATTTTATAAGGATTACTTATATTCAGCTTTGAAAGGTGAGTTTATTTATTTTTCTATTTAACGATGGTTGTGTATCCTTTGACGGGATTTGCGGGCGTTTGAAAATATCCATGTCGCTTTTCTATCATGCATATTATAAGGAAACTTACCGTTATTTAACAATTTATTTCATCTGTTCTACCAAGTGTAGGTGCACACGTTTTTTAAACATTAAACGAGTACAAACAACTGTGCTCCAACCAGGATAAACATACAAAACACGCATACACAGGCAAGCAAGCACACTCACGCTCGCACTCGCGCGCATGCACGTACACTCTTATGCAGGAAAAACAAACAGAGACGAAATAACAATAAACAACAACAATAAAAAGCAAATAGTACATTTACAGTTTAACGGCAACAAATTCTGCAGCCCTACCGAAACGAAATGTAGACCATGTTTTGATTTGTGATTTCGTTAATATTGTCAATTGTCGACCAATGGAACGTCGTATTACCGAAACGAAAAGTAGTACTGCGTTTGGTCATGCAAATTACTTTATATTGTTTAAATTGCGTGGATTAAAACAAAATAACAATTAAACCCAAACGTGTTTAAGTTTTAGTGGTTCAGAAATAAAGCACAGACTTTCAATGTTATGTTTTATTATGTATTTTGCTATTGAACCTTTAAGATTTTCATAATTTTGTCCACAAATAATCTTAGTTTTCTCATTTCAGAATAACTTCCTTGCGATAATAATGTTGTAAATTTTAAGATATTTGGGCGGTTATAATAGAATGGTTTAATGTACTTTTTTCTTTGGTCATTGAATTGAGGGCCTACTAAAACATAGTGAAACTCATCTCCTATGTCATTACATTGGTTATATTGCCTTTGATGTATGTGAAGGCGAAGATGACCTCTCCATCTTTCAGTTTCAATGGTTAACTGGTGATTTTTGGTTCGAAATGCCATTAGTTTTTTACATAAGTAAGTGGGTAGTAATTGTATATATTTACTTTGTTTAAATTCTGTTTTAAACAGTTTATATATGTTAGTACTTGACGTTCTTTCTATATCAGATAGCCAACTTTGGATAAAGGTATCTTTAAGTTGCTGATATGAAGCTTTAATTAGCCATTTGGAATTGGTAAAAGACTGGCTGTACCAAATTCCGGAGTAGCCAGAATTACATAATATATTTTTAATATTGTCCATCCACCCCGATTTGACCTTGTTTGAGTAGTAAAAATCATACATTAATAATTTAATGCTGGGTGATAATTTATTTCTGTCATTGCCATTTATATTATCTATAAGCTTTGACCAGAATGCTACAATTCTGTTTTTAATATCTGCATATAAAGGTGTTGTGCCAGTCTCTCCATATATCATATATGAGGGAGTAGATTTTTTTTTCAGATTAAAAATGTATTTATGGACTTTGAGCTGAATTCTTTCTAGGACATCAATATTTTCAAAACCCCATATTTCACAACCATATATTAGGATCGGTTTTATTGTTTTGTCAAAAAGGTCAAGTTGTATTTCGTATGGTAGTGATATTGTTTTTATTTTTCTTAATAATGAGAAAAGAGCTTTGTTAGCCTATTCTGCTAGATACTTCTTTGTATAATTAAACGATTCACTTTTAGAGAAAAAGATACCTAGGTATTTATATTCATTGACTTTCTCTACTACATCTTCACCGATTTTAAATATTTTATTTCGTAATGGGTTACCCTTACTAAAAATCATCATTTTTGTTTTACTTACATTTATAGATAGCTTCCACGTGTCGCAGTATACTTTGAAATGATTAAGTGCATTCTGGAGATCTAATTCATGTCGCTAACTATAACAGTATCATCTGCGTACATTAGAATAAACAATTTGAGATAAAAATGTACATCATCAATTACTGTTTCTTTATTTACACCAGTAACATTTCTGTCATTTAGATATTGCTCTAAATCATTAAGGAAAATGCTAAATAAGAACGGCGACAAACATTCGCCTTGGCGAACGCAATTTAAACATGTAAAAAGGGGGAGTTACCATCCTTAGTGACTACGTTAGACTTCATGTTGTCATACTTATTGTATATAACGTTAAAACGAAAATACACGAACGCTTAAATGAAACAAACGGCAGTCTTTTTTCTTTTTCTTTTTTTGAGCCGTCTTCTGACGACCCGTTTAATCTCCCCGTCAATTGGTGGAGCAAGGGTCGGTGAGGACCATACCTTGCCACACCTTACAATATCTTTACATTTACTTGCAATATGAAATAATATTTTAGCCTAATGAAATTAAAATTAATACAGAAAATATACATGTATTGTACAGTTATGGCAGGGAGCATAACAATTATGATTTCAAGAAGAATTTTTTTTTTCTTGTTTTAGAAAAAAAACACACTCCTTTACCTAACAGTTGATTGCTATCCAAAGGCCCATCTGCTTATAAAAATTGTATATGTAAGTATTAAATTTCAATATTGATATAATGGATTAACTAATTGTCAGTGTCTTGTTTTGCTCTAAAATTGTCCCCGGAGGAGTGCATGGATAGGAGTTAGAAGAATACATTACTGATTAATCTACAATGGTTTTGTACTTGCTCCATGAATTTTTAAATCTTTCTAGTTGATTATTTCCGATTGCGATTTGTCTCTGTGTTTCAAACAGATACCTTAGTCTGTATATCATTGGGGTAAGGGAGAGCTGTGTTTTTAGTCGTTTAGAGGAAAATATATAGTATTTCATTTCTAAAATAATTTGAAACTCTACAGTCGATTGTTCTTCACCCGTGTTAAAAATAAATGCTTGTTCTGACAGATTCAGATGTATGTTTTTTGTTAAAAAGAAAGAGTTTATCTGTGTTAAAAAATTCTGAGATGATGACAGTTCCAAAACATATGAACTATAGTCTCGTCTTGGTGGCAGAAGTGGCAGAAAGGGTTTTCAGCTTTGTTTATTTTATGTAGATAATGCTGTGTTGAACGAAGCCGATGGTTAACTCTTGTTTGAAGCCATTGTAGTATTGTGCTAGAAGTAATTTTGAAAGGGACTGAATATATGCCTTTCCATGTTTCGGCTTCAATATCATAAATATGTTCCCATTTGATTTTTGATGTTGGACTTTCATTATTTCTGTTAAAAATGGAATAGATATCAGTGCCACCTTTCTTGTTTTTGATGATTGCTTTAATATTCGCAGGTAAAATTGGGTTTTTGTCTCGCCTTTTCAAAGAAAAAAAGAGTCATAGGTGTTGCTTTTCCGGCGGCGGTGGCGGCGGCGTAAACATTCAAGTTTTGCGTTTAGATCATTTTCTCACAAACTGTATGCACTAGACCTTTAAAACTTTGCTTATAGTTGTATCTTGGGTGGTACATGGCAATGTGACAAAGCAAATGTGGAAGTGACCTTGACCCTCGAAGCAAAGGGCAGATAACTTAATAATTTTTAGGTTCAACTTTTGCGTTTAGGTCACTTTTTCACAAACTGTATGCACTAGACCTTTAAAACTTTGCTTTTAGTTGTATCTTGAGTGGTACATCGCAACGTGACAAAGCAAATGTGGAAATGACCTTCACCATCCAAGCAAAGGGTAGATAACTTTAATTGTTACATTTACATCACTTTCTCATGAACTAGAATTATACACTAGATTTTTTAAACCTAATTTATAGCTTAATCTTTGGAAGAAAACATATTATATTTTGACATAGTTGTAGTCTTCGGTAGTGCATTTTTTTTTTGGATGCCTGGATTTCATCTGTGACCTTGACCTACTTTTTGGAGCTGATGATTTTTAGCTCTCCTGGCCAGAGGCCTTCATTTTCCATCCGATCTTTACCAAACTTTACCAGATTGTTAATATTAATGAAAGCTCGCACAAGTTAGAAAACCAGCCAGATCGGACCAATAACAGCGGAGTTATGGCCCTTGATTTAGTTAAAAATGCTATATTTTCACTCGTTAATTAATACGATAGGGCTTTCATTTTTCATCTGATCTTTACCAAACTTTACCAGATGTTTTGCCTTTTTTTTTTCATTATTAGTATATTTGTTGGGGTTTATTTATTATTTTTTTTTTTAATAGATATTATATTCATTAATTTTTTTTTTTAATTGAATTTTTTTTTTTTTTTTTTTTTAATATATTTTTTTATTATTGATTTTTTCTTTTATTATTGAATTTTCTTTTTTTTTTTTTATTATTTAAAATATATATATATTTTTTAACATTTTCTTATTTTATTATTGTTTTGTTTTAAAAAAAATTTTGACGTCGTGTTAGCAGGAAGCATTGCTGTGCCTATTGCATTTTTTTTCCGGTTCGTTGATTTTTAGCTTATGCCGTGGTGCGGTGTCCGTCGTCCGTCTGTCCGTCCGTAAACTTTTTTTGTAGCGACTACATCTCTGAAACTACTGAATGGATTTTCATGAAACTTGCCCATGAAGTCTAGTTGATCCTAGCAAAAATTTATGTTGATGTGAAATCCAAGATGGCCGCCAAATCTAAAAATAGATTTTTAAAAAACAAGTTTGTAGCGACAACTTCTTGAAAACTCTAAGTGATCTTTTCTAAAATGATCAGCATGACATGATGTTGGTCATTGTCGAAAATCTTTTTGATTTGACATTAAAAATGGCTGCCAGCGGCCATCTTTGTTTACATAGAGTTATTTAATAAAAACTTGTAGCGTCTACTGCTCTGAAACTACTCGACGGATTTCCATGAAACTTCACAGGAATGTTGCTCTTGATGTCTAAATGATCCTAGCAACATTTCAGGTTGATCGGAAATTCAAGATGGCTGCAATGGCTAAAAATAGATTTTCAAAATGCAAGTGTGTAGCGACTACTTCTTGAAAACTGTAAGTGATATTGATATGGGACTTTTTCTAAAATGTTCAGTATAACATGATGTTGATCGTTGTCAAAAATTATTTTGATTTGACGTTAAACATTTTTGTTTACATAGAGTTATATAATGAAAACGTGTAGCGACTACTCCTCTGAACTACTTGATGGATTTTCATGAAACTTTACAGGAATGCTGATCTAGCTATCAAAAACCTATCGGTAGAGGTTCAAGGTCATTGACCTCTTGTTAATGGAGTTACGGCCCCTTGACATTTTTTTTTTATTTCTTGTCGGCGCTGCTCCTCCTAAACGGCTTGTTGGATTTCTACAAAATTTGGCAGGAAGCCTCAGTATGATGTCTAGTTGTGCAAAGCATGGTATATTATTGAAATTTTGAACAAGTTCGAAAACCAGCTAGATCTAGTTAGTAACGACAGGTTATGGCCTTGTTTTGTGAAAAATGCTATATTGTGTTTCCTTTGTTAAATCTGTAGTTACTTCATTTGTTATCTGATCTTTACCATATTTGTTTAGAATGTTACTATACCCCACCATCCCCAACCCCACCCCACTCCCCCCACCCCCATTTTTATGAAATTTCATTCATAGAAGAAAGTGGGACAAATTAAAAAATGCCCATGCCAGACTAGACACAGCAGACTTATTGCCCAAGATTACCAGGTGAGCGATCTTAGGCCATCCTATCCCTGTTGTTTTTGCAATGTTTTAAAAAAAAACTACTGATGGGAATTTTATGTCGACAGCCCTTGATATAAGAGCCGTTTTAGCCAGTAGAGCATAAGAGGGCCTCTTGTTTTTAATAGAATGGCATTTTGTTTTTAAACAAATGCACTTAAATGTCATCTCAGGAAACGGCAAACTTGATTGTTTTTAGTTACTAAAATGTTTACAAACGTTCATTTAAGCATCATTGACCTTTTTATTTTTAAGTCTAGCCCCCGTTAGGCGAGACATGTGAATCCACGGATTTCTTGTCTAATTTGTTCCTTGTTATTTTGTTTAGCAATTGTTTTCTAAAGGTTTTAATGGCAGCTACTACTCTTTCGTAGATTAGAAAATTTGTTTTAATGCCAGTTCTTTCTTCGAACCCATTAAAAGAATAAAATCCACAATTTTCATTGATTAAGTGATGCCTTTCCTATACCATACTTCGTTAAAAAATGGCTTACCGTCAATCAAAATATTGTTATTATGGAGTAGTGGGTTTGACAAAAAAACCTCAGGTGAGTTAGGCAAACTAACATCAATAAGTTTAACATATGAAATAAGCACATCTTTCCAGAAAATACTTTTTATTTTTTTTATTAATGTTTCACAGTAATTTTTGCAAAAAGATGTTGATTTGTTAATGTCTATTAATTTTTCAACAAGTTGCTTCCAAGTGCCCTCATTACTTATACTCTTTTTTATGAGTCAAACGGCAGTCTTGAAGTGCTTATCAGACAAAGAAGTCAGCGTCTCGATTTATTTATGCTGTGTCATTTTGACTTTAAACCTTCTTGTATACAACTAAATACAATTTGAGTTTCCTTGTTTTCGTCTGATTCTACCATAGGTTTAAATATATTATTGGTGCAATATAATCACCAGTTACTAATATGCAAAAACAATTTTCTTTACACTATTCTTGAAATTAATACACTGGACTAAATTCCTAATTACTCACGTTTGTATCTTAAATAATTTTCTTGTTACATCGTTAGAAAGTTACCGTCCTTTTAAGTGAAAACATGAAATGTGCTGATAAAACACATAACATGAATCCGAATCCGCTAAATGTCTGAAGATTGGTAGGAAATAATATAAAAAACGCATACAAGTTTGACCCGTTTATTGCAGATTTTCCGCCTGTAATAAAATGAAACATGGATACTCATAAATTACCCCCCTTTTAATTGAATATCGTTTGAAATTCAAATGATTGTAATTCAGCGTGAAATTTTTAAAAAAAATTTATTTGCGAACGCATTTGTAATGACAATGCTAGTATAACACAGTGGCAAATACTTTTATAATGGCAATGCTAGTAAAACACAGTATCAAATTTAGTTGGCATGTTCTAGGAACATCGAAAGCTGCACTAATTTAAAGTAATTAACAAAACCTTAAGGCCGCCCTTAAAGGGGCACATGGCAATCTGGAGTGTTTGAAATGGGTGTCTCGATTTATATATCCATTATCGTTTTTACTTTAAGCCTGGTTACATTTAAATAAATCAAATTTTAAGTATTCACTATTTCGTCTTATTATACTATAAGTTTTAAATATATTATTGGTGCAATAATATCGAAAAAAAATAATACGCAATACTTGGAATGGGGTCCTCAATTCAACGCTTAATACTATTATTATAATTAATATTAATGATTGAATAAATATGCAAGTTATGCAGAAAAACTATCGGGATTCCGTGAGTTTTAAAAAAACAAAGATTGCCGTGTGTCCCTTTAAACATACATTGTATTTATGTTTGCCCTTTCCCGACCCTAATTAAAATGTTTGGGTCGGTAGGTAGGCATTTTTTTTCTTCAAAAAATGAGCAAAAGTTAACAAAAGGAAAGAAAACAGAGGGTTTAAAAACAAGAGGACCAAATAACCTGATTGCAAATGGTCGTGATTCGCTCACTTGATGACCTTGTCCGTTGTAGACAAGTGCAACAGTAAAAAATCAAGTGGATGTGACAAACAATCTGAAACGTTAAGAGAATATTTTTCAATGTTTACCCCTTATAAGAATATGTAAAACTGTGAGCCCCGATGCATGGCACATTTAACACAGGGTCACCATTCAAATAGGCTTGGTAGAGGACTATACGCTATTATACATGCACAATATTAGACCTCTATCTCTTGTAGTTTTATAGAAGACGATTTGTTAATCATTTTCTACTACTATATGTAAAAGTATGACGCCAGGGCGGGGCCAGGGCGGGCCCAGATTTGACCTCAGGGTTAGTAAGAGGACATAGGCCTATAATGCATGTGATATAAGACAGTTTTACGCCTTGTGGTCTCAGAGAAGTTTTTTAAGCGTTTCCATATATGTCTATGTAAAACATGTGAGCCTGGGAAGAGTCCAAATTTGTAAAATGTGCGACCCCGGGGGCGGGACCTGATTGTATCCCAGGTCACCATAATGACATTTGAACAACATTGGAATGAAGTTAGTTTTAAGGCGCACCAACATATGCAAGGTTATATGGCGCCTAACAGGAATGAACTTGCCAGGCACACCCTCCATTTCCATTAAGATAAAATATTGAGAATGGGCATAGAACCTTCTTACCTGCAGAACTGCAGAGTTGCTGCAAATTCTATAGTTAACACTCCATTTACGATGGTGTCGCGTTTCCACGTTTGCATACCTGATGTCATGATAAAGACCTTGAATGAGCATGATAAAAAATGACAATATGAATTGGGGTGGGTGGGTGGTACCCCTCTGCATGTGACAATGTGTTTGTGAGATTGCAGTGGTTGTATTCTTCCCCGGCAACCACAACACGGGGGAACAACATTGGTAAAGGACCATAAGCTACATGAAATATGATAGTTATATGCCTTGTGGTTTCAGAAAAGACGTTTTTCCCTATGTAAAACATGTGACACATGGGACAAATCCAGATTTGACCCCAGGGTCGTCATTTGAACAAACTCAGTCGAGGACCATACGTTTATTCAGAACACATCAATAACAGAACATATCTGAAATCAAATCTGAATTTGTTCCCTCTCAAATTTAATAACACTATTAATAAATAACTCGAATCACTTTGTGGGATAGAATTATTATACTAGGTATAAATGTGTTTACATTGTGTTATTTTCAAGACACAATCCCTTTTTAAAACAATAAAAAAAAAATTGTGTGACAACCCCCCAAAAAAAATTCATTTTGGGGAAATAAAGCATTCAACGTTTTTGATCTTTAAAAGAAAGTTTTTGTCTTATATGTTCCTTCCAGAAAGCTATGAACTTGTAAAGTTTCACATTAATTATGATTACACAAAAAATGTGTAAAGTATTCTTTATATCCTGAAAAAGGTTCCACATTAATTATTAATAACTTAATTGAGAACCTCATTCCAAGTATTTCCTTTCTTTCTGCTACTACAGCCTATTTGACACAATAGTTCCATTAAATTTAAACCAATATGTATCGTAACCGTCGACAAGAGAATATTTTCATAAAACTGTGCCTAACGAATCGGCGAATATACGTTATGGGGCCGTCACACCATGACGTTCTGGTCAGCGTTCTATGACGTTTGAGGAAACGTTGGTAGTCGCCCCTCGAACCTGGCCTGAAACTGGCGGTGACACTGCGACATTTGGCCTCTAGTAGCAGAAGCCCCCATCCCACCCTTTTTTCGTCTTGGCGGCATGATGCTGACTGTTCAAACTCACAAGAACAACTGAATTCACTATGAAATTTCCAGCGTTTTGTACCCGTTCGACCGTAAAAATCACACGCCAGCAAAACGCTATTCTGTCGTTATTCACACGCTCAACACGCTCGTCTAACGTTGACAAATCGTTCGTAGCGCGCCAGTGGCACGTTAGCACACGCTAATGGTTTTCAGGGGTATCTTACTTGGTCGCTTCTCGTGCGTTAGACACACGCTAGTCATGCGTTAGGCACACGTTAATCACACGCCAGATGTGTCATCCTCATTCTAGAACGCTCAAAAATTGAACGATTGAAATGTTCAGAGAACGTTGACCAGAACGTCATGGTGTGACGGCCCCTTTAGATAGCGACATGCGATACAGATAAATTTTAAAAAAAGAAGAAAAATATCCTAAATTATGTCCCTGTGGTAAACATTAAAATGTGTAAGTGTGGCCAAAGTATCCAGTTTTATATCACCCTTTAGGATGATGTTCCCTAATATCGCGGTAGTTTCTGTTTATGGCTAAAAAACACCAATTATTGGCACTGTATCGAGGTTTTCCATATCTGAAGTCCATTTTTTTGAAAAATTTCTTAAAATAAATAAATTTGTAAACAATATTCCAAATGGCGGCGATCGCGCATCGTCTGAAAAGGGAGACAATCCTTTAATATCGCGTTATTTAATAAGAGTAAAATAGGGACATATTTTGGCATAAGGTGGTAGCGTGTTTTTTCTTGCACTAAGGTTATATCTAGTTATGCGTATTTTTATTGGTGAACGTCAATACTTACAAAAATGCCAGATGATTAAAATATTCGAAAAAAGTATCGCGATATTAGGGAATCCACGATCTTAAGAGAAACCACTATATATTCTTCCTTATTATCACGTCTGTATTCGCTCTTTTATATTCCTCCAAACTATCACCTCTGTATTCGTCCTGCTTTATATTTCTCCTTAATATCATCTCTGTATTCGTCATGCTTTATATTCCTCCTTACTATCTCCTCTGTATTCGTCCTACTTTATATTCCACCTTACTATAACCTCTGTATTCGTCATGCTTTATATTCCTCCTTACTATCATCTCTGCATTCGTCATGCTTTATATTCTTCCTTACTATCAACTCTGCATTCGTCGAGCTTTATATTCCTCCTTAATATCACCTCTGTATTCGTCCAGCTGTATATTAATCCTAACTATCACCTCTGCGTTCGTCTCGCTTTATATTCCTCCTTAATATCACCTCTGTATTCGTCCAGCTTTATATTCCTCTTTACTTTCATCTCTACATTCGTCATGCTTTATATTCCTCCTAACTATCACCTCTACATTTTCCTGCTTTATATTCCTCCTTAATATCACCTCTGTATTCGTCCAGCTTTATATTCCTCTTTACTATCACCTCTGCATTCGTCATGCTTTATATTCCTCCTTACTATCACTTCTGCATTCGTCATGCTTTATATTCCTCCTTACTATCACTTCTGTATTCGTCCAGCTTTATATTCCTCTTTACTATCATCTCTGCATTCGTCATGCTTTATATTCCTCCTTACTATCACTTCTGCATTCGTCATGCTTTATATTCCTCCTTACTATCACTTCTGCATTCGTCATCCTTTATATTCCTCCTTTCTAACATCTCTCGATTCGACATGCTTTATATTCCTCCTGATTGTGACCTCTGTATTGATCCTGCTTTATATTCTTCCTTTCGATCGCCTCTGCATTTGTCCTTGATATTCCTCCTCACTATCATCTCTGCATTCGTCATGCTTTATATTCCTCCTTAATATCACCTCTGTATTCGTCATGCTTTATATTCCTCCTGACTATCATCTCTGCATTCGTCATGCTTTATATTCCTCCTTACTATCACCGTTGCATTCGTTCTGCTTTATATTCCTCCTTAATATCACCTCTGTATTTGTCAAGTTTTATATTCCTCCTTACTATCATCTCTGCATTCGTCATGCTTTATATTCCTCCTTACTATCACTTCTGCATTCGTCATGCTTTATATTCCTACTTACTATCACCTCTGCATTCGTCCTGCTTTATATTCCTCCTGACTATCATCTCTGCATTCGTCATGCTTTATATTCCTCCTTACTATCACCGTTGCATTCGTTCTGCTTTATATTCCTCCTTAATATCATCTCTGTATTTGTCAAGTTTTATATTCCTCCTAACTATCATCTCTGCATTCGTCTTGCTTTATATTCCTCCTTACTATCACATCTGTATTCCGTCCTGCTTTATATTCCTCCTTACTATCACTTCTGTATTTTTCATGCTTTACATTCCTCTTTACTATCATCTATGTATTCGTCTTGCTTTATATTCCTCCTTACTATCATCTCTGTATTCATCCTGCTTTATATTCTTCCTGATTATCATCTCTGTATTCGCCATGCTTTATATTTCTCATTACTATCCTCTCTGCATTCGTCATGTTTTATATTTATCCTAACAATCACCCATGTGTTCGTCCTGCTTGATATTCCTCCTAACTATCACATCGGCAATCGTCATGTTTGAGATTCCTCCTTAATATCATCCTGCATTCGTCAAGCTTTATAATCCTCCTTACTATCATCTCTGCATTCGTCATGCTTTATGATTCTCCTTACAATCACCCATGCGTTCGTCCTCTTGATATTCCTCCTCACTATCACCCCGGCATTCGTCATGCTCGATATTTCTTCTGACTATCACATCGGCATTCGTCATGTTTTAAAATCCTCCTAACTATCACCTCTGCATTCGTCCTGCTTTATATTTCTCAATAATATCACCTTTGTATTCATATTGCTTAATATTCCTCCTTACTATCATCGTAGCATTCGTCTTTCCTTATATTCCTCCTTACTACCACCTCTGTATTCGTCCTGTTTTATATTACTCCTTACTACCATCTCTGTATTCGTCAAGCTTTATATTCCTCCTTAATATCACCTCGGTATTCGTCCTGCTTCATATTTCTCCTGACTATCATCTCTGCATTCGTCCTGCTTTCTATTCCTCTTTACTATCAAATCTGTATTCGTCAAGCTTTATAATCCGCCTTATTATCACCTCTGTATTCGTCCTACTTTATATTCCTCCTTACTATTATCTCTGTATTCTTCAAGTTTATATTCTTCCTTAATATCACCTCTGTATTCGTCCTGCTTTATATTACTCCTTACTAGAACCTCTGTAGTCGTCCTGCTTTATATTCCTTCTGATTATCTCCTCTGTATTCGTCATGCTTTAAATTCCTCCTGAATATCATCTCTGTATTCGTCATACTTTACATTTCTCCTTACTACAATCTCTGCATTTGTCATGCTTTATATATTACTCCTTACTATCTCCTCTGTATTCGTCAGAGTTTATATTCCTCCTGTGAACTTTCATCTCTGTATTCGTCATGCTTTATAATCCTCCGTACTATCATCTCTGCATTTGTCATGCTTTTACTGTCCTCCTTGAATGCTACTTTCCCTGTCCGATCTTTTTATATTTCTTTTATATTTCTCCTTACTATCTCCTGTGTATTCGTCATGCTTTATATTCCTCCTAACTATCACCTCTATATTCGTCATGCTTTACATTCCTCCTGACTATCATCTCTGCATTCGCCATGCTTTATATTCCTCCTGACTTTCATCTCTGTATTCGCCACGCTTTATATTACTCCTTACTATCATCTCTGCATTCGTCATGCTTCATATTCCTCCTTACTATCTCCTCTGTATTCGTCATGCTTTATATTCCTCCTCACTATCTCCTCTGCATTCGTCAAGCTTTGTATTCCTCCTCAATATCTCCTCTGTATTCGTCATGCCTTATATTCCTCCTGACTATGACCTCTGCATTCGTCATGGTTTACATTCCTCATTATTGTGACCTATGTATTGGTCATGCATTATAATCCTACGTTCGATCATCTCTGCATTCGTCCTGCCTTTCGATCATCTCTGCATTCGTCATGCTTTATATTCCTCCTGACAATCATCTCTGTATTCGCCATGCTTTATATTCCGCCTTACTATCATCTCTGCATTCGTCATGCTTTATATTCATCCTGATTGTGACCTCTGTATTGGTCCTGCTTTATTTTCCTTCTTTCGATTATCTCTGCATTCGTCCTGCTTTATATTCCTTCTTACTATCACCTCTGTATTCGTCCTGCTTTATATTACTACTTACTATCACCTCTGTATTCGTCATGCTTTATATTCCTTCTTACTATCCACTCTGTAATCACCACGCTTTATATTCCTGCTCACTTTCTCCTCTGTATTCGTCAAGCTTTATATTCCTCCTCACTATCTCCTCTGCATTCGTCAAGCTTTGTATTCCTCCTCACTATCACCTTTGTATTCGGCATGCTTTATATTACTCCTTACTATCACCCCAGTATTCGCCAAGCTTATATTCCTCCTCACTATCTCCTCTGCATTCGTCAAGCTTTGTATTTCTCCTCACTATCACCTTTGTATTCGGCATGCTTTATATTACCCCTTACTATCACCCCTGTATTTGTCAAGCTTTATATTCCTCCTTACTACAACCTCTATATTCGTCCTGCTTTATATTCTTCCTTACTATCACCTCTGTATTCGTCCTGCTTTATATTCCTCCTTACTATCACCTCAGCATTCCTCAAGCTTTATATTCCTCCTCACTATCACCTCTGTATTCGGCATGCTTTATATTACTCCTTACTATCACCCCAGTATTCGCCAAGCTTATATTCCTCCTCACTATCTCCTCTGCATTCGTCAAGCTTTATATTCCTCCTCACTATCACCTTTGTATTCGGCATGCTTTATATTACTCCCTACTACCACCCCTGTATTTGTCAAGCTTTATATTCCTCCTTACTATAACCTCTATATTCGTCCTGCTTTATATTCTTCTTTACTATCACCTCTGTATTCGTCCTGCTTTATATTCCTCCTCATTATCACCTCTGTATTCGTCAAGCTTTATATTCCTCCTTACGATAACCTCTGAATTCATTTTGCTTTAAATTCCTGCTGACTATCACCTCTATATTCGTCATGCTTTATATTCCTCCTCGCTACCACATCTGTATTCGTCCTGCTTCATATTCCTCCTCACTATCTTCTCCATTTTCGTCATGCTTAATATTTCTCCTTACTATCACCCCTGTATTCGTCAAGCTTTATATTCCTTCTTACTAGAACCTCTATATTCGTCCTAAATTATATTCTTCCGTACTATCACCTCTGTATTCGTCCTAGTTTATATTTCTCCATACTATCTCCTGTGTATTCGTCTTGCTTTTTATTCCTCCTTACTATCGTTTCTGTATTTGTCCTGCTTCATATTCCTCCCCACTATCTCCTCTGTATTCGTCCTGCTTTATATTTCTCCTTACTATCACCTCTGTATTTGTCCTGCTTCATATTCATCCTGACTATCACCTCTGTATTTGTCTTGCTGTGTATTCCTTCTTACTATCACCTCTATATTCGTCCTGCTTTGCATTCCTCCTCACTATCTCCTCTGTATTCATATTTCTTTATATTCCTCCTTACTATCACCTCTGTATTCGACCTGCTTTATATTCTCCCTGACTATAACCTCTGTATTCGTTCTGCTTTATATTCCTCCTTACTATCACCTCTGTATTAATCAAGCTTTATATTCCTCCTTACTATCACCTTTGCATTCGTCATGCTTTATATTCCTCCTTACTATCATCTCTGTATTCGTCATGCTTTATATTCCTCCTGACTATCATCTCTGCATTCGTCATGCGTTATATTCCTCCTTACTATCATCTCTGCATTCGTCATGCTTTATATTCCTCCTTAATATCACCTCTGTATTCGTCATGCTTTATATTCCTCCTGACTATCATCTCTGCATTCGTCAAGCTTTATATTCCTCCAAACTATAACCTCTATACTTTTCCTGCTTTATATTCCGCCTCACTATCGCCTCTGTATTCGTCCTGGTTTATATTCCTCCTCATTATCTCCTCTATATTCATCGTGCTTTATATTCCTCCTCGTTAACTCCTCTATATTCGTCATGCTTTATATTCCTCCTTTCTATCACTTCTGTATTAGTTATGCTTTATATTCATCCTGACTATCATCTCTGTATTCGTCATGCTTTATATTCCGCCTTACTATCTCCTCTGCATTCGTCATGCTTTATATTCTTCCTTACTATAACCTCTGTATTCGTCCTGCTTTATATTCCTCCTCACTATCGAATCGGCATTCATCATGTTTTATATTCCTCCTTACTTTCACCTCTGTATTCGTCCTGGTTTGCATTCCTCCTCATTATTACCTCTGTATTCGTCAGGCTTTATATTCCTCCTTACTATCTCCTCTATATTCGTCATGCTTTATATTCATCCTGACTATAACCTCTGTATTCGTCCTACTTTATATTCCTCCCCACTATCGAGTCAGCATTCGTCTTGGTTTATATTCCTCTTGGGTATTTCCTCTATGTTCGTCCTGGTTTGCATTCCTCCTCATTATTACCTCTTTATTCCTCCTGACTATCATCTCTGCATTCGTCATGCTTTATATTCCTCTTTACTTTCATCTTTGCATTCGCCTTGCTTTATATTTCTCCTTACTATCATCTCGGCATTCGTCATGCTTTATATTTCTCCTTACTATCACCGCTGTATTCGTCCTGGTTTGTATTCCTCCTCATTATTACCTCTGTATTCGTGCTTTATATTCCTCCTTACTATAACCTCTGTATTCGTCCTGATTTATATTCCTCCTCACTATCGACTCGGCATTCGTCTTGCTTTATATTTCTCCTTACTATCACCTCTAAATTTGTCCTGGCTTGCATTCCTCCTCATTATTACCTCTGTATTCCACCTGACTATCATCTCTGTATTCGTCATGCTTTATATTCCTCCTTACTATCATCTCTTCATTCGTCATGCTTTGTATTCCTCCTTACTGTCACCTTTGCATTCGTCCTGCTTTGCATTCCTCCTTACTATCATCTCTGCATTCGTCCTGCTTTGCATGTCTCCTTACTATCACCTCTGCTTTGCATTCCTCCTTACTATCATTTCTGCATTCTTCATGCTTTATATTCCTCCTTACTATCACCTCTGTATTCGTCATGCTTTATATTTCGCCTTACTATCACCTCTGTATTCGTCTTCTTTGCATTCTTCCTTACTATCACCTCTGCATTCGTCAAGCTTTATATTCCTCCTTACTATAACCTCTATACTCGTCCTGCTTTATTTTCCGCCTCACTATCTCCTCTGTATTCGTCATGGTTTATATACCTCCAAACTATAACCTCTATATTCGTCATGCTTTGCATTCCTCCTCAATATCATCTCTGCATTCGTCCTGTTTTATATTCCTCCTCACTATCTCATCTACATTGTCCTGCTTTATATTCCTCCTCACTATCTCCTCTGTATTCGTCATAGTTTATATTCCTCCTCACTATCTCCTCTATTTTCGTCCTGCTTTATATTCCTCCTCGCTTTCTCCTCTATATTCGTCATGCTTTATATTCCTCCTAGCTATAACCTCTTTATTCGTTCTGTTTTATATTTCTCCTGACTATCATCTCTGTATTCCTCATGCTTTATATTCATCCTTACTATTTCCTCTGTATTCGTCATGCTTTATATTCCTCCTTACTATAACCTCTGTATTCGTCCTGCTTTATATTCCTCCTTACTTTAACCTCTGTATTCGTCCTGCTTTATATTCCTCCTCACTATCGACTCGGCATTCGTCTTGCTTTATATTCTCCTTAATATCACCTCTATATTCGTCCTGGTTTCATTCCTCCTCATTATTACCTCTGTATTCGTCATGCTTTGTATTCCTGCTGACTATCACCTTTATATTCGTCATGCTTTATTTTCCTCCTCACTATCACCTCTGTATTCTTCCTGCTTTATATTCCTCCTTACTATCATCTCTGCAATAGTCCTGCTTTGCAATCCTCCTTACTATCACCTCTGCTTTGCATTCCTTTCTTACCATCATCTCTGCATGCGTCATGCTTTATATTCCTCCTTACTTTCACCTCTGTATTCGTCCTGCTTTGCATTCCTCCTTACTATCGCCTCTGCATTCGTCATGCTTTGCATTCCTCCTTACTATCACTTCTGCATTCGTCATGCTTTATATTCAACCTTACTTCCACCTCTGCATTCGTCAAGCTTTATGTTCCTCCTTACTATCACCTCTGCATTCGTCATGCTTTATATTCAACCTTACTATCAACTCTGTATTCGTCCTGCTTTATAACTCTCTTCACTACAATTGTGACTTTTAGTTTTGAAGGTGTTAAATTTCAAACCCGTGTTATGTTTAAACTATTAGTGTTTGTTCTTTGCAATATTATATTCAGAAAATATGTAAATGAATTGTTTGATACGATAGAGTATTAAATTGCTATCATGTATCGTTTGTTTTCAAATTATATCCATTCTACCCAGGTGGCCAATCATACATTTTGTTCAGTGTAATTATGTATTACTTGACTTATTGTCATACATTCTGCTTTAAATGAGAATAACGTTTCGAAAAACTAGAGGTGTTTTTTTTTAGTAAAAACAGATGTCCGTGAAAGGGCCATATATCGATCCGCCAAAAATCATTCGACTGGAACACGATGACGATATGCGCAACTAGGCTTGGTACTGATCATCCCTATCTGGTTTCGTTGAAATCCGGCCATGGGTTCAGGAGAACTAGTCCGGACAAAGTGTGTGTATTAAAACATGTAAAGGGTCTGAACTCCGCCGAAATCATTTATTTAACTTCACATAAAACGATGCTAGCATTCAAAATCAGTTTATGTGAATATAAAACAGAGACGTGATACTTCTTAAATCACTGCATCAACAGAGATTTCCGTGTGTCCCTTTAGATGTGTTTTATTGCTTTAAATAATTCTCTGCAAATATATCGCCTTAAATTTTGTATATATAGAAGAGTTCCTTTAAAAAAGCACAATAAAAGCTTCGAAAACGTCCCGCTTTCTGACATTTGACCCAAATCCATCACCTCTCAATAAAGTTTATGATATGCCTGGTGTTATGCCTGGTGTACCTATTGTATGGAATACAATACATCAAGTCGCACCACCTTGACATCAACCAATTAATAGAACTAGTACCCGGACATTTGAAGTTAAAACCTGGAACGGTTCATTTACATACTAGAGGTTTTTGGATACAAAACATATACATTTACTTGCACACCGAAGATACATTTACGTATAAATAGATCATCCGATTTAGATTTTTATTTAATACAGTTGGAACGTAATAAAACACAGCTGATTCGCCATAAAGGTAAGTTAAACATACGTTACTTTTGTATATAACAATACCGTTATGAAGACATTTATTATGCAGTAGTTTTAGTTTGTCCTAATATGTTATTCCTTATTATGTTTAGATCACTGAAAATAATAAAGTTTATGCATACATAAAACATTTTTCCCCCTAACATTTGTCTCTATACATCTTTTATTTTTTCAATATTTATTTTACAATTCATTACATAATTTTAGTTTTACATTCGACAAATAAAATATATTTTTAAATTAGTCTATATCTTGCAATTTTTACGTCCTCTATATTTTTCTTTTAAACTAAATTTGCATTTTACATTCATCGAAACCAAGGTCGTTCATCGATTTTGATTTATTTCAAATCCCACACATCAAGTTTTGATCTCGCGAGCACAATACAAACCACCCAATGAAAATTATTTATTTCTTATCTGGAATGTTTGTTTTTTATGTATAACACACAATTTTTTTATTGAACATAATACATTTACAGACACATTTTCACAACTTACATTTTGTGCCCTTCTCTGAACATAAAACGAAGAAAATATACAGCTTGTCAGAATTTTATTTTATATATGGAGAGAGAGATCTATATATACTCGGTTGCAAAATAAAGTGTGCACTGATTTTTTTGTTAAATTTATTGTATAACATATGTACGAAATATGACATATAGGGTACCATTCTTTTGCCATTCTATTGCCAATGTCAAGATGGAATTTGTTTTTCGATAGCTTTATTCATTGAAGCATGGTCAACTGGTGAAGAGGGTAGGTGTCAAAATCATAAATCGCTAAACAGTTCGAAATAATATGTTGGTTAATTTTTTCGACTTTAATTGTGATTGAAAGCGCAATTTTGTCAGATTGGAACCTATCACGGAGCTTAGTGATAGTGTTTCTATGGCAATTAAATGCCCTAGCGACAGCAGCGACGTTGTCGCCTCTCGTACTGATGACTAAAGCGTGAACCCTCTGGTTTCGGTAAGCCGTGGCATATTGAAAATACAGAAGGAAATAACATGCGTTGTGTTTTTTCGTTTATCCAAACGTAAGAGAGGTTTTTATCTACAAGGACCATTTCCCCGAGTTTCACGTGCAAATCATTTAAAACAACACAAACGCTTTTCCCGTGCAAAACAACTGTGTATTGACCGATTTATTGCCATTGGCAGATAAAGATACATGTATATATGTATAGGTAAACGTTTGAACACTGTGCTGTAAATATAAAAGAAAGAAAGTGCACACTTTCTTTTGCAACCGAGTACATGTATATTATTTATATTACATCTAACGTTGCTTCATTGTACTACTGGCTGGGCGGGAGCCAGATTAGGTAGATCTTTGTGCACTGGAAGGCGGGAGCCAGATTAGGTAGATCTCTATGCACTTTTAGGCGGGAGCCAGATTAGGTAGATCTATGTGCACTAGAAGGCGGGAGCCAGATTAGGTAGATCTATGTGCACTAGAAGGAGGTTTGTTTAACAGCTCATCAAAACATTGTTTAGATTATTTCGAGTAGCTCCAGAGAGAAGGGAAAGATACATAGGAATATGATAGATTATTATGTATCATTTTAAATACGTAGATTTCATTGGCTAAAAGGTAGTCACGTGTAAAGTCATTAGTATGAACTATTGACTTTAGAACGTTTCCTATCTCGATCAATCTGGGTTTGCGTCAATAGTCTTTTTTTGCAAGTCAATAGTCTGATATTGGCGTTACGCTTTTCCATGAAGTGACGTCATGCATGTAAACAAGTAAGCACTAATGGAGTTTATACGATTCAATATAATAAAACAACTATCTACTTCTGTTTCAGTAAATAGTTAAAACTATTCATCCTTGGGAATGACTATTGACCTGAAGCAGTAAACTATTGACCGAGACGAAAAATGACTCGGTCAATAGTTTACTGCTTCAGGTCAATAGTCACTACATTTCTCTCATAAGACGAAGATAGTGTATACTATTGAATACATTTATATTATGTTTTAACGTGCTCATTACACTAGACCGCCCGGTTTACGCACCGATCCGACTGACGAGGCTAGTTTTAGCTCAAAGTGGAAATATCGTCCGCTTGCTAAACTACGAAGGGTTACAAGCAGTGCGATAGTATTCGACAGTCGTAACATATTATCGTCAAAACTTTCATTTAATAAATCATCTTATATTTTTCTTTCCTTATATATGCAAGCAATAATGGTTAGGAGATCTTATAAATCTCATATGATACGGAATGCAAATTTGTCACATAACACCGAGCACGAAATACAACTACCGGACAGCGTTCTAGAATTTGACCACCATTGCGGCTGTTGTGACTATTTTGTGTATTGAATGCAGCAGATACGCTAATATAGAGCTGTATTTACTGCATAAAGTTATTTACTAAGTTTATTATGTTAATTTCTGTTCTGTCACGGTGCATTTAACACATATGTAATAATAATGATATAACTTATGTATTATACAGTTTATCTGTCCTGATATAGTATAAAGTATAAAGATCGCACAGCTAATTGAATTGAATGTTATAGTCGCACCAACTGGCGATTCCTGCTGCCATTGGTCTCCACATGTGCCATTCCGGGCACTTTTCGTGCAGGGGCGGGCTCCTGGGTAGAACCACCGATGTTCCGCATGTCAGCTGGATAGTGCACAGTTAATACATATTATATGTACTAATATACAAGTTAATTTTCTTCGATTACAATGTAAATGTATAATGATTATATACTGAAAGGAAAAAGAAACGCATAATCAAAGAATTACTTGTACTACACTATTATATACACCTAATACCATGTAATATTCCAGAGTCATATATCTCAACGTGTTTTGTACAAAAAGGGGCTACAATTAATTACAGAAAGGACAACTCTGTCATGTAGTAGACTTTTTAATCAAAGTATACTTTGTTACACGAAATTCATAAATGTTGAAGTTTCTCTTGAAAATTTCAGTATTGTGTTTAATGTCAAGAGATTGCAACTTTAAAGCATAAGTTTGCTCCACCTGCGCATTCTGTCGATAATGGAACTTTAAAGGGATAACCACTGGTGTGTTCGGAGATGTTTAAACCTTTTTTCCGAAAGGACAGGCTAATGTCACCATATACCATTCGATTAGCAGTAGCATATTAAACATACAATATATAGTGGAAATATCCATTATGCTTTCTTTTCAGTATATATTTTTTAATATAGTAATATTATTACTAATTACTATTTCGGCAAATGATAATGCATAGTTACGAGCTGTACATACCCTAGAGAGTTGACCCTGTTAAAAGTACATAAGGTTTTTTCAACTGTATCAAAAGCACGTTGTATCAATGGTACACATTTTCAATGCCCCTTGGACAATATAGCGGGTTGAGGGGTGGGGATGGGGCGGGGCGGGGCGGGATCGGGCTTGAAGGAACTATGTATTTTGCGCGTGCATAACGTAAGATCCTAAATATTTATCAATTAGTTATGTGTTATAACAATTGGTTTTGTCGTATACCAACTGGATGTGTAGTATATATCGTATAAGAACTGGATATGTCGTATAACAACTTGATATGTCGTGTAATAACTGTATAATATGTAATATAACAACTGGTTAATATACCATGTAACCGCATGTTATGCCATATAACATAACACTTAGATATGTCGTATAACAACAGGGTGTGTCGTATGTGTCGTATATGTCGTATAACAACACATGCTATGCTATATCATACCAGTTGGATATGTCGTATAACAACTGGATGTGTCGTATATTTCGTATAACTAGTTATGTCATCTGTTGGTGCGACTATAAAATTCAATTTAAGTCAATTGTATATGTGAATCCTCAATCGTATAACAAACGCTGTGGTGGCCGTTATTTGATAGAAAGGCCCGGAGATATCCGACACGCTAGCCTTAATCAATCCACCGAACGATGTTAAGGTTAACTATGTAAGCGAGGCTAATGGTTGTGGATTTCGGTGTCCTAGGGCTGCGGTTTCGAATCCGTTGACGAGTTTATCGAGAGCTCGGTTTGTTTTCACCGTCCGCTTTGACTGTCATGTGTTTCTCTCTCGTTCGTTGGATTTCAAAATACATGCACTGACCTTTAGAAAATATATCATGGAAACATTTTAACTACATGTATACCGAAATAGAAACAGTATCTTTACCTAAAGATGGTCCATAAAGCCAACTTTTGCTTAACTTCAATAAGGTCCTTATTTTAGAATATGATGAAAATAATATCTGACATTCTTATATTCACAGCGCACATTGATTCAACATTTTGCTGATACAAAATGGTTAAAGATTCGCACGCATATAGTGTGGAGAAGGCTACCAGTCAAGTTTCTCAAGAAAACGGGACCGTACGGCCCTTATCGGTCCTCAACACACAGGTAATAATACTGTAGTTTATAAGCCGCTGAATAGGGGTGGGGGTAGTGAGATGGGTGGCACGCACGCATGTATGAAACCACTAATTATTTTTCCCATAGACACCAATGTTAAAGTGACACATATTAATCATTTGCTGCAAATGGATAATGCAGCAGTGTAATGTTCATATAGAAAACTAATTTTCCACTTGAAAAATCACCAGAAAAGGTGGGGTCACAAGACATGTAAGAACGTTCTTGTTTGTTTACTAAACAGGTCAAGGGTACAGCTGTTTTCATTGATTGACTGTTTTCACTGCTCACAAAGTGTAAGCACAGAGTCGAAATTTCGAAAATGTTCATCAGTGATCCAGTAAAACCTATTAATACGCTTCTTATACATACAACCACAAAATCGAATAGAAATGGCCAGTTTTTCCCTACTTATAATGCCCACTTCCATCAAAAAAGGAGGGATTACTTTTTATTATAGGAACTACATTCGACTACACCTCGGAGATCTACACCTCGGAGGTTTACATGTAATTAGTGGTGTAAACCTGTATGTATGCATGCATGCATTCTGAAATAACTAATCGAAAATATTTAACCCCATACGATGATGTTAAAAACTAGGTTCCATTCTATTTCTAACCTGTGAGATGACACTCTTAATCTTGTTAATGCAAAGCGAAACTTTATTTTATTGTAATTTTGTCTAAGTGCCTTTTAAGCCAAACTCGGAGAAAAGTGTAAAGCTTTGTTAGGCCTCTAAGAGCTGCCAACCGCATAGAACTCCCGTTTTGCATATGGAGCTCCAATGTTAAAAAAGGAGGAAACGCATGTACCTCTGATTTGGGGTGGGGGAGTGGGGGAGTGGGGGATTGGAGAGGAGGGTGTATGGTACCGACATTCGCTTCGCATAGAGCTCTCATTTTTAACCCGATATTCAGTCCATTATTTGCTTGTGAATGATTCTCACTAAACTTACTCAGAATGATTATTATGCCCACTTCTTGAGTGAAAGGGGTGGGTTGCATATGGATTATGGTACTACATCTCATATCTCAGTAACTGCTAAAGACAATCACTTGACACTTACAGCAGATGCTTGAATGTTTGCAGTGACATAGCTCGGTAGGCTAAGAACCCTAACTCTGTATATACAGTTGTAACCCTTCAAAAACATATAAACGTGCAATAATTATCATATGTCAGTAACTATAAACGCAATGAATTTACAAGGAAAGAAAAGAACTGCACATCCGATACAGTGTACCCTTCATTATCAGTGTTGGATCTGCATGCCGTTTGGCTATGAATACTTAACGCCATTAAAAGTGCAAGTTTTTTTATTTTGTGTTTATTTTTAATTAAAATGCATGCATTTGATCGGTCACCATATTTATAGGTAATGTTGATAATTTCTAACATGTACATAACACTACAACCGATCTTGGAAATAAACATAAAATAAAAAAACTTGCACTTTTAATTGCTTTAAATATAGCTTCGTTGCTCAAGATTGCGAAATAGCAAAAATCTTGTTTCCCGCACAGAGCCACCTTCACACAGAGCTCCACGAGTAGCTCTGTGCGTACGCATAGACCTCCCGAAGTAGCTCTAGGCGAAGGGGGCTCTATGCGGTGCCACATAGCTTTTAGTAGAGTTTTCAATTTGTTCGAACCAGTTTTTGTGTAAAACAATCTTTTAAACTTTGCTTAAATAAAATTATAAACCCATTTACTTTTTCTACACATTGGTTTAACTAACGATTTTTTTTAATTTTTTTTGCATATCAGCTAACATCATGCTGTACGCAAGTTTTACGTATTTAGAATCGTTGCATTTCAAATCTTAAACCAATATTTTATCATTGAAACAAATCTGCGTCGCCTAATAGACTTACCATCTCACCGTAAATAAAAATACTTTGGTTTTGGATTTTAACAAAGCTTTTTGCAAAAATTTAAATGTACACGTTCAATTTGATTATATGCCTGTATAGACGTAAATGTAAGGAAGCTGATCCTGACAATGACAAGTATCTTAATAATGTTTCTTTCATAATGTCATTATATCAAACAACTGAGTCGATTAAAGCAGCACTATCCATGCCATTACACACTTCAGACAATTTTGATGACTTTTAACATTTAGCGATTAACGGATTCCACTAAATGCTATATGTTAAATTTTCTAACATTAAGCGTTTAGCATTTTTTAACATTTAGCGTAAGTTTTAACATTAAGCGTACGATTTATAACATTTAGTGTTTTTTATCATTTAACGGTGCTACATATGAAACACGTTGAAAGTAATCAAAGCCACTGATATTGACGGCTTTCTAGATTTTGTTATATTATATTCACATATACACGATCATCGTTCTGTTATACTTATATTGCCTATTAATGATGCCTAGTTTCGTAGAGGATATAGCCGGGCGGGATTATTTTTATTTTTATTGTCCCGTTTTATTAGGATGACAATATGGTTAGAATAAGGTTTGGTTCACCCAAACAACCTGGGCCCGTATTCATAAAGCAACTTAAGTGGAAAATATTACAAAATGTAAGAATATTACATATTTTTAAATATCCTTATTAACCTCTCAGGGACACTACAAACCATCTATGTTAAGATAAATAGTTAGATGTATGTTTATTTATGTTTATTTATTCATAACCATATTAATAATATTAAGAAAACGTTTTAAATCGATACAAAATGGTGTTTCATAAAATTAATAAAATTTGACTTAAGATATTGCTAAGAAGCTTTATGAATACGGACCCTTAAGTAAATAATCTACTCCAGGTATAAATTTAACTTGGCCACAATAATACTCGTTCAAATGTAAAAAGAGTAAGGCGGTCCAAATACCATATTCGGCCTCTTGTTTGATTAAAGCACTAGTATAGTGTTACGATTTGGTATAATCCTGTAACATGTTCTTTCCAGGACCTGACTTTAAGTACTAAACATAACGGAGATGTTACTGGACGGACAAATGGGCAATTTATTGACGTCTTTGCGGACCATGACAAGGAAACGGACAAGGAACCCGACAAGGAAACGGACAGGGACAAGGAAAAGGACAAGGAGAAATCAATAAGCGTATTCAGATTGGTAAGTCTCTGTGTAGCGCTAATACACATGTATATTTAAGAATGAATGAATGAATGGTGTTTTATGGCACGTCGACACATAAATAGGTCATATTGTGCGCAAAAACCGATGAGTCATGAAAGAATAAAGTAGTTATTAAAAAATAATGTAAACGTATAAAGATAAAACTATCTACAAATAAGGGATGATATGGTAGCAATATAAACTATGTATATATGTTAACAAATGCCCGCCAACGGGCTTGTAAACAAGAAATATAAAAAGATCGGACAGGGAAAGTAGCATTCAAGAAGGACAGTCAACCACAAAACACAGAAACAAACACGCAAACAGACAAACAAGAAGGCAAAAGTAAAAATAAATGCAAACGACATCACAAACACAAAAGGGTTGACAATAGGGCTACCGCCTTGGAACGGTCAGTGGCAAAGAAGGCCACTGGGGGTTTAAACCGGTTATGGGTGCACCAAACCTCACACTTACCCTACTGTCATCCCATTAAAACAGGACAGTGTAAAATAAAGAAATCCCCGCCATGATCTAATCTCTAACCAACAAGGCAGCATCAATAGGCAATATAAGTAAAACACAAATATGCTCGTGTAAATATAATACAAAAAAACAATAGCCTAGAAAGCCACAATGTAGGTACTCAGTGACTTGGCAGAAGCCAGAGCAACAAGAGAATAAACCATTAAGGGCACGACAAGAAATATTATAGACAAACATCAAACGCCACCGTCCCAATGGGCTTTAGGTAGGCGTCATCATAGGGTCCACAGCCTGTCCGGTCATCGTACAATAAAGAGGAAAGCATAGTGGCGAACTGTAAAAGGGTCCACCACCAAGCATGTCCACCACAAGTTAATATATATATAGGATAACATTATATTGATTTATAAAGTCTGATTTCTTTAAGGAAATCTAAAACGAGAATAAAATCTATAGTATCAAATAACTCTTTCAAAGTATTAACTGTGTAGTATCTTTGTCGCATAGAATCAAAGTCTACACATTTCAACAAGATATGTTTGACCGTTAACGGTATATTCAAGACATCATACATAACACTCAGTGGAATAGTAACACATTGCACATTATGCCATAGACCTACATGCATTTAAGTATTTATATCCATGATTATACATAATGTAGTCTGTTTGAATACACCGAGTCCTGTAATATCATATAATAACTCTGGATACATTTATAAATCTATTATAGCTCTATATAAACACTTACTGACGCTTATGACGTCAGCTGAATATAAACGCTTATATCCTCTGTCATACATACGTATGTTAACGTTTGTACAGACACGGCCGAATCACAACGCTGTCGTATGTAAACGCTTATACAGACACCACGGTCGCATTACAACGCTGATGACCTCTGCCAAATGTAAACTCTTAACTGTACAGCCACCATGACCGAATCACAACGCGTATGGCCTCTGTCATATGTAAACGCTTGTACGGACACCACCGCATCACAACGCTTATGGCCTCTGCCGTATGCAAACGCTTGTACGGACACGGCCGAATCACAACGCTTATGACCTCTGTCGTATGCAAACGTTTGTACTGACACGGCCGCATTACAATGCTTATGACCTCTGTCATATGCAAACGCTTGTACAAACACGGCCGAATCACAACGCTTATGGCCTCTGTCTTATGTAAACGCTTGTATGGACATGGCCGAATCACAACGCTTTTAGTCTCTGTCGTATGCAAACGCTTATACGGACACGGCCGAATCACAACGCGTATGACCTCTGTCGTATGATGTACGGACACGGCCGAATCACAACGCTTAAGGCCTCTGTCGTATGTAAACGATTGTACGGACACGGCCGAATCACAGCGCTTTTGACCTCTGTCGTGTGTAAACGCTTGTACGGATACGACCGAATCACAACGCTTTTGGCCTCTGTCGTATGTAAACGCGTGTACGGACACGGCCGCATCACAACGCTTATGGCTTCTATCGTATGTAAACGCTTGTACGGACACGGCCGAATCATAACGCTTATGGCCTCTGTCGTATGTAAACGCTTCTACGGACACGGCCGAATCACAACGCTTTTGGTCTATGTCGTATGTAAACGCTTGTAAAGACACCGCCGCATCACAACGCTTATGGCTTCTGTCGTAAATAAACGCTTGTACAGACACGGCCGAATCACAACGCTTATGGCCTCTGTCGTATGTAAACGCTTGTACGGACACGGCCGAATCACAACGCGTATGACCTCTGCCGTATATAAACACTTGTACATTGCTGACCCAATGTGATTTGTTTTCCTCTTGAATAATTGATATCAGTTTCTTTTTTGCCATACAGACATGTTTGAAAAAAACAACCGTAATATTGTTGCATGCGATTTTTGTTTTCGTAGCTGTATTAAATTGTAATGTATCAAACATTTGTATTGTGTATGACTTGTCGTTCAGTATGTGTTAACAAATACTACTTTATACTTGGACAATATGTATTAACAAATACCAGTTTATATTATTAACGATATCTGTCGCGGTATCAAGTTAATATTTGGCTTTTTATAGTCTGCGCTGATATATACTGAAAAAAACCTATAAACTTCGGACATATTTGATGGTATTTCCATACGCCAATATTTGATGGCGTATAAGCGCTTAAACTGTGTTTTAATAAAACAATGTTTGATGTTTGTAAGCACACTTAAGTGAGTAATGAATATCCCATTAAACAGTTTCGAATTTGCCCAGCAATAATATTTTATGGTTGATATGGAAATGTTAAAGGGAAGTAATTTGATGATAGTTTATTATCAAAAGCTGTCATCTACACAATATGTGTTATGTTTTTTTTTGTGATTGTTTTGCTAAGGAACATATTAGGGAATATTGTCTAGGGCAAATGTTGGTAATTTTCGTAGATTTAATGTGTTTTATTTGGCCAAAATGCATGTTTAAGAAAAAGAGAGCTAACTACCTTGTGTACTGAACTTTTCAAAAACATCCTTGTTTGGACTATTGTTGGCGGTCTACCTAATTATTATTAAAACATCATAACTTTTTTCCTGTTTTGCTGTCTAGACAATCAGCGTCAACATCAGCGGAAGTTTCTTTTTTTGTTCAGTATACATTAATGTGTATAGTTGTAATTTGAATTTGTGTTGTACCTGGTAAATGACACAGCTAGCATTTTCAGTGTATGAAAACACACCAAACAACATAGTTACTTCGATTTTATATTTGGTATGCACACATATGGATAGAACGTTGCTATACGTTAACTGTATACATATTGGTAGAACATGTGGTAGAACATTGCTATGACAGTATATTGGTAGAACATTGCTATACCCGTATACGTATTGGTAGAACATTGTTATACCTGTATGCGTATTGGTAGAACATTACTATGTGTATACTTGGTAGTGGAACAATTAGTAGAACATTGCCGTACTAGAATACCTATTGGTAGAACATTTGGTAAAACATTTCTATAATTGTATATATGTATTGGTAGAACATGGTTATAACTATATAAGCATTGGAAGAACATTGCAATACCTGTATACATATTGGTAGAACATGTGGTAGAACAATGCTATGACAGTATATTGGTAGAACATTGCTATACCCGTATACCTATTGGTAGAACATTGCTATACCCGTATGCGTATTGGTAGAACATTACTATGTGTATACTTGGTAGTGGAACAATTAGTAGAACATTGCCGTACTAGAATACCTATTGGTAGAACATTTGGTAAAACATTTCTATAATTATAGATATATGTATTGGTAGAACATGGTTATAACTATATAAGCATTGGAAGAACATTGCAATACCTGTATACATATTGGTAGAACATTTTGAAGAACATTCTTATAATTGTATAGATATTGCTAGAACATTTGGTAGAGACTTCCTATAATTGTATACATATTGGTAGAACATTGTTTTAACTGTATAAAACTGGTAGAACATTGCAATTATTGACCAAACATTGGTAGACCATTTGGTAGGACATTGCTATAATTGCATTAATATTGGTAATACGTTGCTATAGCTGTATACACATTGGTAGAACATTTGGTTGAACATTTCTATAACTGTATATGTATCGGTTGAAAATTGAGTAGCACATTGCTAGTACTGCATACATACTAGTAAAACATTGTTAGAACTGTATATGCATATTGGTAAACATTGTTAGAACTTTACACATGTGTGTAGAGCATTACTATAATTGTATGAATATGGGCACTGAACTCTTATGACAATTCTAGTTTAGATATGCAGACACATTAGACGTACTGCTGCTTCTCCTTGGGACTCTCGCCGCCATGGTACAGGGCATAGCATCTCCCTTGAATGTTCTCATCTATGGCGAAGTTATCACTGGGTTCATATATTACACGTCTATTCAACTAAAGTAAGTACGATCAAACATTTATATATACATTATATAATATATATATATTAAAGAAACTAACCCGCCAAAAAACGGAACAATTACACGAAGAAAAGCGTTTACCAAATCTCTGCCCAAGTGTTCAGGTCATATATATGTGCCGATTAAAGGTATAGTTTTATTGACGGGTTTTTAAAATACATGTGATTGAATATGCGTAAAATTATTATGAATCGGTAATTGTTAATTCGACGCTGCAGTTTCAGGGTTTGGCCTGGCTGGCTAAAGCCGTTTATATTGTGTCTATTAAGTTTGGACTCTCAAAATATGCGAGTTATATATATACCCCGTCGTCAGTAGGTTTAGAAACGGTGTACATCTGTTCTTAAATGTGATTGTTGTTAAGTGAACGCATGGGTTTGTGAGAACCTATTCAGGTTGTAGCTAAGTTCTGTCATATACCTGTATTACAGTAGAGGATCGTGTATTTTCATGTAGTAACATATAGACCATAGTCGTATACATGTTTATTTTACACATACATTTTATTTAAACAGCAAACCTTTTTATGAATATATTACAAAATTGTAAGCGCTAACGTTAAAGTAGCTATCCCGCCATTAAAGACACTAATCCGCCAAATAACGGCAAATGTACGCTACAAAATTGTTTCTAAAAACATTATCCAGGGGTTTAGGTCATACAATAATGTATATGTGTCAATTAAAATTATATGTTTATTCATGGGTTCTTAAAATAACCGAGGTTGAATATGCGTAAATGAATTATAAGTTGGTAACCCTTAATTGGACGTTCCAGTTTTGGGGTTTGGTCTGGCTGGTTAAAGCCATTTATATTGTGTCTATAGAGTTTTTAAAGTATATGAGAGATATATATATATAATATATAACTCGTGATCAGTAAGTTTAGAAAGGGTATACTTCTGTTCTAAACTCTGCCTGTTGATGGCGAGATAGGGAATTTAACAGGTATATTTTATAACAGATGTAAGCCGTTTTTAAACCTATTGACGACGAGGTATATATATATAACTTACATTTGTTGAGAATCCAAACTCTGTTGACACAATATAAAAGGCTTTAACCAGCCAAGCCAAAACCCAAAGCTGAAGCGTCGAATTAAGAGTTACCAACTCATAATTCATTTCACGCATATTCAATTACGGATTATTTAAGAACCCGTGAAAAAACTATACATTTTTATAATCTGCACATGCGTTATTATATGACCTGAACACCTGGAGCGAGTGTTGATAAACGTTTTTAATATTTTAATTTGGCCGTTATTTTGCGGCTTAGTTTCTTTAATTTAGTTTATTATTTAAGAGACAACATACCGGTTGAATAAAAAACAAACCAAATATGGAAACACTGAGGAACAAAACGTTGTATAAATCAAGCAAAAGGTAAAACATATTGTGACAAACAATATATCAGTTTCCTTATTCTTATATCAAGTTTCCTAACTGCGCATTTTCTTAATTTCTTTCTAGCTAGAGTATCATGCACTTGTGCAATGTTTTTAATAAACATGTCATATTGACATGCACGAACATAGGAATGAGACATTATTCGTAGACGTTTGACTTGCACTTTTAAATTTGTAAATTCTATACGATCTACTGTATGCAGCAAAACGTGAACGTGATGATAATGTTTGTCTTCAATCTCGTCTTGTTGTACCCGTAAATTAGCTATCCCACCAACAACAGCCAAATTTTACAACATTTGTACCCCGTTTCTAAACCTACGGACACATAGATACTATATAAACTGTTTAATCAGCCAGGCCAAACCCCAAAACTGGAACGTCGAACTACGAGTTACCTAATCATAATTCATTGTACGCATATTCGATCATAGATATTTAAGAAACCGTGAATAAAACTACACTTTTAGTTGGCACATATACAATATTTTATGACCACCTGGATAAAGTTTTGATACACGGTTTTTAAGTGTAAAATGTTACCGTTATTTGGCGGGTTAGTTTCTTTAATGGTTTATTCTCTTGTTGCTCTGGCTTCTGCCGTGTCATTTTCGTACTTGCTTTGTGGCTTTCTATGGTTTGGGTTTTAATATATTATTGCATTACACATGGTCATTTTCGTACTATTATCTATTGGAGGATATAGCCTGGCGGGGATTTAATTGGCATGCCAATATAATAATAGTGAGGCCTGATGAACCCTTGAACCTGGTTTAAACCACCAACGGTATCTTTGCCATTGACTTTTTCAAGGCGGTTCCGCTATTGTCGGCCCGTGTCATGTTTTGCCTTTTATTCATCTTTGTAATTGTTGTTCGTGTCTGTGCATGTTTCTGGGGGAAATCTTTATTTACACTGTCCCGTTTTATAGGGAAGACAATAGGGTAAGAGTGAGGTTTGGTGCACCCTAGAACCTGGTTTAAACCTCTAGCGGCCTTTTTTGACACTGACCGTTCCAAGGCGGTATCCCTGATGTCAACCGTTGTATATTTGTGTTATCATATCTTGCCTTTTATTCATCTTTTTAATTGTTGTTTGTTTCTCTGTGTGTTTGTGGTTGACTGTGGTCCTTGCATGCTACATTTCCTGTTTGACTTTTACATCTACTTTTTCCATGACGATACCCCTGTTGCCAATTATTTTATGTCTGTGGTGTCACAAACTTTGATTGTATTTAATTGATGTTTGTTTTGATTGCGTGTTTTCCGTTAACTATGTTCTGTGAATGCTGCATTTCCCGTTTGACTTGTATACTGACTTTCATTGTGAATGCTGCATTTCCTGTTTGACTTGTATACTGACTTTCATTGTGAATGCTGCATTTCCCGTTTGACTTGTATACTTACTTTCATTGTGAATGCTGCATTTCCCGTTTGACTTGTATACTTACTTTCATAGTGAATGCTGCATTTCCTGTTTGACTTGTATACTGACTTTCATAGTGAATGCTGCATTTCCTGTTTGACATGTATACTGACTTTCATAGTGAATGCTGCATTTCCTGTTTGACTTGTATACTTACTTTCATTGTGAATGCTACATTTCCCGTTTGACTTGTATACTTACTTTCATTTTGAATGCTACATTTCCTGTTTGACTTGTATACTTACTTTCATTGTGAATGCTACATTTCCTGTTTGACTTGTATACTTACTTTCATTGTGAATGCTACGTTTCCTGTTTGACTTGTATACTGACTTTCATAGTGAATGCTGCATTTCCTGTTTAACTTGTATACTTACTTTTATGGTGAATGCTACATTTCCCGTTTGACTTGTATACTTACTTTCATTATGAATGCTACATTTCCTGTTTGACTTGTATACTTACTTTCATTGTGAATGCTACATTTCCTGTTTGACTTTTATACTGACATTCATTGTGAATGCTACATTTCCTGTTTGACTTGTATACTTACTTTCATTGTGAATGCTACGTTTCCTGTTTGACTTGTATATTTATGTTTCATTTCAGCACTACCGCCATGTACTCATTCGATATACAGGACTACGAAGATTTGTTTTCCTTTACCCAGGAAAACGTGTTGTACTTCTGCCTGCTGGGCATCGCAGTCATTGTCTCTGCATTTATACAGGTCTGGTATAATGGTTTCTAAATTTGCATCGTTGTCATCTTTTGCATTACAACAAATGCGACCATCCGACCTAATTATTAAGGTCACTCTCTCCCACCAACAACAGTAACTTTTACAACACAAAACCGTTCTTTCAAACTCTGTCCATGTGTTTGATAAATTATGCAGATTTAGTAACGGGTATCTAAAATAACTGCAATTGAATATGCGTAAAATGAATTTAGAGTTGGTGACTCATAATCGAAGCATGATAGGGCGAATTTTTGCCTGGCCGAGTGAGGTGGTTATATTATAGTTCAGATTTGCAACATTTGTAAGTTACATATATACCTTATGGTTAGTAAGCTAAGAAACGGTTTACATTTGTGGTAAAATGTGCAAGTTGTTGGCGGAATAGCTACTTTAATTTATCATGTAGATATGCACTTTTCGGCATGATAAAGGGGTGACCTAAGTCACCAAATACATGTTGCTTTATCAGACAGTGAATTTAAAGATTAATGGCCACCATATTTGTAGTATTATCAATTAAGAAATTTAACTCTTAAACATCATATGAACAGTTCTTGACAGTCTCGGAGAGAAAAATATATTGAAAACCGCTGCAAAGTTGTTTGTAAAAATAAGTATTATTTGCATGACGTAGAAACTACGTTTGACACTGCGTGACTGCACGGGGAAATGCGGTAAACCTGAATCGTATAGCTTCACAACTATTGCCAGATCATTGATAAATACATTTACCTGTGGATTAATTTACCTGTTCGAAGTTTTCTACGTCATCAAATACAATCTTATTCTCGCTTTTCACAGATATAGCAATGTCTGATTTGTAAATAACTATTGTTGTGGATTGATTTCGATTTAAATAAATATAAACATATTCATGAAACAAAACATGGTCGGAGAACTTTAATAGCATTATTTTATGTTCGTCTTTTACATGATCGATTACACTCGCGCCCGCAGGAGATTTTAAAAAGGATATATTTTATGTACCTTATTGTGCTTAATAAAATGCGTTTCCATGCTTGTCACGCATTCATAAACTGTGGACTTTGTGGCTTTAGGTTACCGTCTCAAAAAACAGGATATATTAAAATCACTTAGGGTATGACATCACCATATGATGACGACGAGCAAGAGCACTATTACTTTTGGCTCCGAGCCCAGGGGCCCTCAGTGGTGGGGGTGGGGGTGTCAAAAGGTCAAATAAACTAAAAATTCAATTACACTCATTTTTTCATATTTTTGCACATAACTTGGTATATGTAATCGTCCATAAAAAATAAACAACATATGAAACGATTTTTTTATTTCGCAAACTCGAACGTCTGCCATAGGGCCCAGGGTGGATGGGGCGGGCGTGATTTGGGGTCATTTTATTTTTGTAATTATGTCTCAAATGAAACATTATGATGATGGCTCTCAGTGGAGTCAAAAGGTCAAATACACTAACAATTCAATTACACTGCCATTTTTCCATATTCTTGCACATAATTTGGTGTATGTAAACGTCTATAAAAGATAAGCAACATATTAAATGATTTTATGATTTTTATTATATCGAACTCGGACCGTCTGCCCGTAGGCCCAGGGTGGGGGTTGTGTGTGTGTGTTTGGGGTGGGGGGATTTGGATTTGGATTTTTTTTTATAATTATGTCTCAAATGAAACATGATGATGGGATTACACTGTATACATTTGTTTCCTCCTATGTTATAGTTGGGCCTGGAGGAAGAGGCATCAAATACACTAATAATGCAATTACGGTGTCATTTTTTCATACTTTTGCACATTAATTGGTATACTAGTCATCTAATAAACAAATACGCAGCATGTCAAATGATTTATTATTTAAAACTCGGACGTCTTCCCTGCGGTTGGGGTTGGAGGGGATGGGTGGTGGGTGGAGGGTAACAGTTGGTAAATTTATTTAAAAATTATTTCTCAAATGAACATTTTAATAAAGGGATTGCATTGTATATACTGTAGGCTCTGTGGGGGCGGATGGGGGTGGGGGCGGGGGGGGGGGGTAGGGTTGGGGATGGGGGGAAGTGACCTGTGTGAAGAAAACGTGGGTATTTTAGGTCGAATTCGTTCTAGTTATACTTATATTTATAAAACGAAATTAACATTTGAATGTAAAAAATAATTCAGAGAATCCGCGATCAAATCAGTATTGAAATGAAATGAAACATCCATTCTTATTTATGTTAACATTGTTTATCAATGAATGACATTAATTCATTAGCAGCTCACCTTTTTGTTGTATATTGTCTCCTTTTGTTTTTATACGAAATGTTTCTCTCGGATTAAAATTGTTCAAGTAATATTGTACTGCACAAGTCACCCAGGCTGTTTCTGAGTTATTCGATTTGCTATTGAAATTAAATTCAAGTCCTACTATTCGGATACAGATTAACACAATTCTGATCGGCAACCATTAAGATTACCAATTATTGGGAGGAGGATTTAGTGGCCTCGACTACAAATTAGTAGTGTTATTATTTACTGGTCCTTTGGGATCCTCAAGCCCAATCTTTGTGGCTTTAAATTAGAATACCGCTTAAGCCGGTGCTAGGAGGCGTGAGAGGTGTTGCACTTAACTCATGAACAAACTCAATAAAACCGAGTCTGTTACCTTTATCTATTGTTTGTGTTTGTTGCTGCTTCCAATGGATCCACTTTTCAGTATTTATTGACATTCACACAAGCGTTTGTTTAGTGCTGTGTGGCGGCCGTAAAAAGTTGCCCCGACTATACATCAGTTGTGTTATTACTTACTGGTCCTTTGGGATCCTTAAGCCCAATATTTGTGGCGTTAAATTAGAATATCGCTTAAGCCGGTGCTAGGAGGCGTGAGGGATGTGGCACTTAACATTACCTCTCATGAACAGACTCAATAAAACCTAGTCTGTTACCTTTATCTATTGTTTGTGTTTGTTGCTTCCAATTGATCCACTTTTCAGTATTTATTGACATTCACACTAGCGTTTGTTTAGTGCTGTGAGGCGGCCGCAAAAAGCCGCCCGACTACAGATCAGTAGTGTTATTACTTACTGGTCCTTTGGGCTCCTTAATTCCAATCTTTGTTGCTTTAAAGTGGAATATCGCTTAAGCCGGTGCTAGGAGGCGTGAGATATGTTGCACTTTACGTAATATCTCATGAACAGACTCAATAAAACCGAGTCTGCTACTTTTATCTCTTGTTTGTGTTTGTTGTTGCCATTGGATCCCCTTTTCAGTATTTATTGACATTCACACTATCGTTTGTTTAATGCTGTGTGGAGGCCGTAAAAAGTCGTCCCGACTACAAAGCAGTAGTGTTATTACTTACTCCTGTACTAGGAGGCGTGAGAGGTGTTGCACTTAACATTACCTCTCATGAACAGACTCAATAAAATCGATAAACATGGCTGAAATAATAAAACTATTGTATTTTATTTGGTATTTGAAAATAGGACATTTACGTAAACTGTTGATACATTTTTCGTCAAAACACATATAATAAAATTGACACTCACTGTTATCCTCCCTTATCCCTATGCGTTTTACAGTATGCGTGTTGGAGCGTATCGTGTGAGAGACAGATGATGAAAATACGGACGTCGTTCTTTCACTCCGTTGTTCATCATGACATTGGTTGGTTCGATACACATGACGGAGCCCAGCTGGGAACAAGCTTTACAGAGTTAGTAGAAACTTTAACATGTATTCAATTTATGTCAACGCATGCACGCAGTAAAAGATGGTATATAGGGAGAGAAACTTCAACATCATCGACACGTATGCTTCTAAAATCGGCAGCTGCTATACGGTACATGGTATGTTACACTCCTGGGGAATCTGAACATTGCGAGAGCAAGTTAGTTCATAGTACGAAGATTATATCACATACCTAATAGCAATGTTTTAATATGTCGTTATATCAATGAAATGTATAAACAAACTTTGACGGTGTTTATTTGATGTGGCTTATCATGAAACTTCGACAATTTCAAACACAACAATTATACTTTGAATTATTAAAGTAATACCCGATATTTATTTTTATCTTATCAGTTTCGTAAATTGTGTTATTTGTATCTAGTTATTCCTTTTCAAGGTCATAATTTGTAGTAATTACGTATAAAATTGTCAAAGTATCAAATTTGTGAAAAACAATTACCAAAGCTGTATGGGTGATGTGAAAGTCATATCAATATACATGTGCCAAAAAAGTTCAACTACTTAAATTACAGCACTAGAAACTATTTGCAATTGTGTAACTGTACGCTACGAAGTAGATGGGATCACCGCACTGACACGTAGGATCTACATGAATAGCTGTAGTACGAACGATAGCGCTTATATAAGACGAAGATAACGATCTGATTATAATGCACTACCCTGTGCTCGCTGCGTACAGATTTCCCAGGAGTGTTTTGTATGAAACAAGAACAGAGTACCCAAATGCCAAAGTGTCAACATTTATTCAATGTATTTCAGAAGATGCATGCATTAGAAGCTTGAATAGGGACTGAAACTTCAATATTTAGTCAATGTATTATAGAAGCATGCATGCATTAGAAGCTTGAAAAGGGCCTGAAACTTCAATATTTAGTCAATGTATTTTAGAAACATGCATTCATTAGAATACGGCTCAGGATCTGACACTTCCAACATTTATTTAATGTATTTCGGAAGTATGCATGCATTAGTAGCTGGATTAGGAATTGAAACTTTAAAATGTGTTCCAAGCTTTTTTTTTAGAAACATGCATGCATTAGAAGCTGGCTTCGGGCTGAAACTTCAACGCTTTTTCCAATATGTTTCAGAAGCATGCCTACATTAGAAGCTTGTTAAGAACTGAAATTTCAACATTTGTTCAATGTGTTTCAGAAGCATTCATGCATTAGAAGCTGGCAAAGAACTGCAACTTCAACATTTTGTCAATGTGTTTCAAAAGCATGCATGCATTAGAAGCTGGCTAATAGCTGAAACTTCAACATTTGCTCAATGTGTTTCAGAAGTATGCTTGCATTAGAAGCTGGCTAAGAATTAAAATTTCAACATGTTGTCAATTTATTTCAGAAGCATGCATGCATTAGAAGATGGCGTAGGGACTGAAACTTCAACATTTTTTCAATGTGTTTCAGAAGCATGTATACATTATAAGCTGGCTAAAAACAGAAACTTCAACATGTATTCAATTTATTTTAGAAGCATGCATGCATTAGAAGCTGGCTAAGAATTTAAACTTCAACATTTTTTAAATGTGTTTCAGAAGGTACATGCATTAGAAGCTGGATTAGGAATTGAGATTTCAACATTTATTGAGTGTATTTTAGAAACATGCATACATTAGAAGCCGGCTTAGGAACTGACACTTCAACATTTATTCAATGCATTTCAGAAGCATACATGCATTAGAAGGTGGATTAGAAACTGAAGCTTCAACATGTATTCCATGTGTTTAGCTCTACTGGCCATGGGCCAGCAGAGCTTATGGGATGGCGAGTTGTCCGTCGTCCGCCGTCCGTCGGTCAACTTTTACCTCATTAAGACGATATGGCCTTCATTTTACATTCGATCTTTACCAAACTTTAACAGATTGGAATGTTAATATCAATGAAAGCTTGAGCAAGTTCGAAAACCGGTCAGATCGGAACAGTAACAACGGAGTTATGCCTCTTGATTTAGTTAAAATGCTATATTTTGCCTCGTTAAGACGATCTTTACTAAACTTTACCAGATTGTTAATATCAATAAAAGCTCTAAAAAGTTTGAAAATCAGCCAGATCGGACTAGCAACAGCGAAGTTATGGCCCTTGATTTTGTTTAAATGCTATATTTTGCCTCGTTTATACGATAGGGCTTTCAATTTCCATCCGACCTTTACCAAACCGTACCAGATTTGTTGGTGATCTTTTATTTTATTAATAGTATATTTCCTTTGTTTACATTTTTGTTAAATGTTGTGTTTTTTTAAATATAATAATATATAAAAAAAATTTTTTTTTTTTTTATTTTTTATTTAATTTTATTTTGATTGATTGATTGATGTTTTTTTGTTTTTTTTTAATTGTTTTTTTTTTAAAAAAAAAAAATTGGATTTGACAAAACTTAGCAGGAAGCATTGCTGTGATTTCTAGCTGTGCCTATTGCGTTTTATTCCGGTTCGTTGATTTTTGTTGGCCCCTTGACATTTTTACTTTAGCGCTACTCCTCCTAAACGCCTTGTTGGATTTTCGACGAAACTTGGCAGGAAGCATCGGTGAAATGTCTAGTTGTGCATTTCGCGCTTTTGTTCCAGTTCGCTGATTTATGACGGAGTTATGGCCCTTTGACATTTTTTACTTTAAATTTCTTGTCGGCACTACTCCTCCTAAACAGCTTGTTGGATTTCTACGAAATTTGGCAGGAAACCTCAGTATGATGTATAGTTGTGCAAAGCGCGGTATATCAATGTAATCTTGGACAAGTTCGAAAACCAGCTAGATCTTGTTAGTAATGACAGAGTTATGGCCCTTGATTTGTTGAAACATGCTATATTGTATTTTTTGTTTTGTTAAATCTGTAGTTACTTCATTTTTTATCTGACCTTTACCATATTTGTTTAGAATGTTAATACACCCCACTCCACCACCCATCTCATTTTTATGAAATTTCATTCATAGAAGAAAGTGGGACAAATTAAAAAATAACGATGCCGGACTAAAGACAGCAGACTTATTGCCCATGATTACCAGGTGAGCGATCTAAGGCCATCCTAGCCCTGTTGTTTTTGCAATGTTTTAAAAGAAGAACTGATGGGAATTTTAGTTAGTAGAGCGTACACAGGCCCTCTTGGGCCTCTTGTTTTTAGAAACATTAGAAGCTGGTTTAGGAACTGAAACTTCAACATTTAATCAATTTACTTCAGAAGCATGCAGGCATTATAAGCTGTCTAAGAACTGAAACTTCTCAACATTTGTTCAATGTGTTTCAGAAGCATGCATGCATTAGAAGCTGGTTTAGGGACTGAAACTTCAACATTCATTCAATGGATTAGTACCTGTATCGGAGCCTACACCATTGCTCTGACAAAAGGTTGGAAGTTAGCGCTAGCTTGCATGGCTTTTTCACCTATACTGATGTTCACGGGAGCAGTTATGTTTCGTGTAAGTTGTGATTTGCTTATATGAATGATCCTTAATATCTACCTAGTAATTATGTTTCTAATACTTTATGAGGAGTATGCGTGGATGGTGTTGGCTGTTTTGTTTCTCTGCAGGTTATTACGCATTTATTGTCTCGCCTTTTCGAAGAAAAAAGCGAGAAACAGGGATCACTTAAAAAAGCGAGACACAGGGATCACTTAAAAAGCGAGACACAGGGATCACTTTTCCGGCGGCGGCGAAGGCTGCGGCGCCGCCTATATTTGGTGAAAATCTTTTGCAAGGCATATATCTCCAATACCGTCAAAGGTATTGCTTTGAAATTTTTGTATGAACATTCACAGGGGTATGCCCTTACCCTTTCAATAAGTCCCAAACCACCAGTGACCTTGACTTTAAAGACAAAAGAACTTCGTCACATATTTCTTGGTCACACGTTTTTGGAAGGTATATATCTACAAAACAGTCAAAGGTATTGCTTTGAAACTTTGTATGAAAATACACTGGGGTATGACGTTACCCTTCACTAACCCCTACACCACCAATGACCCTTACACCACCAATGACCATGACCTTGTCTTTAAAGACAAAATAACTTCCATCAAGTTTTTCTTGGTTAAAGTTTCTGGTTAATGTTTTTTGGAAGATACATATATCCAATACAGTCAAAGGTATTGCTTTGAAACTTTGTATGAACAATCGCTGTGATATGCCCTTACCCTTTCAGTAAGTAAACTCCACACCACCAATGACATTGACCTTGTCTTTAAAGATAAAATAATTTAATCAAGTTTTCTTGGTAAAAGATTTTGGTTAAAGTTTCTTCAATGTATATGTCTCCAATACCGTCAAAGGTATTGCTTTGAAATGTTGTATTAACATTCACAGGGGCATACCTTTACCCTTTCAGTGGGCCTTCCATACCAATGACATTGACCTTGACTTTAAAGACAACAGAACCTAGTAGAGATTTTTTTGGTTACACGTTTTTGGAAGGTATATTTCTCCAATACCGTCAATGGTATTGCTTTGAAACTATGTATGAACATTCACTGGGATATGCCCTTGACCTTTGACTAAACCCCACCCCACCAATGATCTTGACTTTCACTTTAAAAACAAAATAACTTAGTCAATGTTTTCTTGGTCAACGGTTTCGGCTAAAGTTTTTTCCTAGGTATATATCTCCAATACCGTCAAAGATATTGCTTTGAAACTTTGTTTGAACATTCACAAGGGTAACCCCTTACCCTTTCATTAAACCCCGTCCACCCCCCACCACAATGACCTTGAAATTTACTTTAAAGACAAAATAACTATGAAAATTAGCAGTCTCCTTGTACTCAGATCAAACCCTGCCCTCTACTAACCTTGACTTTTACTTTACACCCAAATTGGCAACCTATAGTTTCCCCAGTTTTCTGTAAATGATTTATCACTCTGAATATAATTATTAAAAAATCAGGTTCGCTTACACCCCTCCCAGTACCACCCAGTAAAACATTAAAAAGACCTCTACGATCCCAACAAACCAAGCCTTTGTTGTGTATGACCAAAAAACAAGAAGGCGAGACAGCCCGTGGCGGTGGCCGGGCCATTAAACATGTGCTAACTCTATAAAAACGTTGTTAGGAGAATTCAGTTTCCAAGTACCGCAGGATCAAGTACTGCAAGGTATAAATGCTGCGTCTACATAAACGTCCATGATTATTAGGAACTGTTCGATATACTTTCAGAAACACTTAATTTCACGATAAACTCATAAATTCATGTGAATATGCATACATAGCTTAGGTATACTTTTAAATTTGATACCTATGATTTTATTAATACAGTGGGTTAAGAATATGGCGAAAACGGAAGCAAAATCCTATGCAAGAGCAGGCTCTGTCGCCGAGGAGGTACTCAGCTCCATCAAAACTGTCATGGCTTTTAATGGACAGGAAAAGGAATGTAAACGGTATAATTGTTTGCAATTTTATATTCAATATTTTATTCAATATTGTATTAGTGATACAGGCCACCGGCCAAAACAATTAACATTTATACAATATATTTATCATAAATTTACACGTGGTTTGGTTGTTATGCATAAATGTACAATCAACTGACAATACGATCAATACAATACTATTACTATTATATAACAGTACATACTAATCATGAATAAACTTCGTTTAACGAAATCAAGTAAAGAAACATAGCTATATGTTTTATAACATTTTCATTTTTACATGACATAACAATATTAAACTTGTGTTTGTTAGGAAACTCATAGTACATTTTAGGAATATATAACGATCTTAAATCAATGGGCTTATCAATAAAAAGTTATATTCATCTTCTATAACATTATTACAATGAAAACACAAACGTATCTCTCTAGGCATACCTACATGCCGTCCTTTCTCTATGAGTAGAGAGTGAGAGGATGTTCTAAAAGATACCATAACTATTCTAAATTTCTAAACATTTAAATAATTTTCTACAACCAGTTCAGATTTAAAATACCTATACAAATCCAGCTTTGCATTACCTTCTACTTGTATGGTTTCGGAAAAAGTTTCGTTTCTTTTTCTGCCCGTAGAGTTTTATTGTAGTAACGTAAATTGTGGGATAAACATTTATCATATAAACGTCTGGGCTGGAACATTGACTTAAAGCTGTACATGCTTTGCACAGGAGCGTTATCATGCAACAAATTCACATACCTTAGCCCCGACTTAGGCCGTCGATTCTGAAAGACCCTTTTCAGATTTTGATAACGACATTTATATAGTACTTATAGTTATACATTACTATAGTACGGTGACCCCGTTTCCCTTTGGGACAGCGATTTATATGACTGGCCCACTTGTCTGGAAAAAATATGGCATAAAGAACCTTCCGAGTTGTCATGGTTCTATTAGCAATACTTGGCCTTTTGACATGTTTCTTATAATAAGTATAATCTGTTTGTCGTTTTGGCTCATAAAAACGAACCCAGTTATCGTCTCCAGTAAGAACGTTAGCAAACACTTTTTTATTATATTCGGGGATTTTTTTCAGAAGTTGTTTAGCCATTTTCACCCTAGTACGCGTCTGGTCATCAGATAGCAAATGTAGGATCCACCTTGCACTTATTTTCATAAGCTTGAGGATTTTCTTTAGAATGGCATGAACGGATGCTAGACAAGTTGATCATCTGTGCTATCTGCCTTACAGTATAACGCGCGTCTTTCTCAATGATTGATTTTTATCAATCCTTGATTTAGTGGTTGCAGTCTTCGGTATGTTTGGTATCTTTGACTGACCTCTGAGCAGAGGAGAACTTAGCAACACATCTGCAAACAGTCGGGAAAAAAACAGTTTACTATCTCCATATATACCACAATTTATTTCATGGATGGGTTTCGCATTTAAACTGACGTCGACTCTTTTATATAAGCCCGTATTTCAAAACTGTTTCCACTCTTTTACCTGTCATTTTTAACGCAGTGTACGTATATGAATGCACTATGAAGCAATCAAAATTGCAAAATAACCGGTTTATCGATTTAGTTGACATTTACAGGTATTATCAATGAATGCACAGTCTACCGTTTCACACTAGCAATAATCGCGAAATAAACGGGAACGCGAACTAGTTGCATTAATTTTCGAACATCCCTCGTGCTATTCACGACTAGTGGACGGGTAATTATGACGATTTTGTATTCACCACAGGTTAGTGGGAGGATATTCACGGCGATCAAGTGGACGGGTATTTACGGTGATTTAGTGGGCGTCTATTTACGAGAATCTCATATTAAGGGAGATTTAGTGGGCGTATATTTAAGTCAATCTTGTACTAACGGCGATTTAGTGGGCGTATATTTACAGAAATCTTGTATTAACGGCGATCTAGTGAGCGTATATATTTACGGCGATCTTGTTATCATGACAATCAAGTGCGTGGGTTTTACGGCGATTTTAAATTCGTAGCGATTTAACATGACCATTTAGTTGGCGGTATTCACACTGATCGTGTATTCACGGCAATGGAGTATACACAGCGATCTCTGGGACGGTATTGACGGCAATCTAGTGGGCGGGTATTCACTACAGTTTAGTGGGTGGGTATACACGGCAATTTAGTGGACTGGTATTCAAAATGCTCTAGTGGGCGGGTATTCACGGTGATCTAGTGGACGGATATTCACGGCGATTTAGTGGGTGGGTATTCAAGGTGATCTAGTGGGTGGTTATTCACTGTGATCTAGTGTGCGGGTATTCAATGTGATCTAGTGGGCGGGTATTCACGGTGATCTTGTGGGCGGATATTCACGTCGATTTTAGTGGGCGGGTATTGATGGTGATCTATTGGGCTTGTTTTCACGGTGATCTAGTGGGCGAGTATTCACTGTGATCTAGTGGACGGGTATTCAAGGTGATCTAGTGGGCGGGTATTAACGTCGATCTAGTGGGCGGGTATTGACGGTGATCTAGTGGGCGGGTATTGACGGTGATCAAGCGGGCGGGTATTGACGGTGATCTAGTGGGCGGGTATTCACCTGTGATCTAGTTGACGGATATTCACGGCGATTTAGTGTGTGGGTATTCACGGTGATCTACTGGGTGGTTATTCACTGTGATCTAGTGAGCGGGTATTCACGGTGATCTAGTGGACAGGTATTCAGTTCACGGCAATCGAAGTTCGCGGTGATATAGTGGGCAGGTATTCAGTTCAAGACGATTTAGTGGGCGCGTTATCTCATATTTACATAAAAGGGTAATGGATCTTATCGTCTGTGATTGACTTTCTAAATCCTTGTTAATTATTATATGAAATTGTACTTTTGGACACTATTTTAATACACTTAAATCACACGACCTTTCCTAGTTACGATCACATATGAACTTACATCATTTGAAACAAGCGCTTATTTGGTCATTGATACATTGTGATTTGCTAAAACATTATTGCGTTAATATAAGAACATAATGTATTAGATGTGGGAGTTTAAACATACATATAATAGCTAAATTAACATATTTCGGGTTAAACAGCCTAAAACAATACAGAGATTCAATTATTGGGTGGAACTATATCTCTACAATGAGATGCTTCAGGTATCCTTTTACAACATATCGATATATTATAAAAATTGTTATGTTTCCAAAATAATTTACTAGCATTTAATAATTTGTTATATTTGGTATATGTATTATGCTATGATATTGTGATACTCTGCATTTGCTAAAGGTCAGTTTACGTTTTTACATGAGCACCTTTACTACCAGGTACACAGAGAGAGTCAATGAAGCTAGTAGCTCGGCCATAAAAAAGGGGTTCGCGATTGGAGTCGGGATCGGCACTATATGGTTTTTCATATACTGTATCGTGGCCCTCGCATTTGGATACGGTATTAAGCTAATGGCGAGCGGAGAATTTGGATTTGAACCCGGCAATGTCATTGTTGTACGTATTTTTCCAGCAATAATTCATCATTGTTACTTGATTTTGTTTTAAACAATAACATGCACAACAGTATTTATGTTTTAAAGCTTCTGTGCTAGGGGCTGGGTTGGAGGGTAGTTTGCAGTCTCCCATCTGAATTGGCCTAGCATAGCAATTGCTACTCATAAACTAGTTTAATTGGGTTCTGCAATTACCAAGGACCCATTTTCTATTTTTAGACTTGACTATCGTAAAAAATCGCGTCATTTTACTTTGATATTAAAAATAAAAATTATAAGAATAAACATAATTTTAAATACGATGTGCTCATATCATACTGATTACAACATTGACTATACGATGTAATCGTGTCTTCATTTAAATGGTTTAGGACTATTTTACGTCTGTATGACTAAGGTTGCAGCATTGCAAAAATCAACACAATTGTAGTTAAAATAGGAGACCATTGAAGAGTGGCAACCACGCATGAATTAAATCTGTAAGTACTTTATACATGTTTACTATTATGTTTAGATATTCATGAGCGTGATGATTGGCTCGATGTCCATGGGTCAGGCGTTTCCAATTATTGAGACCATCGCTAATGCGAAGGCTGCTGCCATAACATTATATGCAATTATAGAGACGAAGCCGCTTATTGACAGTTCCTCAAAGGAGGGGTTGATACCCATTACAGTGGACGGCAATTTAGAGCTCAGAAATGTTTTCTTCACCTACCCTGCTCGACCAGACGTTCAGGTATTGCTATTTTTGTTCTGTCTTTACTCCTTAAAATAATTTAAGGACCGTCATGTTTTTAATTTGTGTCATTTTGTAATGTGCTGTAACTGAACGTATGAATCTAACGGAGCATAACGTACATAATTCGAAACATTTCGATTGATTTATTCAAAAAAGGCTACCAATTTTGTTTCGATCTGGTTTACTAGCTGTCCTGGAACTTTCTGAATCCGTTTTAAACAGAATGAATAGTTGCGGCCAAAAGATTTTAGGCTATAACATATCGAAGTTATCTAAATTGAATCTCTTCAAAACTGAGTCTCAGGCCCAAACATCTCCAAGTCCAAAAAGGCCATAACTGCAGTAAAAAATTCGACTCAAAATGATGTTTAAATATGATTATCTCCAAATGATGGCAAACTAACATTTCTAAGTCCAAAAAGTTTGTTAACTGCGGTAAAAATTATCGAATCTCAATGACGATTACATCTGATTATCCTTCACGATGGCAAATCTGAATTGAATATCTCCTAAACTGAATGACTAGTTGCAACGGCCAAAAGGTTTGTATTAGTCCGTCATATTTCTAATTCCAAACAGAGCATAACTGCGGTAAAAGTGTCGAGTCTAAATGACGATTTAACATTTTCATCTTCACATGATGGCCAACAATTCTACAAAACATGAGCTGAAACCCTTCAAAACTGAATGACTAGTTGCGGCCACAAGAATCTGTGATCAACGGATGGACGTACACTATTTCTATTTCCATCCACTCTTCTTCGAAATGGCGGGAGACAAAACATATAAATATGATGAAAATGCTAACTCCTCTTTACTTGCTCTGAGACCTAAATTTTCGTTTCGTAATTTAAAATCGTGAAACCAAGCATTTCATAATACATTTGTTTTAGTTCCTGCTGGTAAAGCAGCTAATAATGTAATTATTGTTTGACACCTACATTACGTCAATCTTTTATCTCTGGAACTCAGGAGCACAAATTCGTATACCCCAGTTCAATATAATGAGGATTATTTTGTTTCCACGTATACCACCCGGTGCACGATTTTTAAGGCTAGGATAAACGAAAAGCAAAACAAACTTCCAACGATGTACTGGATTCCCAAATACATAAACAGCCTTCTAAAGTCCGTTTATTTTTAATTATAGTGCCTGCACCACTATAAACATCTCTAAAACGTTTAACTTCTTGTCTTACTGCCGTTAAAGATCAAGTTAAACAATAGTGTGCTAAAGCTTATGACAACACTATATACAACCTTACCACATCACCTTAAAAAAAGTACATTTTTGGCCTGTAACCATATTAAAGCATTTTTTACTAACCGCAATTTGGACAATTAATTACACTATGTGGACTTGCCAAGAAGTTTGTCAAGCACTCATTTTCCTATTAGATAATATTATTGTCAAGTATGAAACTACCGTTTATAAACAAATTGTTGGTATCCCTATTGATTTACATCTCTCTGTTGAAAACGGAGAAAATATAATAGAGAAATAATAAGTAAAATCTATGACAAGAGAGATGAATTTAATTTTGATATTGTTAATTAACCTCACTTAGATGGGGATGTTCCTCGAGCTACTTCTTATCGGGTCCATGATTCGAAATGTTTTCGTTTTTCTAGCGCTTGTAGTTGAGTTGAGGACTTCAATATTCGTAATCTGTGTATAACCAATAACCTACTCCAGCAGGGCTACCGTTACCATAAACTTCGAAAAACCTTTGCAAAATGTTATTATCGTAACCTCTACTTTTAAAATATAAAAGTAACTTAAGAACTCTTCTGCAACAAGGACTATCACAACCTGACTTCTATGGTGATGTGACTTACAAACTTCATAAGATCCTTGGTCATCAACACGGTCATACAATCTTTATTAAACCTGTTTACAAGTTTATCAAAATAGGTTATGACCCTATCATTTTGCAACGTAATGCATGTTCAGTGATTTACCCACTGACAGTTTGCCACTATGGTTTCCTCTTTGATTGTGCGATGACCGGACAGATTGTGGATCCTAAAATGACGTCTACTAAATCACAGAGAAGGTAGCGTCTCATGCTTGTCTTTAATTCCTTAATAGTTCGTTCTCTTGTTGCCCTGGCTTCTGCCAAGTCATTGAGTATTTGCTTTGTGGCTTTCTAAGCTTTTTTATTTATATTCATATATACATGATCATTTATGTTTATACTTATATTGCCTATAAATGCTGCATTGTTTGTTAGTTTACACTGTCCCGTTTTATTGTGATGCCTCTTAGGATAAGAATATGGTTTGGTGCACACTAGAACCTGTTTTAACCGCACCCCAACCCACTCCCCCACCCAGCGGCGTTCGTGATGTCATATCGTACCTTTTATTCATCTTTGTAATTGTTTGTTTCTGTGAGTGCTTTTAGTTGACTGAGGTCCTTTAATACTTCATTTCCTGTTCTTCATTTTCAGATGACAGTAGGGTAAGTGTGAGGTTTGGTGCACCCTAGACCCGGATTAAACCCCAGTGGCCTACTTTGCCACTGACCGTTCCAAAGCGGTAGCCCTATTGTCAACCCTTTTGTGTTTGTGATGTCGTTTGCATTTGTTATTGCTTTTGCCTTCTTGTTTGTCTGTTTGCGTGTTTGTTTCCGTGTTTTGTGGTTAACTGTCCTCCTTGAATGCTACTTTCCATGTACGATCTTTTTATATTTCTTTAGGATAAGAATAAGGTTTGGTGCACCCTAGAACCTGTTTTACGCGCCCCCTCCCCCACCCCCACCAACCCCCAGCGACCCTTTTTGCCACTAACCGTTCCAAGACGGTAGTCAACCACCTTTATGTTCGTGATGTTATATCATACCTTTTATTCATTTTCAGTAAAGTTTTGAATACAGCAATCAGGTTGCTAGATTGCTTTACTTTGCAAGCATGTTTAAAGTATCTTATAAAACTATTTGGAAGACGCAACGCAAAAAAACAGTTATTTGAAGAACACAAATTAGAACACCTGATGAAACAGACATGAATGTTTTTGAAAATGATCCTGTAAATGATCAGCATCACTATCTTAAGATTCGAGGACTATTATTATCGAGTATACTGATGAAACGATCACATGCTTTGGGAGTGTACTGTTCATCAACTTCGGGTTATGGATAGGATGTTTTGTGCTATTTTTAACACGTTGACTATCCAACGGATAGACATGGGACAGAACACAGCCTCTGGGAGTTTGTTTGACTGGTGTTTTACGTCATTTGAGCACATGTTATAGGCCATAGGTATCGGTTGATTTCTTGTGGCGGTCCTCAAGTATCTACGAGTAAATCACTGTGTTGGTTAGTTGAATTTAATAGACATTTTTTAACGTTTACGGAAGTTAGGAATGTTTGGCACATAACTATTTGGGAAAATATACTTAGGTAGAGCTGTGAAAAGTCAGAGATAATTAATAAACTAATTAGATAACATAGGGAAAATTTATTTTTATTTTGATGTTTTACATTATGGATAATCATATGTTTATATAAATGAGAATGTCTGGATGTATAATAACCAGTAGTGAAACAAAACATGAAGTCCAAAACTTTATTTGTTTAAACCCAGCAGTGATAAAATACTATAAGGTATAAAATCCTTTTCAGGTTTTGAAAAGCCTGAACATCATTGCCGGCAAAGGTCAGACTGTAGCGTTGGTTGGCTCTAGTGGTAGTGGTAAAAGTACAGTGGTTCAACTGGTAGAAAGATTCTATGAAGTGGAAAGAGGACAGGTAGGTGATCTAGTAGAGAGAAGGACAGGAAGGCGATCTAGTAGAGAGAAGGACAGGTAGGCGATCTAGTAGAGAGAATGACAGGTAGATGATCTACTAGAGAGAATGACAGGTAGGTGATCTAGAAGAGAGAATGATAGTTAGGTGATCTAGTAGAGGGAAGGACAGGTAGGTGATCGAATAAGGAAAAGGACATTTAGGTGATCTAGTAGAGAGAAGGACAGGTAGGTGATTTAGTAGAGAGAAGGACAGGTAGGTGATTTAGTAGAGAGAAGAACAGGTAGGTGTTCTAGTAGAGAGAAGAACAGGTAGGTGATCTAGTAGAGCGAAGGACAGGTAGGTGATCTAGTAGAGGAAAAGACAGGTATGTGATCTAGTAGAGAGAAGGACAGGTAGGTGTTCTAGTAGAGAGAAGGACAGGTAGGTGATCTAGTAGAGCGAAGAACAGTTAGGTGATCTAGTAGAGGGAAAGACATATATGTGATCTAGTAGAGAGAAGGACAGGTAGGTGATCTAGTAGAGAGAAAGACAGGTAGGTGATCTAGTAGAGAGAAGGACAGGTAGGTGATCTAGTAGAGAGAAAGACAGGTAGGTGATCTAGTAGAGAGAAGGACAGGTATGTGATCTAGTAGAGAGAAGGACATGTAGGTGATCTAGTAGAGAGAAGGACAGGTAGATGATCTAGTAGAGAAGGATATGTATGTGATCTAGTAAAGAGAACGACAGGTAGGTGATCTAGTAGAGAGAAAGACAGGTAGGCGATCTAGTAGAGAGAAGGACAGGTAGGTGATCTAGTTGAGCGAAGGACAGGTATGTGATCTAGTAAGAGAGAAGGACAGGTAGGTGATCTAGTAGAGAGAAGGACAGGTAGGAGATCTAGTAAAGAGAACGACAGGTAGTTTGCCATATAGAGATTGTATGACAAAGTCACATGGACCGAGGTCAGGTAGGTCATTTAATAAAACGACGTGTACGTCTGAAACCCCATTTTCTTTGAAATTTAAAACGTTTCTGTCATAACGGTTTATTAAATACAGTTTGAAAAAATATAACGTCAATAACGTATAATCCGGATTCAAATGACCTTTAAAAAAGCCATCGAAAAGTACGGGCATGCCTTGGTATGTTGCCTACACTTCGGTGCGCATTTATGTACTAGTATATGGACACATGTAAAGCCATGTTAGATAAATTGTGTGCATGTACTGAAAAACAGGTGCTCCTAGATGGACAAGATGTTCGGGACCTAAATGTAGATTGGCTGAGAAAACAGATAGGACTGGTCAGCCAGGAACCTGTTCTATTTGGCACAACAATCAAGGAGAACATACAGTACGGACGGACGGGCGTTACTGACGAGGAAATATTTGAGGCGGCGAGGAAAGCAAACATTCACGACTTCATATCCACGTTACCAGAGGTCAGTATAAGTATAGTCATCTTGTTATTTAGATGTTAATGTTAACCTAAATGCAATAATACAATTTAATTACAAACAAATACAACACAATTCAATCAAGTGTAAACAATTTTACTGTACCAATAATACATTTAGACAAACTATTTTCTTAATTCGCGATGATTTCATTTTGTATTGATGGAAATGTTTCATTTACCATGACGATAAATCTATATTGACATGAGGTTATTTTTACAAAACACGTACTGCTCATTTGATGTGCTCAGTAGCATTTTACGTGCACAGGAGCATTTTATAAAGCTTTTCTCAATCAAAGATTTCCAAATCTTTAAAAAGTGAGAAGGGGCAGAGTGATTATTATTTATTTTGTCAAATCGAGTTAAATAAATGAGATAATCTGTACAGAATAGTTTTAGCACAGTAAAATATTTAACAAAACTTTTGATGTATTACCTTTTCGTGGTGACATTTATGAAAACCGACGCCAGTTCCATCATGTCCCTAGAGATTTAGTGCTGGAAAATTAAGCCATTTGCGATTTATCCTCCCCGCCCTGCACACACACACTTTCCGCTAGGTATACTTCGTAACTGAGGCTATATTTCCTGTTTGAACTATACACAGGGTTATAATACGTTAGTTGGTGAACGAGGTACACAGTTAAGTGGCGGCCAGAAGCAACGACTAGCCATTGCACGTGCACTCGTGCGTAACCCTAAACTGTTACTTCTAGACGAGGCGACCTCTGCATTGGACAACGAGAGTGAAGCAGTTGTACAAAAGGCATTGGACAAGGTAACACAGCTTGTGTTTTGACATGTTCTCTTGGATAAAAATGGTATATCATCAGTCAAGGCAGTTTGGAAAGCCGACTACGTATAGATAGAATCTATAAATACATATGCAGCTTAAACTATATCTCATAAATACGATCAATTACTGGTAAAGCAATATGTTTCAGCTCGTCTGCCTTAAAAAAGAATCTATTGTCACCACCTGTCACCGTTTTTAGTAACACAAATCGTTCTATTTAGTGTTCCTTTAATGCAAATCGTCAAAGTTTTCCTTTAATGCAAATCATTCGTTTGTGTCGAGCATTTCAATACTTCTTTATTCAAAAGTGTGTTGGTCTTCCATTTGTGCGTCTATCGTTAGGTTGAATTCAAAGAGTTTATTGATTTATTTATGTTTTATTATAAATAATACTATTCTTTTATTGACATCTTTGTTCGTGAAGAAGAATATTTATAAAGTGAACTGAAGGTGTATACAACTATTCAATCTGGATATTTATTTATGTTATTTCAACACTATCAGTTAACAATTACATATCATTACGTGGACCCACATTAATTCCATTAAGCGATGGGAAATCTTATAAGGAATTTATAACGGATATTTCTACAATAAAACACGTTTAATTAAAACATATTTTACAGCCAAAATGCGTTAACCCTGTTTAAAATTGCCTATTTAATGCTTTAATTTCACAATATGCAAAATGTTTAAGCCGAAATTAAGATTTACACCAGCCAACCCCATTTTCGCTTCTTGAGAAGGGGTTGGACGGCGTATGAACGTTAATATTAGGACCACGTAATGTGAAAAACGATGTTTTAGTTTAGTTTTAGGGATTATGTCTTATTTTTCTTTAACTATTACATAAATCAAATTCGCCAAAGTATTATGTGTAGTTACGCGTTAAGTCAAGTTAACAGCACCTTTTTGGTAATATTATAGGTTGTAAAGTACAACGTTACATATATCGTTTTAAAAATAAGTATAAAAGTCGAACAGAAAATGCAACTTTCACAGAACAAAGTAAACTCAAAAACACACAAAAAGACAAACATGTGAATGGCAATATTAATAAAGAAGAAAGGCATATGACGTCACAAACACAAAAAGGGTTGCCAATAGGGCTACCGCCTTGGAACGGTCAGTGTCAAAAAAGGCCGCTGGGGGTTTAAACCAGATTCTAGGGTGCACCAAACCTCACATTTACCCTACTGTCCTCCCAATAAAACGGGACATTGTGAATAAAGAAATTCCCGCCCTGAACTATTCTCTAACCAACAGCTTAACATGGAAATGCACAGACGCATTGGTTTCCTTCTTTATATCTTTATATCCTACTATGAAAAACAGCAGGCCTTATTGTTATTTTACATCCGCTGAATACATCTGTCAATACTTTATTGATATCAGAACTAAACTGATTGATATTTACCGCACTTAATGTGTATTTAATCCAAGGCCGGTATTATAACCGATGTTTGGTATTTACATGTATCTCTGACCCATTATTCATGGATGATGGCCCCACATCAAGGCCGGTATTATAACCGATGTTTGGTATTTACATGTATCTCTAACACATTATTCATGGATGATGGTCCACCACCAAGGCCGGTATTATAACCGATGTTTGGTATTAACATGTATCTCTGACCCATTATTCATGGATGATAGCCCCACACCAAGGCCGGTATTATAACCGATCTTTGGTATTTACATGTATCTCTGACCCATTATTCATGGATGATGGCCCCACACCAAGGCCGGTATTATAACCGATGTTTGATATTTACATGTATCTCTGACCCATTATTCATGGATGATGGCTCCAGACCAAGGCCGGTATTATAACCGATGTTTGGTATTTACATGTATCTCTGACCCATTATTCATGGATGATGGCCCCAGACCAAGGCCGGTATTATAACCGATGTTTGGTATTTACATGTATCTCTGACCAATTATTCATGGATGATGGCCCCACACCAAGGCCGGTATTATAACCGATGTTTGATATTTACATGTATCTCTGACCAATTATTCATGGATGATGGCCCCACACCAAGGCCGGTATTATAACCGATGTTTGGTATTTACATGTATCTCTGACCCATTATTCATGGATGATGGCCCCACACCAAGGCCGGTATTATAACCGATGTTTGGTATTTACATGTATCTCTGACCCATTATTCATGGATGATGGCCCCACACCAAGGCCGGTATTATAACCGATGTTTGGTATTTACATGTATCTCTGACCCATTATTCATGGATGATGGTCCACCACCAAGGCCGGTATTATAACCGATGTTTGGTATTTACATGTATCTCTGACCCATTATTCATGGATGATGGCTCCAGACCAAGGCCGGTATTATAACCGATGTTTGGTATTTACATGTATCTCTGACCCATTATTCATGGATGATGGCCCCAGACCAAGGCCGGTATTATAACCGATGTTTGGTATTTACATGTATCTCTGACCCATTATTCATGGATGATGGCCCCACACCAAGGCCGGTATTATAACCGATGTTTGGTATTTACATGTATCTCTGACCCATTATTCATGGATGATGGCCCCACACCAAGGCCGGTATTATAACCGATGTTTGGTATTTACATGTATCTCTGACCCATTATTCATGGATGATGGCCCCACACCAAGGCCGGTATTATAACCGATGTTTGGTATTTACATGTATCTCTGACCCATTATTCATGGATGATAGCCCCACACCAAGGCCGGTATTATAACCGATGTTTGGTATTTACATGTATCTCTGACCCATTATTCATGGATGATGGCCCCACACCAAGGCCGGTATTATAACCGATGTTTGGTATTTACATGTATCTCTGACCCATTATTCATGGATGATGGCTCCAGACCAGGCCGGTATTATAACCGATGTTTGGTATTTACATGTATCTCTGACCCAATATTCATGGATGATTGCCCCAGACCAAGGCAGGTATTATAACCGATGTTTGGTATTTACATGTATCTCTGACCAATTATTCATGGATGATGGCCCCACACCAAGGCCGGAATTATAACCGATGTTTGATATTTACATGTATCTCTGACCCATTATTCATGGATGATGGCCCCACACCAAGGCCGGTATTATAACCGATGTTTGGTATTTACATGTATCTCTGACCCATTATTCATGGATGATGGCCCCACACCAAGGCCGGTATTATAACCGATGTTTGGTATTTACATGTATCTCTGACCCATTATTCATGGATGATAGCCCCACAACAAGGCCGGTATTATAACCGATGTTTGGTATTTACATGTATCTCTGACCCATTATTCATGGATGCTATGCCCCGTGTGGTTTGGGGGCAAAGAAGGTTATGCAAAGGGTTAAAGCCCCCCAACACCCCCGACCCCCCTAGCCCCCCCCCCCCCCCCCCCCCCACACCAAATTCATGTTCATTTTATCATTTTTGTTCATGACCCTTGCATTGTTTCAGGGGCCATCTCGCTCAAATCACAAGAGCAGTGGCAGAAAAACAATAAACGTGGATCCAGCATAAATGGAGTGTCTACAATAGAATATGCAGCAACTTTAGGTTCTAGGCCCATTCTCCATATTTATCTCGATGTACATGGAGGATGAGCCTGGCATCTTCATTCCTATTAGGCGCCATATAACCTTTCAAGTGTTGGTGCTTCTTAAACCCCAATTCAATTCAATTCAATTCATGAATGCTATGCCGCCCAATATAATTGTATTATCGAAACTTTACACCAAACAGGCTCAGGAGGGTAGGACCACGTTGATAATTGCCCACAGGTTATCAACAATAAAGAATGCAGACCTTATCGTCGCCATGGATGATGGCCAGGTAGTTCAACAAGGAACACATAGTGAATTGATGCAGAGAGGTGGTTTATATCACGATATGGTGAAGCAACAATACCAGCATGATACTGCGGACGAAGGTTGGTTTAACATAATACATTCTGTTCAGTAATGCAGTACATCTTGCGGTTCATTAGTTATTTCTAGGAATCTTTATGTGAGGAAGCTATCCAGCTGGCTTGCGGAACGTCGGTGGTTCTACCCAGGTGCCCGCCCGTACACGAAAATTGCCCGGAGGGGTACCTGGGGTCTTCCTCAACCAGTAGACGCTGGAAAGTCGCCATATGACCTTAGCTGTTGGTGCGACTATAAAATCCAATTCAATTCAATTCAATTCATTAGTTATTTAAGACTTTACAAAAGTAAATTCTAACACGACTTGCGCAATCTTTAATATACACAAACAAGGGAGACAACTGCATGTTATTCTACGATAAAATACAGCTGTTCCATTAATTCCCCGCGTATATTGCATCCGTTGGAAGCGCTACGTTACATGACGTCATTTGGGAAATATACGTCACGAAGACAAACTCAACAGTAATTTTAATGAAATGTTAATTACAACAAACTTGGCATGCTCCAAAACCTTGCACACACCCGATATAAACCCATCATATGCATCAGTACATATAACATTAAGCATATTGAACAAGCTGTGAACGTTTGACGTCATACAGCGCAAGCTATATGACGTAGCAATGACTTAATTGTTTGTCACGTGACTACTAGTGTATTTAAACATATTGTACCGCGCAAAACTTTGCATACGAGGGCGCCCAATGGAACAGCCTGTAAACATAGCCGCCTGATTACCTTGATCTTCGAGATAATATATAGTGCCTCCACAATAGCGTAAACAATAGGGTTATTGTTGTGTTAGAATCGAAATAATAAATATGTACCTGTGTTTTATCGGTGAATAAAATACAGTTAGTCGTTCGGATGCTAGTAATTAAATACTCGTGTGTTAGGAGTTCGGATGTATAGTAATTAATTCACGAGTGCGTTAGCACGAGTGATTTAATTACTCGCACCCGAACGACTAACTGTATTTTATTCACCGATAAAACACAGGTACGTTATTATTTCTTAATAAAAAGCCACATTGTTGAGTGCATTTACCAAATAAAAAAAATAAAAAAATAAAATAAATAAGATAAAATAAAATAAAATAAAATAAATTAAAATAAAACAAATGATATAATTATATTTGCGTCTGAAGTTCAGCGAGATGTTCGTATAATCTTGTGATACAAAACCTGCAAGGTCGTCAAAAGTTCAAATCTGTTTTTAAAATGAAACTCTGAAAAGTAAGCAAGGGTTCAAAGGTGTGTCTTGTTGCTTTCATATTGCCTTTAAGGAGAACTTTCCAATTATAAATCAAATACGCCACCAAACACATCGTATACATACCGAGGTTTTGTCGGAAACCAGTGAAGTAACTTCTTAATTTTTCGAGATAACTGAAATTATTTGAGATTGCCTCAATTTCTGTTGTGGCATCAACGAGGAAATTACAGATGAAAAGCCCTATCTAAAATATTGATGGCTGTGATTTTTTTCTCACCCAATTATCAAATCAGAGGTATTTTTATTTACTCTAAACATGTCGGTTCCAGCGGTATATAAGTTATGTAAGTATTATCAAATGTGTTGATGTAAATACTAAACACCCTTTGGCTGAATCATGCACGCTAAACAATAGTAGTTTGGTGACGCTTGTAAATGGCATTTACTTCTTACTATAGTTGTTGTAGCATACATACTTGTTTTTAGTGACAGAGGACCTAGAACAAACACTATTCGATGTGAAAGAAAGTGGCAATGTTGACGTTACACACACCGATCACGGACTTCACAGAGCTCAGAGTGAAACCAAGGTATTTATTTACATAGTTTTGCAAAGTACATGGAAATTATACAATAACTGAAACACATTGAAATTTTGAAATTATATATATGTATATATTTGTTTTTATTCTGTAACTTCCACTATACCTGTTATCTTAAATACCCACGTTTGCCTAAAATACACCTTACTGTTCCCATACTCATAAATATAATATGTGTATTTTCCTCAAGTTGGTATTTCATGTATTAAATATACGTAGTGTTACCCCAGTGAAAATCCAAACATATTCATATTATCTTTTGAGCGGTAGGCAATAGTTTTCTGGTTAGCAGCATGTCTTTCTGGTTAGCAGCATGTCTAAGCAGTTAATGATATTGGTACAATCGTACTGATGTAATATGCATACTATATATATAATTTCAAAGGTATGTGTTTCTTAAAATACGACAACTATTTAAGGAAGAAGATGAAGAAGATATTGAAGAGATCCTACCAAAGTTTTCCATGAAAAGAGCGTTGCGAATGAATTCTCCGGAATGGTACTTCATTGTGATTGGTTGTTTATTTGCCATCATAGCGGGAGGTCTGCAACCAGCATTGGCGTACTTGCTCAGCGAATACTTGAAGGTACACCAGAAATTGTTCACATTAGTTTACCATTTGGCCAATGGTTAGTTTTGAGAAGTACCTACATGTAAGCTATATATTGAAATGTATATGCGAATAAGCCAGTTTGGGTAATATATCTAAAGAAACTAACCCGCCAAATAATGGCAAAAGTACAATACGAAACTATCTATGAAAACTCTATCCAGGTGTTAATAATGTATATGTGCCGATTAAAGGTATTTTCATGGGTTCTTTATATTCCCGTGATTAAATATGCGTAAAATGAATTATGAGTTGGTAACTTTTAATTTAACGCTCTGGTTTTGGGGTTTGGCATGGCTGGTTAAAGTCGTTTATACTGTGTCTATAGAACGGATTCTCAAAATATGTAAGTTATATGTAAGTTATAGGTTTAAAAACTGTGTACATATGTTGTAAAATTTGGCTGTTGATGGCGGGATAGCTACTGTTTAAAGTACATAGTCTTATCTATTTGGCACAGCGAAACATTGTATTTTTCTCCCATTTCCTGTGTTTTGGATGGTCTAAATCCGCTTGAATCCTATGTTTATTCACAATTGCAGGTGTTTACGATAAATACTGACGAACAAGAAACATTCTCCAACACACTCACTGGAATCATGCTAGGCGTTGCGTTCTTCAGTGCGATAATCAGAATAATCATTGTACGTATGTAACATATTCTCTGTGAACTCACTGTACCAAACTCCCCGCAGTGGTTACTTCCCCTATCTGTTACAGTAACCACTGCCACCACACACATTTATAGCTGAAGTTTATTTTTTTGGTTAAATATCTTTAGGTCAATATTTCAACTTCCTTTGTTCATAACATAGGAAAATAGTGTGAAAAACGGTATCTGGTTACAACAATAATTTATTTATAAAAAAAATCTATTTTAGCGAATATATATTTTATATGCACACCTATGTAGGTTACTAGGTTACTTGTAAACAAATATGTATTCTGTTTCAAACTTAACAGAAGCTGTGCGTAAATTTGATAAAGAGATTACACCCAAGCCAATACAGGCTGAATGTTTTCAACATCTTCTCGAAGGTGATGTTTTTATTGCCAATTTGCCTGTTGGTTACGGCAAGAGTTGCCAAGCATTATCTAGTGTATCGCCATTTTGTAATCACATGCTTTCAGCTATCGTCACGTCATTTGTGTGGTGGCAGGGATTATTGGCTACACTATCACTGCGAGGAGGTTGTTAAATAGTGCAAAACCCGTTGAAAATCCAGTCATGTGACGTTAAACCGAAAAAAACGTGACGACATCAACGTTTGTGAGAAAAACTGTCAAAAACACTGAAATGCGTTAGACACGGGTTAACCAGTATTGAAATGTTGACTTTTGCGACAGTATATCAGTCGTTTAACGGTCGCAAGTCGTGTTTACCGGCTCCGCTAACGCGTCGCCATTAAACAAAATTTGTAAGCATTAAAGAGCTGATATACCGTCGCAAATTCAACATGTCAGTACGTTAATCCTATACTACCTGTTCTTTGTACACTCAGTTTTCGTATATAGAATGTTCTTTGTAGACTCAGTTTTCGTATACAGAATGTTCCTTACACATTGTTCGTATATAGAATGTTCTTTGTAGACTCAGTTTTCGTATATAGAATGTTCCTTACATATTGGTCGTATATAGAGTGTTCTTCGTAGACTCAGTTTTCGTATATAGAATGTTCCTTACACATTGTTCGTATATAGAATATTTTCTGTAGACTCTGTTTTCGTATATAGAATGTTTTTTGTAGAATCAGTTTTCGTATATAGAAGGTTCCTTACACATTGTTCGTATATAAAATGCTCTTTGTAGACACAGTTTTCGTATATAGAATGTTCTTTGCAGACTCAGTTTTCGTATACAGAATGTTCCTTACACATTGTTCGTATATAGAATGTTCTTTGCAGACTCAGTTTTCGTATACAGAATGCTCCTTACACAGTGTTCGTATATAGAATGTTTTTTGAAGACTCAGTTTTCGTATATCGAATGTTCTTTGTAGACTCAGTTTTTGTATATAAAATGTTCCTTACACAGTGTTCGTATATAGAATGTTTTTGGTATACTCAATTTTCGTATATAGAATGTTCTTTGTAGACTCAGTTTTCGTATTTAGAATGTTTTTTGTAGACTCAGTTTTCGTATATATAATGTTCTTTGTAGACTCAGTTTTCGTATACAGAATGTTTCTTACACATTGTTCGTATATAAAATGCTCTTTGTAGACTCAGTTGTCGTATATAAAATGCTCTTTGTAGACTCAGTTTTCGTATATAGAATGTTCCTTACACAGTGTTCGTATATAGAATGTTTTTTGTAGACTCAGATTTCGTATGTAGAATGTTCTTTGTAGATTCAGTTTTCGTATATAGAATGTTCCTTACACATTGTTTGTATATAAAATGCTCTTTATAGACTCAGTTTTCGTATATAGAATGTTCCTTACACAGTGTTCGTATATAGAAAGTTCTTTGTAGACTCAGTTTTCGTATATAGAATGTTCTTAGTAGACTCAGTTTTCGTATATAGAATGTTCTTTGTAGACTCAGTTTTCGTATATAGAATGTTCCTTACACATTGTTCGTATATAAAATGCTCTTTGTAGACTCAGTTTTCGTATATAGAATGTTCTTTGTAGACTCAGTTTTCCTATATAAAATGCTATTTGTAGACTCAGTTTTCGTATATAGAATGTTCTTTGAAGACTCAGTTTTCGTATATAGAATGTTCCTTCCACAGTGTTCGTATATAGAATGTTTTTTGTAGACTCAATTTTCGTATGTAGAATGTTCTTTGTAGACTCAGTTTTCGTATATAGAATGTTCCTTGCACATTGTTTGTGTATAAAATGCTCTTTGTAGACTCAGTTTTCGTATATAGAATGTTCTTTGGAGACTCAGTTTTCGTATATAGAATTTTCCTTACACATTGTTCGTATATAAAATGCTCTTTGTTGACTCAGTTTTCGTATATAGAATGTTCTTTGTAGACTCAGTTTTCGTATGTAGAATATTTCTTACACATTGTTTGTATATAAAATGTTCTTTGTAGACTCATTTTGCGTATATAGAATGTTCTTTGAAGACTCAGTTTTTGTATATAGAATGTTCCTTACACATTGTTCGTATGTAAAATGTTCTTTGTAGACTCAGTTTTCGTATATAGAATGTTCTTTGCAGACTCAGTTTTCGTATATAGAATGTTCCTTACACATTGTTCGTATATAAAATGCTCTTTGTAGACTCAGTTTTCGTATATAGAATGATCTTTGTAGACTCAGTTTTCGTATATAAAATGTCCCTTGAACAGTGTTCGTATATAGTAATACAATGTTATTCGTACACTCAGTGTTCGTATATAGAATGTTCTTAGTAGACTCAGTGTTCGTATATAGAATGTTCCTTACACATTGTTTGTATATAAAATGCTCTTTATAGACTCAGTTTTCGTATATAGAATGTTCCTTACACAGTGTTCGTATATAAAAAGTTCTTTGTAGACTCAGTTTTCGTATATAGAATGTTCTTAGTAGACTCAGTTTGCGTATATAGAATGTTCTTTGTAGACTCAGTTTTCGTATATAGAATGTTCCTTACACATTGTTCGTATATAAAATGCTCTTTGTAGACTCAGTTTTCGTATATAAAATGTTCTTTGAAGACTCAGTTTTCGTATATAGAATGTTCCTTGCACATTGTTTGTGTATAAAATGCTCTTTGTAGACTCAGTTTTCGTATGTAGTATGTTCTTTGTAGACTCAGTTTTCGTATATAGAATGTTCCTTGCACATTGTTTGTGTATAAAATGCTCTTTGTAGACTCAGTTTTCGTATATAGAATGTTCTTTGGAGACTCAGTTTTCGTATTTAGAATTTTCCTTACACATTGTTCGTATATAAAATGCTCTTTGTAGACTCAGTTTTCGTATATAGAATGTTCTTTGTAGATTCAGTTTTCGTATGTAGAATGTTTCTTACACATTGTTTGTATATAAAATGTTCTTTGTAGACTCATTTTTCGTATATAGAATGTTCTTTGAAGACTCAGTTTTTGTATATAGAATGTTCCTTACACATTGTTCGTATGTAAAATGTTCTTTGTAGACTCAGTTTTCGTATATAGAATGTTCTTTGCAGACGCAGTTTTCGTATATAGAATGTTCCTTACACATTGTTCGTATATAAAATGCTCTTTGTAGACTCAGTTTTCGTATATAGAATGATCTTTGTAGACTCAGTTTTCGTATATAAAATGTTCCTTGCACAGTGTTCGTATATAGTAATACAATATTATTCGTACACTCAGTGTTCGTATATAGAATGTTCTTAGTAGACACAGTGTTCGTATAAAGAATGTTCTTAATAGACTCAGTTTTCGTATATAGAATGTTCTTTATAGACTCAGTTTTCGTATATAGAATGTTCTTTATAGACTCAGTTTTCGTATATAGAATGTTCCTTGCACAGTGTTCGTATATAGTAATACAATGTTATTCGTACACTCAGTGTTCGTATATAGAATGTTCTTAGTAGACTCAGTGTTCGTATAAAGAATGTTCTTATAAAGAATGTTCTTAATAGACTCAGTTTTCGTATATAGAATGTACTTTATAGACTCAGTGTTCGTATATAGAATGGTCTCAATAGACTCAGTTTTCGTATATAGAATGTTCTTTATAGACTCAGTTTTCGTATATAGAATGTTCTTTATAGACTCAGTTTTCGTATATAGAATGTTCCTTGCACAGTGTTCGTATATAGTAATACAATGTTATTCGTACACTCAGTGTTCGTATATAGAATGTTCTTAGTAGACTCAGTGTTCGTATAAAGAATGTTCTTATAAAGAATGTTCTTAATAGACTCAGTTTTCGTATATAGAATGTTCTTTATAGACTCAGTGTTCGTATATAGAATGGTCTTAATAGACTCAGTTTTCGTATATTGAATGTTCTTTATAGACTCAGTTTTCGTATATAGAATGTTCTTTATAGACTCAGTTTTCGTATATAGAATGTTCCTTGCACAGTGTTCGTATATAGTAATACAATGTTATTCGTACACTCAGTATTCGTATATAGAATGTTCTTAGTAGACTCAGTGTTCGTATAAAGAATGTTCTTAATAGACTCAGTTTTCGTATATAGAATGTTCTTTATAGACTCAGTGTTCGTATATAGAATGTTCTTTGTAAACTCAGTTTTCGTATGTAGAATGTTTTTTGTAGACTCAGTGTTCGTATATAGATTATTTTTTGTAGACATAGTTTTCGTATATAGAATGTTCTTTGTAGACTCAGTTTTTAATGTAACAATTGTAAAAGAATAAAACTGAACTTAAAAATTGCAAAAATGACAGTAAATTGTTCACTTGCAACATTTGAAGAAATGACCAAAATCTAAACATGGTCTTTAAATTATTTTGAGTAGTATATATTCTTTCTTCATATCCATTTATACGGTAGATTATTGTACGTCAGTAGTTTATTCATCGTTTGATAAGATGTACATATTTGATACATCTTTTATTGAACAGCTTAGTCTTTAAAGTATATAGAGGATATTTGTTGGTTTGGAGTGAATATAGGATTTATTTTCATCGAGAAGTGAGAAAACTTATATTTTCACTCGTGCTTTACACTATTTCACTGGGAAGTATATAATATATAGAGGATATTTGTTGTTTTAGGGTGAATAACATATTTTATTTCATCGAGAAGTGAGAAAACTTTATATTTTCTCGAATGCTTCGCATTCGTGAAAATATAAAAGTTTTCTAACTTCGAGATGAAATAAAATATGTTATTCATGACAAAACAACAAACTTTCTTTTTCTTTTATGATTTTACAAACAATTATTTAAGCAATTTCAATAACTAAACCGTTTTACATACCTAGCTACGCGCCCTGTTAACGATGACGTAACGAAACGTTACATGACGTCACTTTTTTTGAAACCGTTAACGTCATAGAAAGAAAGCAATTAAATAAACAGTGGATGTAACAGTATAACAGTATGAATATCTTATGAGTCGTGTTACTGTGCATTTGTGTTGATTGTACATTAAAAAGTAGTCCCGGCAGCTACTGTGGAAATAAAACTCTATATAACACTTTTATTTCACTGATAAAATACAGTATTTCATTGCTTATCATAAAATAAATATATATAATATATTACACTTTACATGATTAATATTACATTATACATGAGGTTTAATAATATTAATAAATGTGTATATGTCTATTTCCGAAATGCACCCAATTTGAAACAAAATCTCACCGTTAATAAATATACCAATATGTATATATATATATATACATCAATATAACAATAATATATATATATATACATATTGTATATACATAAATATAACATATTATTATATTTATTTACGATACTTATTCTTATATTTATTTACGGTAAGTTTTTGTTTCAAATGCCACTTACGAGCAACCATCACTCTCATTTGCACTGAAAACAACACCGTGTAATAAATACCCCCCATCCCCTACCCGACATACACACACACGCACGCACGCACGCACAAACACACACCCTAGCACGTATCAAGTGACAAGTAACTAGTTTTCTATCTGTTTGTTTCCAGTCAATTTGCTTCGTTAAAGCCGGAACAGAATTGACAATGAGGTTCAGAAGACTTACTTTCCAGGCATTTCTACGACAAGTAAGAACAAGTGATACGGAAATGTAACTCCGTAGAACTTATTTATTCTCTGTATGCGCATGTTATTTAAATGTATATGTTTTGCGTATTTAGATAGGGACTCCAAGAAAATGGCATTGCCGATCACTAACTAAACAACTATTTACTTTCATAAACTTACAATTTAGCAAAGTCGCTTTATTTATATCATTTAAACGTTTTATACTAACCTATTCTAAGTAAGTCAAAAAGTTTTCATAAAACAGTCACAATAATGTGACAACAAAGATCTTCCTCATTTTATTTAATAATCACAATAACACGCCGTTTAGAGAACAAGTGCTGATTCGCATGAAGGTATTCCTGACGTGATCACAATTTACCTGAATTTCACGTGGGACAGTTCGAAAAATTCACAAAATGTTGCCCGACTTTAAACACTTGTATCTTGAAGCGTTTTATAGATATGTTTCATTCATACAAATGTAATTCTTCTTTCAATGGTAGCATGCATTTTCCTTACTCTACCATTTTAAACTAAAACGCATTGGGTATCTTCTTTGTGGCTTTCTAGGCTATTGTTTTATACACGAGCATCTTTGGGTTTTACTTATTAATGCTGCCTTACTGGTGAGAGAATAGTTCATGGTGGGGATTTCTTTATTTACACTGTCCCGTGTTATTAGGATGACAGTAGGGTAATTGTAGAACCTGGGCCCTGTTTTATTAAACGTCTTACGATAAGTCCTAAATTTAAAATCCTTCAAATGTTTTACCTAAGCATTCAATGCAGACAATTATGTGTGCATGTAATGCAGGAATATCCCATGTATATGAAAATGAAATGAAATCACGTTTATTTGAAAAGTGAAATTTATAGTGAAGCATTTAAGAAATTGATTTACGATCAAAACGATTATAATCTGATGTTGATATTTATTATGACTCTTTTGAATGAATTCTCTCATCAAAATCAATGAATAAATGACAAAGGTGATAGAAGGAAGATTAAAATGCCATGTGATAGTTTGGCTACTTCATTGGTTTCCTATCTGTTTATTAATATGTTTGTGCTGTGATCTATGGATGTATACAATACGCTGTTGTATTTCCAGGACATGGCATTCTTCGATAATGAAAAGAACAGAGTTGGTACACTTACAACAAGGCTTTCAACTGACGCCACTCTAGTACAAGGCGTAAGTAAATATTTGTAGATGTTTCATCTCCGTTCACATATAAGTATTGTTACACATTTGCCAACTAAAAGGTGGTCAGAAGTTATATTTCGTCGCTTTTTTACGAGATTTGTTTTTAAAGGGACAAAGGGCAATCGTGATTTTATCTATACTGGCCAGTAGCGCTTATGTCGTGGTCTTTTGTCCGTCGTCCGTCCGTCCTTCCGTCGTCCGTTAACTTTTTGATGTCAACACTCTAGCACCTTTGTTTTCATCCGAATTTTACCATCTTTACCAGATTATTAATATTAATGAAAGCGCCGTCGAGTTAAAAAACCAATCAGATCTGATCCATAACACCGGAGTTATTGCCATTTAATTAGCGAAAATGCTATAGTTTGTCTTGCCAACACTCTAGCGCCGCCAGTTTGCATCCTACATTTACCAAACTTTGTAAAATTATTGATAGCAATGAAAGCTCAATCAAGTTTGAAAACCAGCCAGACCGGATCAGTAAACCGAAGTTATGTCCCTTGAATTATTGAAAAATATGTTAACGTTTTGATGTTAACATTTTAGCACCTTCATTTTGCATCCGATCTTTACCAAACTTTACAAGATTGTTAATATCAATAAAAGCTCGGAGAAGTTAAAACAACAACTAGATCGGACGACTAGTAACAGTTATTGCCGTGGAATTAACAAAAATTTCTATATTTTGTCTTGTCAGCAATCTATCGCCTTCATTTTACATTCTACCTTTACCAAACTTCACCAGATTGTAAATGTCAACAAAAGCTCAGACGAGTTCGAAAACAAGTCAGATCGGAGTAGTAACACCGGAGTTTTTGCCCTTGAATTAACGAAAATTGCTAGTGCCTCCATTTTGCATTCTATCTTTACCAACCTTTGCCAGACTGATGATATTGATAAAAACTCGATGAAGTTCGAATACCATCTTGATCGGATTAGTAACAGCAGAGTTATGGCCCTTGATTTAGTTTAAAATGTTATAGTTTGCCTCATGAAAGCGAAAGGGCCTTCATCTTTCATCCGATCATTTTCAAACTTTACCAGATGGTTGATATTAATGAAAGCTCGGACGAGTTCGAAAACCAGCCAGTTTGGACAGGTCACACTAGAGTTATGGCCCTTGATTTGTTATATTTGCCTCGTTAACACGCTAGGGCGTTCATTTTCATCCGATCTTTACCAAACTCTACCAGATTGTTGATATCAATGAAATTTCATTTAAGTTTGAAAACCAGCCAGATTGGACCATTTACACCGGAGTTATTGCTTTTCTGAAATATGCTATTATTTTGCGTCGTTAAAGACGATAGGGCCTTCATTTGTATCCGATCTTTATCAAACTGTTACTATCAATAAAAGCTTGGACAAGTTCGAAAACCAACAAGTAACACCGGAGTTATGGCCCTTGCGTTCAAAAACGCTTTATTTTGCCTCGCTAAGACGAAAGGGCCTTCATTTGGCCGGATTTCAATGACATTTTGCAAGGATGATCAGCACCAAGCCTGATTGTACATACCGTCACCATGCTCCGGTTGAATGATATTGGCGGAGTTTTGTCCTTTAAAGGTTTTATTACGCAAACTTTGTCTGTACTAGTTCTCCTGAAACAAAGGCCGGATTTAAACGAATCTTTTTAGGGATGATCAGTTCCAGGTCTAGTTGTGCATGTCATCGTTTTGTTATGGTCTTTTTTGGTTTTAATACACATATTTTGTCTGGACTAGTTCTTCTGAACTCCTGGCCGAGTATCAACGAAACTTGGCAGGGCTGATCAGCACCAAGCCGAGTTGCGTATATCATCGCCATGTTCCGGTTGAATGATTTTTGACAGAGTTATGGCCCTTAAAGGTTTTAATACACAAACTTTGTCCAGACTAGTCTCTTTTGAACTCCTTGCCAAATTTCAACGAATTTTGGCTGGGATGATGAGTACCAAGACCTCTTGCGCCTGTCATCGTCGTGTTCTGGTTGAATGTCTGGACTAGATATCCCCAACCCCTGACCGGATTTCAACGAAACTTTGCAGGGATTATCAGTTCCAAGAAATATAAAATGATCGGACAGGGAAAGTAGCATTCAAGGAGGACAGACAACCACAAAACACAAAAACAAACACGCAAACAGACAAACAAGAAGGCAAAAGCAATAATAAATGCAAACGACATCACAAATACAAAAGGGTTGACATAAGGGCTACCGCCTTGGAACGGTCAGTGGCAAAGTAGGCCACTGGGGGTTTAAGCCGGTTCTAGGGTGCACCAAACCTCTCACTTACCTTACTGTCTTCCCATTAAACCTGGACAGTGTAAATAAAGAAATCCCCGCAATGATCTAATCTCTAACCAACAAGGCAGCATCAATAGGCAATATAAGTAAAACACAAATATGCTCGCGTAAATATAATACAAAAAACAATAACCTAGAAAGCCACAATGAAGGTACTCAGTGACTTGGCAGAAGCCAGAGCAACAAGAGAATAAACCATTAAGGGCACGACAAGAAAGATCACAAGAAAAAGTTAAACGACAGACGGACAACGGACGGGCCATGGACGGAAGACGGACAACACGTCATCCCATAAGCTCCGGCCAGTAGAGCTAAAACACTGAAGTCGGGAATTTACTTGAATATTGTTTAACGACTTATCAATACATTATAGGTTAATTAGAGTCACCCCAGAATCAGGGAAGGATACATATGAATCCGGGAACCTGATCTACTCGTATAACGAATAGATATGGTTCTTCGACACACAATAACGCCCGGTTTACGTCCGCTTCCAAAGGACGAGACTAAGGGAGATTGTCTTGCCCAAGAACACACCGATGAAACTCAGTGGCACCGGTGAGGCTTGAATCCGGGTCTTCCGGATTTCAAATCCATTGCTCTGTATGCCGGATCACGGCAGCCGACCTCATCATCATGCAAACATTATATTGAAATACTAGTAGTTTATTTCATGAAATAGTTCGAATTAAAATTAATTTTGTTATATTATTAAACCAGAAACAGTTGGTAATGATATAACCAGTAGTTTGTTTACAAATGTTTGTAACCGCCAAAATCAGATAATTGTGAGTCAGGCGGATCAAAGTGTTGTCTAATTTTCGCTCAGGCATATCAACGCAAACAAGGGCTTGCGGGTCACGTAGATCAACGCATAAATAGGTATTGCGGGCCATGCAGATCAACGCATAGGTAGGGCATGCTGGTCATGCGGATTTTTGTATACTGGCTTATATTAATTAGTATTTTATATTTGCATAAACATAACACATCTTCAAATACTGCCTAGTGCCATAACAATGCCATGTTGTTTCTAGTTTTTTACTTCTTTGATTTTTATTATTTTTGTTATTAATAATTTTACAACAACTATTACTATTTTCATTAACTGACAATTATTATCATTATTATTATTATTATTTCAGGCTACAGGGTCTAAGATAGGCGATGTGATAGAATCCATAGCAGTTCTAGTATCTGCTATCACTATTTCCTTACTATCGTCATGGAAACTAGCGCTCGTCGTCATGGCGTTTATGCCGCTACTGATTGGTACAGGTGTCGTGCGTGGAAAACTGCAGAGTGGTTTTGCCAAATCTGACAAATTGTCTGTAGAAATTGCAGGACAGGTATATAACTTGTTGCCTGAAATAATTAGCTTTAATATTACGATTAAACTCCTGTATAAAATGCCTATGTGTACCCTGGCGTGAAATATATTAATTTGTTCTGCTAATATTATGACGCTGAGCGGTGAACAATAAGTACTGTCTCATGATTGTGACGTCACAGCGAGTTTATAAATGGGTATTGTGTACATTCATTTGTTTAAAGGTGAGAAATGTTCTAAAGATATATCCATGTATATAGTTTTATTAGCTCGACTATTCGAAGAATAAGAGAGCTTATGTAATCACCCCGGCGTCGGCGTCGGCGCCGGCGTCCCACTTCAAGGTTTGCGTGTAAGCTGTATTTACAAGTCTATATCTCTTACATTTCTTATCCTAGCACAACCAAATTTGTTCATGGGTTTCCTTATAGCATTATCTTAAGGGCTGCATAAGCAATTTTGGTTTCTGTAACCCATGGGCTCCCATGGAACCCAAATGCTGATGGCCCATAAAATGTGCAATAAAGGCAGAACTAGCCCATAAAATATGTCTGTTTCACATCAAATTTTGCATGTAAGCTGTGTTTACAGGTCTATATCTCTTACATTCCTTGTCCTAGCTGAACTAAATTTTGGAATTAGTTTCCTTATCGTATGTTGTAAAGGGTTGGATAAGTAATTTTGTCTTCTGCAAATTCTGGGCTCCCATGGAACCCAAATTGTGATGGCCCATAAAATGTGCAATAAAGGCAGATCTAGGTTTGCATGTAAGCATGTATATATCTATAATTTTGGTTTGGGATTTGTTATAGCATTATGCTTCTTATTACTTCACCCATATTGGGGCATGGGCTCCCTCCTCCCCCCACCCCCACCCCAATCCCCTCCAAACATTTTTTTTTTTACATATTTCTGTGTTGTTTTAGTCAATTCTTACATATATATGTTGCCCCCCTCCCCGCCCGCCACCCACTCCCCCACCCGCCTCACACACACCCCCCAGTTGAAACTTTTTTTTTACATATTTCTTTGTTGTTTAGTCAATTAGTCAATTCTTACATGATGTTGCCCCCTCCCCCCCACAACCCACTCCCGCCTCTCACACCCGCTCCCCACCACCCCACCCCTACTTGAAACTATTTTTTTTTACATATTTCTGTGTTGCTTTTGTCAATTCTTACACATATATGTTGCCCCTACCCCCCCCCCCCCCCCCACCCCACCTCGCCTCTCACCACCCCCCGCCCTCCCACACACTTGAATTTTTTTTTCTACATATTTCTTTGTTGTTTTAGTCAATTCTTACACATATATGTTGCCTCCTTCCCTCCCCCCACAACCCACTCCCTCCTCTCATCCCCGCACCCCCCCCCGACCCACCCCCACTTGAAAACCTATTTTTTTTTTACATATTTCTTTGTAGTTTTAGTCAATTATTACACATATATCTTGCCCCCTCCCCTCCCCACACACAATCCACTCCCGCCTCTCACCGCCGCTCCCCCCCCCCCCCGCCACCCCAATTGAATTTTTTTTTTTTTACATATTTCTTTGTTGTTTTAGTCAAATCTTACACATATATGTTGCCCCTCCCCTCCCCCACAACCCACTCCCGCCTCTCACCCCGCTCCCCCCACCGCACCCCCACTTGAAAATCTGTTGGTTTTTTTGTTTACATATTTCTTTGTTTTTTAGTCAATTCTTACACATATATGTTGCCCCCTCCCCTCCCCCCAACCCATTCCCGCATCTCACCGCCGCTCCCCCATCCCACTTCCACTTGAAAATCTTTTTTTTTTTTTTTTTACATATTTCTTTGTAGTTTTAGTCAATTCTTACACATATATGTTGCCCCCTCCCCTCCCCCAACCCAGTCCCGCCTCTCACCGCCGCTCCCCCCCCCGCCACCCCACCCCCACTTGAAAATCTATTTTTTTTTTACATATTTCTTTGTTGTTTCAGTCAATTCTTACACATATATCTTGCCACCCCCGACCCCCCGCCACCCCGCCTCTCAACCCCCCGCTCCCCTCCCACACACTTGAAGCTTTTTTTTTCATATTTCTTTGTTGTTTTAGTCAATTCTTACACATATATGTTCCCCCTCCCCTCCCCCCACAACCCACTCCAGCCTCTCACCCCCGCTCCCCCCACCCCACCCCCACTTGAAAATCTATTCTTTTTTTTACATATTTCTTTGTTGTTTTAGTCAATTCTTACACATATTTGTTGCCCCCTCCCCTCCCCATCCCAACCCACTCCCGCTTCTCAACGCCGCTCCCCCCACCCCACCTCCACTTGAAAATCTGTTTTTTTATATACATATTTCTTTGTTGTTTTAGTCAATTCTTACACATATATGTTGCCCCCTCCCCCTAACCCACTCCCGCCTCTCACCGTCGCACCCCCCATCCCACCCCCACTTGAAAATCTATTTTTTTTTATATATATTTCTTTGTTGTTTTAGTCAATTCTTACACATATATGTTGCCACCCCCTCACCCCGACCCCTCCCCCCAATCTATTTTTTATTTTAATTTTGTTTTACCATATTTCTGTGTTGTTTTGGTCAATTCTTACATAGCTTCTTACACATATATGTTGCCCTCCCCACCCCTCGCCTCTATCCCATCCCCACTCAAACTCGATTTTTTTTTTACATATTTTTGTGTTGTTTTGGTGAATTCTTACATAGCTTCTTACACATATATGTTGCCCTCACCACCCCCCACTCCCCCTACCATCCACCCCGCCTCTCTCCCACCCCCATCCCGTACCCCACTCAAAACTCGAATTTTTTATTTTTATTTATTTTTTTACATATTTCTGTGTAGTTTTGGTCAATTCTTACACATAGTTATGTTGTGCTCCCAACCCTACCCCACATTGTTGTAGCCTTGTTTTCGGATGGTATATACTAGCTATAAATTTATTATTCTCTGAAAAATCGAATAGTCGAGCTGCGCTGTTCTCCGACAGCTCATGTTATAACTTGGAACGATGGTGTCATCAAGCCCTTCAACCATATATGTCATACTGATCAAGGGGCGTCCGTGGTTAGAGTCTCTTACTTGAAATCACTTACCCCTCACCGCTGTAGGTTCGATCCCTCAGGGGCCTAGGGACCTTTATGTGAGTCAGCTATCCAGCTGGCTTGCGGAACGTTGGCGTTTCGAAAGTTGCCCGGAGGGACCCCTGAGATCTTCCTCCACCAGTGGACGTTGGCAAGTCGCCATATGACCTTAGCTGTTGGTGCGACTATAAAATTCAATTCAATTCGATCTTTTAAATTAAACACAGGAGCAATTGTATTAACATTAAATATACAAAGTGTTAAATACATACATTATATGCCCTTGCTATGATTCATTTTTAGTGAACACCTTTTCTTTGCTTCAAATTATATTGTTTCAATTTGCCATACATGTTAAAAAAGACTTGATGACGTCATCGTTTCAAGATGGTCTTCTCCATTTATATTGATGCAAGTTTTTAATATAGGTCATATTTACTTTATTTGATATGGTATTTTGATAATTATTTCGACAATCGCTAAATGTTTTATGTCCACTCTCATACTCTTTTTTAGAGCTGTTTTAAACAATTCGTTTTTGAGAATAGTGCAGCAACGCATTAAACAATTTCCATATCTTTACTGATTTGACGATCCTTTAACACTGATAAAACGAATGATAAATATCCACACTTGGACGATTTAAACGTGTTATATCTTCAAATTCGATGACATTAATTAAGATCAGTATTATAACTGTCAGTAATATCCATTTTTCTTTCTCTTGTCAGATATGCAGTGATGTAATAGGGAACATTAAACTGGTTGCTTCCCTAACTGCAGAATCTACGTTTATGAAAAAATACAACACCATAATAAGCTCGATTTGCAGGTATGGCAAAAAACGCCACTGATTACTTCGTTTTAAAGTTAATTTATTATATATTGTACACATATTATCACCCTGACGCATTTTCATCCAGTGGTACTATACTGAATTATAGACACTTCACTGGCAACCACTGAAATATAGTTATACAAATCGAACAGGAAAAGTAGCATTCAAGGACGACAGTCAACCACAAACAGACACGGAATCAAATAACAACTCTAAAGATGAATAAAAGGCCGAATAAGACATCACAAACACACAAGGTTTGACAATAGGGCTACCGCCTTGGAACGGTCAGTGGCAAAAAAGGCCGCTGGGGGATTAAACCAGGTTCTAGTGTGAACCAAACCTCACACTTATCCTACTGTCATCCCAATAAAACGGGACAATGATAGGGCTCAAGCATTTTTGCAGGACGGTCGTCAACTTTTGCCTTTTCGATGCTTTTATAGAATATATCCATAATTACGTATCGGCTAGGTACAACCTCTACGACATTATTATTTGCATTTGCGTTTAACACATTTAATGCAGTTCAAGAAAATTTAGTCACAGATCTTTATAAAATCAGGTTGCTTTTTTCTACAATATTTGTATGTGCCAAGAATAGTCTTAAGTTATTGGTTATATAGTTTTCTCATTATGGTCTTTCCAGAAAAGCAAAAAGGAGATCGCTTGTTCTGGCCTTAATTGTCGGTATATCAAGTTCCATAACATACTTTGTGTACGCCGTCACATTTGCTTACGGTGCCTATCTTGTGCAGTACGAAGAGTTGGAGTTCAATCTTGTAGTCAGGTAAACTCGTTTTTTATTATTGATATTTTAAAGGCATATGTTGTTTTTAAAGACAACGATTTCGTCTTTATGGTTCCCATTACTATTTTGAAAGCCTATATGCTTTTAATATAACAAATTGCTGGTTATATTAAGCCTTATTCCATCCATACGAGATATAATTAACACATTGCCTGTTACTTTTTACAGGAACTAACCCGCTAAATAACGTCAAAATTACACTACAAAACTCTATCCAGGTGTTCAGGTCATATAATAATTGATATATGTTGATTAAAAGTAAAGATTTATTCACGGTTTCTTAAAATACCCGTGAATGAATATGCGTAAAATGAATTATGAGTATGAGGTAAATCCTAATTCTTCGCTCCAGTTTTGGGGTTTGGCCTGGCTGGTTAAAGTCGTTTATATTGTGTCTATAGAGTTTGGATTCTCAAACTATGTAATCTATGTATATACCTCGTCGTCAGTTTAGAAAAGGTGTTCATCTGTTGTAAATTTTGGATGTTGATGGCGGGATAGGGACTTCAACACGGTGAAAGAAGAATTAGCGTGTTAAGCAAGTAAGCAACGTCTGTTGCCAAAAGAAGAAATATAATAAACATTAAAAGTAGATATAAAAATCGAACAGGAAAAGTAGCATTCAAGGACGACAGTCAACCATAGGGCTACCGCCGGGGAACGGCAGTGGATAAAAAGGCCGCTGGGATTTAAACCAGGTTCTAGGGTGCACCAAACCTCACACCATACTGTCATACCAATAGAACGGGACAGGGTATATAAAAAATCCCCGCCATGAACTATCCTCTAACCAACAAGGCATCATTAATAGGAAATATAAATAAAACACAAAGATGCTCGTGTATATATAAATACAAAAAAAGCCTAGAAAGCCACAAAGAAGGTACCCAATGACTTGGCGGAAGCCAGAGCAACAAGAGAACAAACAATTGAGGGCACGACAAGACAAGATTGCAGACAAACATCAAATGTCACCGTTATTTTGGACTTTAGGTAGACGTCATCCTAGGGTCCACAGCCTGTCCGATCATCGCACAATTAAAGAGGAAAGCATAGAGGCGAACTGTAAAAGGGTCCACCACCAATCATGCAGTGCGTTGCAAAATTATAGGGTCATAACATTTGTGATAAACCTTTTAACAAGTTAAACAAAGATAGTATGAAAGTGATCATGACCAAGGATCTTACGAAGTTTGTTAATCACGTCACCATAGAAGTCAGGTTGTGATAGTCCTTGTAGCAGAAGAGTTCTTAAATTATTTTTATATTTGAAAAGTATATCAGGGTTACCTTAAGACATTTTTGCAAAGGTTTTACGAAGTTTATGGTAACGATAGCTCTGACTGAGTAGCTTTTTAGTTATACAAAGATTACGAATATTGAAGTCCTCAACTCGAGTATAAGCTCTAGAAAAACGAATAAGTAACAAACAAATAAGGACACATAGACCCCATATGAAGTTGCTCGGGGAACATCTCCATCTAAATGGTTTCATATATAATTCTCAAGCAAAAATATCAGTATTTCGTTTACTTCTGGCTCTAACGTCTGGCATTCTTTTCGTTTTCAGAGTACTGTCTTCCATCATGTTTGCGGGAATGCACGTTGGCCGAACCAGCACGAAGGGGCACGACTTCACGAAAGCAAAACTAGCAGTCGCCAGGCTTTTCGGATACATCGACACCGAACCAACAATCAAAATAGATACTACTGAAGGCAAAGTTCTTGTTAGTATCCAGTAGCATTATCTTAGTAATATGATCAGGAAAAAAGTGTTAAATGTTATCATTAAGATTAACTTCCTTTATAAAGGAAAGTACTAAATGAAGACTTTGAAAACCCCTGAATTAAAACAAATCCACACAGGCTACAATTGTACCTATGTTGTTCAATGAAATTTATTTCATGTTACTTAACATTATCTATATGACTAATTTTAACATCACATTTTTCCATGATAGTAAATTATTATGTATATCCCTTTTATATATTTTCCAAAAGGAAAAGATGAAAGGCTTTATCGAATTCAAAGATGTCACTTTCCATTACCAAACGCGGCCAGATGCTAAAGTTTTGAGAGATCTGTCGTTCAACATCAACCCCGGAGAGACAGTAGCACTTGTTGGAGCAAGTGGTTGTGGGAAGTCGACAACGGTAGCCTTACTAGAACGATTTTATGACTGCGTGTCCGGATGTGTGGTAGGTATACTCATAAACAATTAAGTACGTATATTTAAAGAGAAACTGACAAAACGGCATTGAACTCTGTTTTATAGACGCAAACCTTCATTTTCTCTGTTCATCTTCTCTGCAACAACAAGAACGTGTTATAACATGTTATAGGAAAAGTAGCATTCAATGACGACAGTCGAACCACACACACACACAGAAACAAAAAACGACTATATATAAAGATGAATAAAAGGCAAGATAAGACATCACAAGCAGACAAGGCCTGACAATAGACTTGAAGTTAATGGCAAACCGGAAAGAGGCGCTTAAGTGTCTAATTCTGTTTTATGGGCACAACGCATTCGTTTCTGTATGTTTTATTTCTGCTACCACAAAACATGTTGCCCATATCTCACATAGATCCAAGAACATCGCAGTGCACATACCATAATTACACAATTCTTCATAATGTTTGCAGAATGATGTACATATGCTTTAACCATGCTTCAAATGAATACTATTTATATAACATGTTGTTTATCAGTAATTGCATAACGTCATCGTGGGCTCTAACGTGTACATGTATAACCGTCATTAACTAATTTAAGTAAAGCAGATATACGAATACCATCGCGTATACAAATCTATGGAATTCTATGATATGCATGCATTCATTATATTATCAAATAATTCAGATATCTCCTAAACGTTTATTTACTCGAACTTGTTAAGTAATGAAGATAAGTGGCGCCAGAAGTCAAATACACCATTTATTATTTTCAGGCTATAGATAACGAAGACGTCCAGTCACTTAATCTGAAATGGCTCAGGTCTAACGTAGGCTATGTGTCTCAGGAACCCACCCTGTTTGATTGCAGTATTGCCGACAATATTTCCTATGGCGACAACAGTCGCGTGGTAACCATGGACGAAATCATCCAGGCAGCCAGAAGTGCTAACATACACAACTTCATAACATCTTTACCAAAGGTAATGAAAATGATTAATCAACTATTAGTGAGTTCATAAATATACATATGCATATGTTAATGGTTGTAATGCACACTTTTTAAATTTCTTACTATTTAAATTGCTTACTAAAACAGAAGTATGTTTATAATTTGCTTTTTTCATAATTGTATTCTGTTTGTCTCACCTTTCGTCCTAGAAGCATTCTCAAATTGTCAAAAGTACAATTTTAATTTTGTTTACAGCTGTTTGTCATTTACACATATTTACGTATTGGTATGTTTATTAGGGATACGATACAAATGTTGGAAAGAAAGGTACACAATTAAGTGGAGGACAGAAACAACGAGTGGCTATCGCACGTGCCCTTATATCCAACCCCCGGATACTGCTGCTGGACGAGGCCACATCAGCGCTGGATTCAAAAAGTGAAAAGGTTGGTAAATGCTGCACTTTGCTCCATGTAATGGTATTGCTTTCAAAGTCAGTCAGAAAGTGTCGGGTAGAATACAATTTCCTTTAGTGTTATTGCCTATCTATTGATAAATTTGGCATCTCAACCATTTTCTCTTCTTATTTTATTTACTCAACATGCATTGAATATCAGTTATTATAGCAGCTAGCGAACTGTATAATGCCTCTATCAACGACATGTTGGTTTCATTCAATAGTGTTGGGTATCGATTTTGTTATCTTTGGGGATATACGAGTTTATCTACTCCATTCACTGTAACACAACGTTTGTTTGTATAATTTATACGTATTACTATAATGTGCTTTAGGTTGTACAAGAGGCGTTGGATCATGCGAGAAAGGGAAGAACATGCATCGTGATTGCTCACAGACTATCCACCATACAGAATGCAGATAAGATAGCGATTATTCACAAAGGGGAGGTCATAGAAATAGGAACTCATAGTGATCTGATAGCGAAGAAAGGAGTGTATTATAAACTGACTTCAGCACACAATCGAAATACCAGTTGATTTAATCGAAATGTAACGTTTCCCTAACACTTGCATGATCGTACTTAATGTTTATAAAACGTGTGACACGATCCTAATGCATAATGTATTGCAATGGATATGTTTAGATGCAACTGTCACCGAATACGGAATTCTAGTGGGTAGTTGATTGGTAACGTTAGAAATGTTTCGCAAGAAGAGCAAGGCACAAACACAGGAGTGAAAGACACATCTGGAACACATATTTAAGGAAATATTAAGATAACAAAAAAAGGCAATTCAATATAAAACACCAATGTGTAAAACTTTCTGAAATAAATGCATTTTTTTTATTTTTTTTATTTCAAAAAGTTATGCATATTCATTTTTGTGTATTTATTTTGAAATATGCCTAGTCCTGTTACCTTATGTGTTATATATATCTTCTGTCGGTGGTGTTGATGTGTTTAAGTTTTAAGAAATTGCGTCTGGGAAGTATGAGATCGTGTTGTAAACCTCCATATTAAGCTCCCGCGTGAGATTTGCTTATACACTATATTATAATCTCGTATAACTGATTTGTTCAATGTCTCACCAGACAATTATCTCTTGAAAACATATGAGCGTTCTTTGCTGGATCAATTAGTATGTTGTATTAACCACTATGTGTAGAGACTGATCACTAAGTGGCAGAATTGTCAAACGAGAGAGTGTGCATATTATGAGAAATTGACGATACATAAGGTGAATCGCATTTCCTTATTAAGACAGTTAAAGATTCAAATATTTAGCGATCTTCTCCGTGAATGTGAAACTATTCAGCCTTCATTACTTATAAGATCATGACTGTCCTCACACACATGCACCGTTTATTGTTATATGTGTCCCTTTAACTTATATCTAAACGCAACGTACTATATAATAGTTATTACAAGCCCGCCTTCGTGGTCGGTGTTGGTGCATATTTCTGCAGTAGTCGAATGTGAATTATTTGATTTGTATATCTGTTGGAATCTCAAATAAGAATTCATCTCTCTTCCATTTCTAGTCAGGTGTGGTTTCCGCATGGAATATAACTCTGTCTTACATAACATATGACTCTTACATGAAACGTCATGACGTCACGTGTTTTGACGTCGCCTTATTCTAACGTTAGCGTAAAATCAAATACAGTCAATACTGTACCAATTACCCGGTTTGGTAATAGCATCCATATCTCGAAATATGTATTTATTAGTTTATAAAGGTTAAATATACAGTCCAGTCTGTATTTAACGAATTATCCCTGCGTTAATTATTTATGTATCTAACATGTATTTGCATTTATTTACCTTCCTAGTCTTCTTTTTCCTCTCTTCTTCTTCTTCTTTTTCATTTGTTAGTGGTATATGTGTATAAATACTTGTATTTTGCCTATTATTATTATTATTATTTTTATTGTTTTATATACAATGGATCGCCATATATAGCCGTACATGTGTTGAAAATGACGTAAAACACCATACAAACAAACTTATAGGATCATGACTGTCCACAAATATGCACAGTTTATTGCTAAGGCATACTTACATCGTCAATATTGTACATATGTGTCCTTTTAATTTATATCTAAATGCAGCCTACTATATAAGTCATTACGAGCCCGTCTTCGTGATCGGTGTTGGTGCATATGTCTGCAGTAGTCGAAGTGAATTATTTGATTTGTATATCTCTTAGAATCTCAAATAAGAATTCATCTCTCTCCCATTTCTAGCCATGTGAGGTAGGTTTTTTTCCCCATAGAATCAGTTTATCACATAACTTACGTGTGGGAATGGAATAACACCATTCTATATTTTCGATAAACCTGGCAGTGGTTATATAAGTATGCAAATAAGCCTAGTATGAGCTGTCAAAAAATATCGATAATGACTATGATCCAATTCCCACGGTTTAAGTCAGTTTCGCGTGCTAAAGCGACAGGCAAAATGAAATAAAAGTCGATATGTGAGTTATGTGATAAATATAATCTAGCATTCGTTCTCATTCATTATTGAATTTATTAAATTCATATCTAATTTATTAAACTCGTTAGCAAATATGATATAATGCTCGGCAAGTTCCTCGCATTATATCATTTGCCAACTCGTTTAAGTAAGTTCAATTATGAATTAGTACTCATGTAAGATCCTCTATGTCTTACATAATTAACATGTGACACTTACGTGAAACTTCATGACGTCATGTTGGTGGACATCGCCTTATTCTAGCGTAAAATCAATACAGTCATATCATTGAAGTATGCAGCGCATAATGTGAAAAAATAATCCATCATGAGTTAATCCATGTGATGTAAATATCGCCCTCGGGATCAGAATTGCAACCATTATAATTCTGACCCTCGTGTGAGATTTCCGGTCTAACACGGATACTCATGATGGATTCTTATACTCTCTCTATACAACCAATTGTAAAATTAAAATCATAAGAAGGTGTTTATGGTATCACCGAGTGCATTATTTGCAGTAATGTTGATGTCTATTGATATACTTGACTGTGGTAACCGGATCAAGGATTAACAATTGATTTCATCATGTAATGCATACATGTTATGTTATGTTATTATATTTCAATATTTTGTGTTGTTGTACATATGTATGTAACAAATCAATAGGCCTATGCAATCATTGTACCTACGGAAATACCGAAAGCCCAGTATCGTTATTAATCCTCAACCCGCTAAGCACGACTATATTAGTCTATGCGTCCACTGTAAACCAGATCAGCCTGCGAGTAAAACACCCCAAAACACCCTTTGTCACATAAATGCGTATGGTCTTATAATTCAAAGAAAGAACAGTCCAATATATACTACTCAAAATGTGCTAAGGATCACTTTTATTCTTCCATATAATGTTATAAGAAATCAATTCACAATAACGATATTAATTTCATTGATACTTCAACAATTCCACAATTTGAATCAAATCATGAGATCACATGACCCATACACTGCCCTAAATAATTTCATTTAAAATAGAAATAATGCTATTTATTTCAACAAGAAATTTAGACAGAAAAAATTGATCCTAGCAAATTTTGAGTAGTATATATATATGTAGCGGGTTAAGAGTTAAATATTGATTACGTATACATTGCTTATTATGCTCAATTAGTTTTACAAGACTAATACGCCCATAGGGCCGGGTCTTTATGTGACTGGTCTTGTACATACATAATATATAGAGGATATTTGTTGTTTTGTCGTGGAAGCATGAGTGAAAATATAAAAAGTTTTCTCACTTCGAGATGACATCAAATATGTTATTCACGACAAAACAACAAATTTTCTTTTATTTTATGGTTTTACAAACAATTATTTAAGCAATTTCAGTAACTAAACCGTTTTACACAAGCTTCTTTACAAGTCACGATGACGTAACGAAACGTTACATTGACGTCACCTTTTTTAAAACCATTAACGTCACAGAAAAAAGGTAATTAAACAAACAGTGGACTTAACAGTAAAACAGTAGGAATA